>CM023956.1:8210483-8269238 GCA_013407115.1 Glycine latifolia | reverse complement strand
ACACTGGTGGTGGTGGCGGCGGAGAATACACTGGTGGTGGAGGAGGCGGTGAATACACTGGCGGTGGTGGAGGCGGTGAATACACTGGCGGTGGTGGAGGCGGAGGGGAATGAGGAATGTAAACAGGCGACGGCGGTGGCGGCGGCGATGGCAATGGTGGTGAGGGAGGAGGAGGAGGAGGCAATGAAGGAACAAAAGGCTTACACCTAAACGAATTACAATCAACAGGGTGCGACAAAAACGACTTACATTGCCCGGCGGAGCGCTGGGCCGGCCTAGACGGAAGGCAGTTGCGGCGGTCATCAAACGCCGGCAAAGCGAGACACCTTGGCGGCTCGCCAGTGAAGAAGTTATAAGAGTAAGTAAAGTTCTGCAGATTGGGAAGCTTACAAATGCTCTCTGGAATCTTCCCTGATAGCAAGTTATGCGCCACATTCAACTGCTCCAAACTCACCGCACCTCCAATAGCATCAGGCAAAGGCCCCAACAACTGGTTGAAGCTTACATCGAACACCGTCAAGTTCTGCAGCAACCCTATCTCCGCAGGGAAGCACGACCTGAACGCGTTGTTCATCAAAATAATCTCGTTCAGCCTCTTCATGTTACCGATTCCAGCCGGCACGCATCCGTGGAAACGGTTGTTCGCCAGCACGATCACCGACACCGGCGAGTTTCCGAAATTTTCCGGCAAGTCGAAGACGAAGCGGTTGTCATTGATGAAAATTGCGTCCAGGTCCTTGTCGAATAGCTCCTTCGGAACCGTGCCTTCGAATTCGTTGAATCTCAGATCTAGAAACTTGAGCTGCGGCAAACGCAGCACAACGTCGGGGAACTTCCCGGCGAAACGGTTGTTGCTGAGATCTAACTCGAAGAGGAGTTTCAGCCTGTCGAACTTGTGCGGCACAGTGCCGCAGAATCGGTTGGTGTTGATGTGGAGAAGCGCGAGGTCGGTGAGCAAACCTAGCTCCTCCGGTAGGTACCCGGCAATGTCGCCGTGGTTGAGGTCGATTCCGGCGACGGTGCGGATCTTATGGTTGTCCGGCGCCGGAGCGCAGAAAACGTAGGAGTAGTTGCACACATTCGGTCCCACCCAGTCCTGCGTGAGGTTCTTGGGATCGGAGAGAATGGCTTCCTTCCACGCTTGTAACGCTATATAAGCGCTTCTCAAACGGTCGTTTTCGAAGACGAAGGAAGGATCTACGGTTACCTTTTCTCCTCTGTCACCGAACTCGTCCTTGTAATAAAGAAGCTGACGCTGCTTGATGAAAGAGACTTCCGCGTCTGTGAGAGGTCCATTGTGTGAGATTGCGGAGGCACAGAGGGAGTGTGCAACTAGAATGAGGAAGAGAGGAAGAAAGAGAGAGAAGTCGGAATAGGTTTTCTTCCTCATCTCACATGAGGCATCTGAAGAAACCAAACGCCTCAACTCAACCCAATGCGAAAACGCCAAACACAAGAGATTTAATGTGTGGTTTAGAGAAAGTTGATTTGCTTCGACGTTTGTTTAGATCTGAGAAGAATGAAGCTAGGTATAGCGGCAATGTAAGGATGGATTAGGTTGAAGAAATGTGTGAGAGAGAGAGAGAGAGAGAGAGAGAATAAGTGTGGTTTGTTTCTAGGGATTTTGGAACAGTGTGTGAGGCGTGAGGGAGCGTATAGGAGTCTGAGAAGAGAGAGAGAGAGAGTGGGGATGAAATAATGCATCAAAAGGACAGCTAAATCACAGCTCAAAGCCCACCAGATTCTCTCTCTCTTCCTTACTCGTTTTCTTTTCTTTTTTTTTAATTATTTAATCTTTTGGGAATTTATTTAATTTACCGTATTATTTTGTGGCTTTTTCTGTTCTGGCTTCCTTGTTTCTGATTTTCTCGAGACAAAAAAGGAAGACTATTTAGTATTTACACTATTTCTTTTCTTGCTCCTTGCAAGACGCTAGCTAATTGTTTTTTAAACTTAGTTGGCACTCACTCGTTCACTCTTTGAATAAAGTGGTTTACGCGGAGAGATGGATATGAGGCTATGAGCTGAGCACGAGAGAGAGAGAGACTGAGAGAAGAGAATAGTCATTTCCCACAAAACATACACTTAATTAATTAAGTTTTCTTAAGGAAAAAAACTTAAAGTGTAAAAATAATTAATGAAAAATATTGCTAGTGATACATACTTTCTGGATTTTTTTTGTGATTTATGAAATTTATTAAAAAAATAATTTAAATATATCAGTTACACTTTATATTTAATGAATATTTTATACTTTTTAATAGAATTAGTCAAAAAATTATAAAAATAATAAATTATTACATAATTTAAGACTACTAATTTTAATTAATAATAATAAAATAAGTCAAAAATGATTAAAAAAATATTACATCGAGCCTGTTATAGTCTCAGTCAAATTTCCATCCCACATATAATTTAATATTATTAACTAATTATTTGTAACATAAAAATTAGCTAGAAATCATGAACTTATGGATGGGTTTAGTATTATTAGTAATTTTTAAATTTGATAGATTAAAATTGGAGAATAATTTATTATGTATGTTCTAGAAGTTAAGAAAAAAAAGTATTCGTGTGACTAATAACTGATATGATAAAGATATTGTTTTGAAAACTAATGTGGTTTTCCTAATGATTGTTTCCGTTATTATATGGAGTAGTTGTATCCATCAAGTTATGACGCGCCTCACTATTTGACAGAAGGTTTCTGTTGAAAAATAAAATTAGAAGCCGTTAGCAGCATCATGATAATGGAATTTGGAAGCGGCACAAATTTAAGAAAATTAATTTAATTGTCGAATTTCTGCAGATTGATAACCTGGGAAGTGGTTGTCTGTGTCGGTGATCCTTGTCAAATCAAAGACCTCTGGCAGTAAATGAAATGCCAGTAATTTTATTTGTAATAATTATTTTTTTTAATAATATGGTATTTTGTTCGTTATTTCGTATAAAGTCAATTCTTTGGCAATATAATTTATATAAACTATACTTAATGATAGAAATATATATATATATATATATAATACGTATTAAAAAATGTATAAAATTATGTCACGCACTCACACATCTTGGACTTTTTTCCATATCACACATTCCCGTGATGGCGATAACTTATGGACGGCTTTTTGCCTTTCTAATTTATGGCCTTTTCTGGTTAACAGAATCCACCGATTTTTATTTTTTTATTAAATTTTCTTTCAGGATAATTATAAAATAGTTAATCTTTAATCATATGATTAATTAATTTATATATATATATATATATATATTAATACCTAATAAGATTTTAACCATTTTATTTATTTATTTATGTAATGTGAAATAAATAATTTTTATTAAATATTTACATAAAATTATTGCATTCTAACTATAAAAGCAAAGATAAATTGTGAATTTTTTTTCCATAAATAGATTCATAATTAATTATAGAAGCAAAAATTTAATTGACTTGTTGAAAGAGTGAGATTCGTTGGACTGATTCAAGATAAGTAACTTTAGAATAGTTTGAGTACATCGCTAAACAATAAAGATATTATGAACGGGTTGAGTTTAGAGGCCAGTCTTTGTTAATATAGTAAATTAATTAAATTTTCATTAGAAAAAATTCTCATATTTAGTGTTTGATAGTGTTTTAAACAAGATTGTTTTTTTTAAATACAAGGAAAAAAATGATAAAGCCATTTGCATAAAAAAATAATTATAATGTCGTTGATAACTTTAAAATTATTATTAGAAACTAACAGCCATATTAAATCATTAGACAATCCCATAAAATAATCGAACAGAAAGTTCGATCGCCATTCCCAGTCAATAACTATTATTAAATCAGTCTGGCATTATAATTTTTCTTTTTTAATCTCATAATACTTTCGTCTATTAACTAATAGAATTTGTAAGTTTAAACATTTATAAATCAAACTAAAAGGGAGCCATTCTGAATGTGTATCTTATTATCATCCTCTCTGCCAAAATTGACTGGTTTTATTCCATAAAGCATGGAGTATTTTCTTTAATTTTTTATGTAATTTATTTTAATTCTTTTTTAAATTTCGGTATAGAATATAATATTACATAATCATTCATATACAAATTGTCATATATAATAAATTTGCAAAAATTTAAAATAATTATAAAGATTTTTCTAAACCATAGATATAAAAAATAAATATTATACATCATATTCAATCAATTGAGTTAGACTTACTTATATAATAATTATAAAAAAGTACATATTTATAATAATTTTGAATTAATTGATAATACGTATAAACTTTTTTACACTTGTATAATTTATTTTCAATCCATTCGTTTTGAATACTTGGTTTCTTATTTCTTTTTTCCAGAAATATTGGACGGCCTAAGTCGTAAGTATTTTTCAACTTTAATTATATTTGTTTTAAATGTATATTGTAAAATTAAAAATTAATAAATATTTTACCCGTAAGAGTATTATGAGCTTATAACAATATTACATACTAATATTTATTTAGTTTTATAAGAATACTGAACCTATAAATAACTTTCATTACACAATGACTTACGAACAACTTGACCACATAAAAGATTTTAACTGCTTACACCAGACTCCAGAGAGATACAAATGATCAATATTTTTTTTTTTGTTTTCGACAGAATCCGTGTTCATCAATATTTTTTTTTTCATTCAAAATTATCAATATGTGACTGTGAGCATGTGATCTGTTATGAAACATAATTTGTAGGGGAAATATTCATACATGATTTATGGATTCATTTTTTATTTAATGCAGTTTATGATTTCCTAACATTAACAATGCTATTTAGTTGTAAAGATTATTTTAACGAGGTAATCAAAAAGACGAAAATAATGTAAATGTATATTTTATATGATATATATATATAAAATATATATATATATATATATATATATATATACACACACACACACCATTTTTTTAAAAAAAATCTTATTCGTTCACTTTGTCCAATTATCCTTGTGTAGATTATTCACTATTGTTGGCTCATTTTTACCCAAAACAAAAGAAGTAATTGAGTAAAGAGAAAATAACTATTTCAAGGGCAAAAGAATCGAAATGTTTAATGACACACAAGAAACTTTTCAATATCTTTAACTAAAACAGTTTCATATCTATCATTTTTTTCCTTAACAATCCTTACCAAAAAAATCCTTAAAAATGAAAACAAAAAATATTCCTCACTATCTTATCCTTCTAATTTATGTCTTATTTTATTGCAACAAAACACGAAAATAATACAATGCAATGTATCTTTCATTCTCTAATAAATAATACATCGTTTAATACAAATAATCATCACATATTTGAAGTGTTTGTAACACGAAAACGCGTTTTGAGCATAAAAAGTTAGCAACAACTGGTGGAAATTACTTAATCGAAACGGCAATGTTTAATTGTAATAAATTTTAGACATATTTCTGATATATCCAAATTCATTACATCTATCTCTACGGTACCACCAAATTGACATGTTTTTTTGGTATAATCTTTGTCTCCATGCATTTCCAACTATAATTGTGTTTACGAAGTTTTTTTTTTAAGGCAAAAATGAAATTTATTAAGAGGGCACCAAATTATGTGATCCAGCAACAAAAAGAATTACAAAACTAAAGATCGCACAACACAGCAAGCTAAATGCTCCTAAGACACTCCAAAGGAGACATACACCAATTGGCAAAAGAAATATCACTTGGAACATGGACCTTAAATTTGTAACAAAACAAATTGTGTTTACGAGTTGGATTGGTTGAAATTTAAGATAAAATTAAATTTAAATTGATCAAATTTATTTTAATTAGTTTACTTTAGATTTTTTATTATAAAAAGGACAATTTAAACCGATTTGCTTAAAATCAATTTCATATGGTTTGAATGATCAGGTTATAATAAAAAAATATAGATTCTCATGACAAAAAAATATAATTTCTTAAAAATTGGAGATAAAATACAGTAAATTAATTTGTTGAAATAAAATTCATCAAAAATTAAAAATAAAAATGCAATTTTTTTTTTGCTTATTTTCATTCACTTTATTTCTTATATATTTATTTTCTTCCTATATATCAAGCACAATCTTAAGGATATAATACATATTAATTTATTCTCTTTATCATGAATGAACCAAGATTCCATGCATCGTCGCCTCACCATGGCTGGCAGCCATGCATTAACACACACACTGAGATCACCAGTTTTGTACACTTCCTCTCTCATGCGCATCAGTACTAGCTAGAAGTTTCATCTTTTCACCTTGCCATTATTAGCACATATGCAAAATCGATCACTATACTGTAGTGTAGGTTGTCCCCTTTTCCCTGTTGTTCATTTAACTTTCTTTAATTTTTCCAGTTGCAGTAGTTTCACATGAAGAATTAATCGGTTGAAACTGTTGATTCATCAGTTTTCACTAGTTTAGCAGCGGTTTGTGAAAACTATGATGCAAATTTTATCTATATAGATAACTGAAAGAATTGAGGACATTAAAATTGTAGTTATTTTGATAACTTATTGACTATAAACTCAAATTTGAAATTAAGTAACATTTTTTATTACCTTTATAACAAACAATGATAATGAGATACATAATTTTTAGATAATTATAAGAATTATATAACAAGATAAATAAGAGAAACAACACTTAGACTTTATTTAATTTGGTTTTATTATTAGAAAATTACTTTCTTGCACGTTTCAATAAAACTAACACATTTTCAAATGGAAATACGTGATTTATATTAATTTATGCATGCATTTCAATTATATTGAATAATTAAAAGTCGATTTATTAAAAAATAATAGTATTTAACTTTAAATTTGAAGAACTCTTTAGTATTGGATGAGGTGACACAATAACATTTTTAGTTTTCCCGCCTTCATTTTTACATTTTAAATTTCATACTTTTCTTTTACTTCTTCATTTTTTCTGATTACATAATCTATTATACCACTGTTTTGAAACTGGATTGGACTGGCCAATTTGACCAGGAATCATTCATGTATCCAATCCAATATTTTCTAAATCATTGAATTGGTCGAAAATCATTAAACCCGGTGGTTTAATTGGTTTTGTTTAAAACTTTTTTTAAAAAAAAAACTTTCAAAGCGACATTATTTTGGTTTTAAAGAAAAATAATATTATAATTTATTACAGTGAAATTTACTTTTTGTTATTATCAATTTATGCATATTAAATTATTTTTTCAATATTACTAGAATATTATATTAAAATATTATATATATATATATATATATATATTTAATTAAAAATGATTCGAGTTCGATTAAACTATTAACCTTTAAATCAATGTCTTTACTGATACAATGATCAATCTAGTTCTAAGAACATTGTATTATATTGATCCTATATATAAGAAATAAAATACAAATTTTTTTTTCCTAATTATAAGATACATATGACAATTATATTGTTAAATTTTCTTTTTATCCTTAATTAATTTTAAGGTCTTTTAATAATTACATTTATTTTTCATGAAAATAAATGTATTTATTAAATTGTCAACAAAAGAATTACATATCATTGGCTGAAAAATTATATTTTGAAAAGTAACTTCCTCTTTAGTCATTAATGTATTGAGCAGTGTTATAATAAAATTAAAAATTATGATAAATTAATTAATCTAACTTCTAATAAAGTTTAAATTTATGAAAGTTAACTAATGTAGTAATTATTATTTATTATTCTTTTTACTTCCTATTTCTCTCTCTCTCTGTATATATAGTTTGTTACATCTCTTAAAATATAATATGCTCTCAGAGTTTTAAAAAGAACATTCTATTAGTTTATTTTAATAAATAATTATTTAAATTGTTTTTTAATTATTTAAAAAATATTTTCCTTTTTGAAACATTATTATCATAAAATTATAGAATCTACTTCTATATTTGGTAGTGTGAAAATAAAATGAAGATAAAAATATCCCAACCCGGTCCATATATCTATGAAATAGGCCACCATATCTATGTCAAATGTCCAAAGTACAAACGTTTAGTGTTAACGCCACTTAATTGTTATTAAGTGCAGGTTTAATTTTCAGATATAAAATTACGTTTAAGACAAAAATAATTTTATTAAAGGATTATAATTCTTACTTTTATTTTTATTTATTAAAATATGTGTACAACATTTCCAATTTCAAATCAAAGATGCAATGGATAGGCAGTTTCTTTCTTCTTTTGCATTTATGTGTTTGAAGAAGAAGGCTTTGGAGTTCTAATTCTAAATTTAGCTTGCAACCACTGACATTCCCATGTTACGCGTCCGTATTAGTACTGATGCGGTTGAGTGGTGGGTCCCACAAAATACAAGAGATGGAGAAAGCCACATCCTAATTGGGCCCTACATGTCACGTCTTGCCCGCCTGGATCGTCGGCGCTCGTCGCATCTTTCCCTTTCCTCAAAATTTCACCATTTTATCCATTTTCAAATATTCAATAGCGGTTGATGTCATTTTTCGTATTAAAGTTTAAGGGTTAATAATTGTAATTCCTGTAACTATGATTGTTCTTATAGTTTTTTTTTCTTTTCAAATATACTTTTCTTCTTTTTTAACTAATCAACTTATTGTACGTTTAATATCTATAAATAACAATAGATGAATGAAAAAAAAACAACTAGCCATATTTTTATTAATAAATAAATATTATTTATTGAAAATATAAAAAATTATATACTATCATTTAATTACAAGAAATCATGTATAATAAATTTATTGATTTTTATTATAATTATCTTAAAAATTATTAATGATTAATTATTTCTAGTTAATGAGCTGTGTAAAAACTTTTCTACTGATAATATATTAATTAAACTCTTAAAAAATCATGTCATGCGTAAAATATATAATTTCAGCAAAATATCAGTTTGTATTCTTAAACTCGATTTTATTCGAATTTTGTCACTTATATTTTGTAAAATTAATTAAATAAATCTGTCTAGTCACACATATTTTAACTTGTGTATTAAATTTAATTATAATTTTTAAAGTAACATACAAATTGTACTCGTTTGATGGAAAAATATACAGTAGTGGAAAATTGATTGTGTCCACTTGGGGAATCATAAACTGGAATAATGCAGGTGCTATTTGGGAATAAACTTGCTGCTGCTTTTTTTTTTCTTCTAATTGTTACACTAGTGGAAAAATTTCTAATTGCCCATACATATATATTATATATACCGATATACGAATGAAACGATTATTTACTTTTACGTTCTACAACTTCTAACAAGCTAAATGTATATTTGTTTAGCCACAAATTGTTCCAATACATGTCTTTCTTGATATTATATTATATATTTTATCAATTAAAAAAATGGCATATGAATGCATTAAATAATATAAACCAAGGTGGAGATCGTGCATATCAGAGCCTTTCGACATTCGTCCCAAGGGGAAAATGAAGAGTGGTACGTGAACTTTGTAACACTGTTGTTTCGACCTGTACGGACGTATATTGTAGGCATGGGCTACATCTTTTTGTGTTTGGATTTTGTATATTGAGAAAACAATATTGAGTACGAGGCAAACGATGATCGCTTGTTACTCTGTCCTAAGCAGTGAATTCTCCTTTTCCCAAACCTCTATCTCCTTGCTCGTACTTTGATTTGTCCATGCCATCTATCCATGGTTGCATTTACCACTGAAAGTGTGTTGGGATTTTCGTTTGAAATCCTCCAAACGAAAATTTGTACATTCCAAATCAACAAAAGTAAAAGTAACTCTCCCTTGTTGTATAGGTTATGTTCAACGTAATTTTTTCTTGAACACATATTTAATATAAATGATATTATAGTTAATTTCATATATTTGTCTTACCAATGTTTACACATCAAAATAACACAACACAAAAAAACTGTATTTTACATTGACATCAAACAATAAATAGAACAAATTAAGACTTGTAGTACGCGCGACTCACCTATCACATAATAAACACACAGAATTTTTCCTAGAAATTCAACCGTATCATACAAAATACATATTTAGATAATTTTTTTAAAAAGAATACAATTAGATAATCTAAAGAAAATAAATAAAAAAGGAAGCTTCCAGAGCTCGTTGACGTTGCACTTAAATACATTATTGTTGCACGAACCAGATTCTTTACAATTAGGGTTGGTTTCTTGTAAGTTTGATAGCTCTATTGGTGCATAAATTAAAAAAATGCAATGATAGTTCATCATTATAAAATTCTAATTATGATTTCTTATAGAGGGAGTTACTTGATTACGCCAGGCAATAAACAAGTGTATAATATACCAAAATAATACACATTTTATGTCAATAAAAGTTGGTCTATTTAATAAGGA
Source organism: Glycine latifolia (assembly GCA_013407115.1). Taxonomy (NCBI): domain Eukaryota; kingdom Viridiplantae; phylum Streptophyta; class Magnoliopsida; order Fabales; family Fabaceae; genus Glycine; species Glycine latifolia. The sequence goes on along the minus strand of CM023956.1, from coordinate 8,258,891 downwards.
TCATATTCATATTTTACAAGAATATAAATTTGAATTTCATTTCTTTTTAAGCCTTAAATCATATCCTGATCTTAATGAATCTTGAAGACCTAACTTTTGTGAATAAAGAAACAAATATTTTATTTAAAACCTAACACAATACATCTATACAATTTACATAAAGTTTAATTGCCATGCATGTCCGTATATAATTTTTTTATCAATCAATCAATTCTTTTTTATAATTTAAAATAAATTTCTAATATAAATTTTAAAATAGTTATTATATAAGTTAATAAACTTAACATATATATCATTTTATGTATATATACATGGTCAAAGGAATTTTTTTTATTATTTTTCTAAATATATTTTTTGGTTGTTCATAGGTATCTTCCTTTTAAGGCATTCTTATTTAAAATACAAATAAAGACATTAAACACAAACATCTTTTAAAACACAAACAATTAAATCCAATTTTGTCGGTAATTAAATTATAGTTATATTTTTAAAAGTTTAATTTTAATGCTTTGTTATTTTGTATATAAATAAAAAAGTATTAATTATGAAAAATATAAAATATAAAATAATTGGACCATCAATAACTATGGCTAAATTATTATTTTTCATCAATAAAAATTTCAATATAGAAAATTTTGAGATAAAAGTATTTAAGAAAAAATATTAAATAATATAATATAATTTGATCTTTATCCATGTATAACTTATCGATATTATTGAATAGGAGATTGGTCTAACTTTATCCTTTTGGAGTTTTGAACGACTATTCTTATTTAACGGAACGGTTTTGAATTGACACCCCATCGTAAACAGAACATAGGCAATAATCAAGGCTATTTCGTTAAGTTGTTTACTTTCTCAAATTAACTATGGCTAAATTATTTTCATCATATATACAGTCAGCCATTAAATAAATAGATTGATAACACGTTGTGTTAGCGGCAACTAGCCGGCAAGCAACTACCCCAATATTGTATACATAATTAATGTTTAATTGCTAATCACCAAACGATGTACTAAGTAAGAAAAATCATATTGGTTGAGAGATCTCAATTATCAATTATTATGTTTCAATTAGTTAGAAATTTTATTGTTATATTATGATTTTTCTATTTTATATATTAGGAGTATAGCCAGTATAGGTCAACGAACCAACTTTATATATATATATATATATATATATATATATATATATATATATATATATTATAATTAATGTTTTAAGTTTTGACATTTTTTTATAAAAAAATCCATTGTTAACTTCTTAACCCATATATACATTTTGTGTAGTATAAGATAGGAAAATCAATAATTTGTGATAAGGTATAACATTTCCACCTTCATAACATGTTTAAAATGTGTGGGTATGATTATTTTATTTAAATCTTCAAGAATGAAAGTAAGTTAAATACTTTTACAAGTAAAAGAAAAACCATTTAAACTTTAGCTAGTTTTGTTAGTACTTAAGTTTAAAACCGAATTTAGACAATGATTAGTGTTTAGAATTTTTTAATAAAACTCTTTTTTATTAAATTTTACATAAAAAAGTTCACTTAAGAAAACATTAAAAAAATGACTATGATTTAATAATAACATAAAATTTAATTGGAGGGTACGAGTGGACTTTAATCTTCAGGAGCATTTGGCTAAAGATTCAAATAACCTAACTGAACTTCTGTGTTTAATTTTGAATTAAAACCTTCATCTAACAAGAAATGATATTTTCATATAAATAGTAGTACATATTTAGTCAATATAATCCATGATTAAAATAATTTGTACGACTAAGTTGAATTAAAGTTAGAAATGATTAATATGAAATAATTGATAAAAGAAAACTAATGAGATGGTGTTGTGGAAAGAATCTTAGGTGGCAGTACTTGCCACGTATTAATGTGAAAGCACTAGAGTAAGACAAAATTGCCAGCCGGCATTGCCAGCTGCAAGACGTTGTGTTTTGAGTCAACACGTGTCGTGTTGTGGACAATCCACGTAGGGACCCACGTGAGACCAGAAATCTTTTTCCATCTTGACTATGAAACATTCAATACCAGCCATCTTTATTTTCACGCAATCATTTCTTTAGTGTGTTTATATATATCTTTAAGAGTTCTAAAATCAAATTCAACCAAAATTTAAATTGTATTTTTTTAAAATTATAAAACATTGGAACGCAAATTATTAATGAAGTAATTGACGAGCAAATTTGAAGCTAATAATGGAAACTTTTGAGTTAAAGTAAAACAAACGTGATTTTAAATGCAATCTAACACAGATACAAATATATACTATAACTAGTTACATTCATTTTATTTTTATATAAAATCACATGTATTTTTTTAATTTTTATGAAAGATAATTTTATTCGAACATAATGGTAATAAAATATTTATTTCAAATATAATTTTAGGGAAATTTATTTCAAATATTCAACATAATTATATATTTACAATTTGAACTCAAAATCATTAATGAACTTGAAACCATCTCGTAGAAACTGATTTAGTCGTTTAGTTATTGATGCTCTTGTTATTTAATCCATTGGTATTCGACCCATTATTTAAAATTATAGAAAAAATTCTATAAGTTTGCACTTAATTATTTGCATATTATGACTTTGCTGCGAATTGCAACCAATAACACTCAATAATGAAATGTCAAAGCAAAGTTAAATAAAGTGAATATGATTAAATATAAAGTTTTAAATTTATTCTTCAACCATGAGTTAAAGTATGTGTACTAGAACAAAACCTCTATAACAACATTAAAGCGATATAATTTTGGTTAACTAACTAAAATATATGAATTATTATAAACTTTTTAATTAGTATCTATATTTGATTTTTACACATAAAAAAATTTTAATAGACCAAAAATTACTTTAATAGCCCAATAAAAAAATTAGTACTCTTTTCAGTGGGAAAGAATTGAACTTGAAAGAAAGATGAAGAAGCTATCCACGATTGATTAGCTGAGAATTATGGACACGATTATTTATGTAGGTTGTGTTGAACAAATTCATTAGAACTATATCACTATTTTATATTAAATAATAAAATAAATTATTGTACCGTATGTATCTGAACTGAACGGCAAATATATCCGAAGTTGACAATTTCGACTTAGGCTTTGGTGAACATCGCGAAAAATAGTTGGATACCTAAAAAAAGTTCTCGTGTTTATGATATAACGTAATTAATATTCCAAATGTGAATTTTGATCAATACTTATTGTTCTGATCATATCTCAGTTTAAAAAGTGGATAACAGTTTGGTTCTCGAGTGGTTGGTGTGTTTGGATACGCAGAAATAACCGCATTTTTAAAGGAGGAACTTTTGATAGAGAAGCATACGGTATTTCTAATGGTTTTGTTAGGGCTCATTGATGCAATAGGTAAGATGATAGTATTAGTGTTGCAGAACCAAGTCAGTTCATCATGTACCGGTTTAATTAGTTCCGTAAGGGTTGGATGTTCCTTGTATTTTTATCATCTTAATTTCTTAATATTTTTTTTTATTTTCTGAAAAAAAAAAATCTTATCCGAGATCTTTGTGCTTAGCATGACTTGATATGCTTGTTAGTTATGCTCAATTCATTGATCTAGAAGTCAGATTTTTGATGTAATTACTTCTTTTGTTGTTTCCGTAGTTATGACCGATGTAAAACTCTACCGCATTTTATTGCGGCTTTTAGTGCTTTCTGGGTTTTTTCCCATCATTTCATCTAAAAAAAAACATGACCAGCGAAAAGAGAATCACCAATGCACTGATAAATAACTGTATAAAGCACCTACAAGGCTACAAGTATAAACTCTAACTCTAATCTAATTAGTCACTCTTCTCACTGTGAGTCTGATTTGTTATCTAAGCGTTTGCAAAAACACCACCTGATGCCATACGTCGTCGTCTGAATTCAAGAGATCTACATTAAATCTTCGCCATATTGAAGCAAAATCTTTGATTCTTCAACCCTCCACTAATAATTTTGAGCTAAGTTAGTGCTTGAACCGGGATAAATTTTTATAAGGTTTTGGATAAATTAACAACAATATCAAATGACTATTTTATATTTTTGTGACTCAAAAAACATTTCTCTCAATTCAGTAAGTCAGAGTAACCATTTTAAGTTCTTTAAAAAAAAAATAATCAATTTAAGTCAGATTTTTTCTTTTCTTTTCTTCGTAATGCAAAGTTGCAAAATAAAATAAAAATAGTTGCAAACTAATTAATTATTGTCGCTGAATTTGATTAATCAAGATATATATATATATATATATATATATATATATATATATATACACAATATATTTTCACGTATTTACTTAGAAACCTTATAAAGGGGGGAATTTTTTTTCTTCCTTTATAATTATTTAAATATCTAATTTTTTTAAAATTACTATTTTTACACATAAAATTAAAACTAATTTTTATATTAAATTATGATAATTTTATTGTTATCATAATAACAACAAACACACTACTAGTTTTACATAATTTTATACTAGTTATTAATTTAATTGTTGCAATAAAATAACAAACATAATTAATTTTACATAATGTTATACTAATTAATATTAATTATTATAATAATAACATACACAATTAATTTTATATTAATTAATTTAAAAATATATATGTATATATATGAAAATTTTCAAGGGAAGGGAGCTTGAGCCGTTGCTCGCCCCTCTCTAGATATGTCCCTCGGAAAGGGTTGATTGTAGGTCCTTACCTTCTCTTTTATTTTATAAAACTATTCTTATTAATATTATTTTTATATAACAAATTATAATGTTATATGATTTGTTAATTTATTTGTGTATACTATTTCTTTTTATTTTAATGTTTTTTTAAATGTTTCAGCTGCAGCCGCCTTTGCTTAATAGGAAAGCAAACACTTGTACAATTCAAATGTTCATGTTTCGCAATAAAAACAAATATTCAGAAAATAATGACAAAAAATTAATACTTGACTGATAAATTTGTTATTAACATAACTTATTTGTAACGTGACTCCAAACAGTTCTTGCAATTAAATTAAAACATGTGAAGGTTATTTAGGTGCGACTATTATCTTATCACCAAACTTTTAAGACACCACCATTTTTTTTATTATCAATATTTCGCGTAGTTTATGGAGTCATAAAACTAATAGATCTTTATGTTCTCCCTTTTAATTAATACTTTTTGCTTTCCTCCTTTATGAGAGTAGTGGAAATTAAATAAACGTTTATTATACTTGAAAGTTGAAAGACATGAAATGGGAATCCAACTAATCAAAGGATTAAAAAAGACAATTTATTATATAATCTTTATTTATTTTAACGACTTTATATGGGGAATATATTACAACAGGAAAGTAATGGATAATTGGTTTGAAATATTTTAACTGAATTTTAGACATATAATTACGAAATATAATCAGAAAAAGAATAATATTTTTCATAATAATTCTAACTCTAATTATGTTTCTTGCATAGAGGATACCTTGATCTGTATAAAATAATCGTCTACCTGAACTTGAATACTAAAATCAAACATTCTTCGAAAACCTTTGACGGCTTGATAGCAAATTATTACAGATGTAAGTTTTCCTAGAAGCATTATTAGTAGGAAGAAAAAAATAAAATAAATTTATTTATAAATTAATATAAATTTTTCATTAACTCATTTATAGATATTATCTCATTTTTTAAAGAAGTTATATCATTTGAGTTTTTAAAAATTAATTAATAAAAATGTTATTTTTATTTTTGAAAAAAGTTTATATTACTTTTTTCTTCTTATTTTTTTCTTTTGAAATTACTTTTAAATTTTTTTATCCAAATAGACCTAAATAATAGATAGGGATGATAAGTAAAGTGTGAACATGAATAAATAAAGGGCATTCAACTGAATTGAGTGTAAAGAGAATAAAAAAGAGAGAAAAAAGATGCGGTGACGCAAATTACGGAGAATTTTAAGAAGTCAAGTTGACTCCTCCTACTTTTATTATTCTTTATCTCTTTCTCTCCCACCCGTTAATATATATTACTTCGTTTACATTTTTGGGTCATATTCTGTATTTAAAGAGGAGAAAATTGATTTTATAGACAACTAATTCAAACTCTTTGTGCTCTCCACTCTTTAGAGTTATATATATATATATATATATATATATATATATATATATATATATATATATATATATATCTCCCTCAATTTCACTATTATAACCTTTTATTAATTATTCTTTTCTTTTTCTGATATCAAATGATACCTTAATTGCCTCCCTTCCACGTACTAGGTCTTTTCAGCCTTTATTTTAAGTTGAACTTTCGAACAAAACATGTGCATATACATGCTTATATAGCATACAGAATTTAATTTTACCCTTGACCTTTTGTATGTATATTTTTTTCAATACAATTATTTTATGTCGAGAAAGTCAAGATTTCGCATGTCAGATGGAATTATAGTTCTTCAAAATTGTAAATGGACATAAAAAAAGGACAACTATCATAGCAAAATTATTCAATATTTTCTATTTGTTGCACTTAACGACTTACTTACGACACGTGCTACCTGATCTGTTTAGGATCTAGCCCCCCTGTTTTATAAAAAGAAAATTCTCAATTTAATCGTTTAAATTTATATGTGTAATTATTTTTAAAAGTTATCAAAAAAACCTCTCAAATAATTAAATTGTCACTTTTTTAATCTTAAACATTTTATAAAAAATTAATTTAAGAAATATTTAATTTATCACTAGTTTCTTAAAATTTTTAAACGTCTTCCTATTATAAAATATATATATATATATATATATATATATATATATATATATATATATAAAAGGAGGGATCAAATTATATAGTATAATTTTGACAATTATTACATAATTCTATAATTTTCATATGAATAATATTTTTTAAAAACTCATGGTTAAATTGAAAGTTCATTTTACATAGATCATATGCAAAATTGTATATTAATAAAAATTCATGTATTATCTCGTTCATATAAATTAAAATCGACATAATATAAATATTTTAAAATATACTAAAATATTAATAATTTGTTTACTTTCTTGTTGTTCAATTTTGATAAAATTTGACACAAATGATCTTGATAATATATAGATATAATTCAAATGTTGGATCAATAAAAATTACATTTTATATCATATAAAAATAGTGTAATCGTTATCAAAATTACACTAATATAATTTGATCTTTATATATATATATATATTACGAATTTAAGATATCTCTTAATCGAAATGACAAATTTCTCAAGCTAGTATTGAGACTCATTTAAAGGAGCAACACATTCTAACAAATATATTTTCATACATATATACAAACTTGAAGATGAAATGATTGATTAAATGCTTAAGAGACAAAATTATTTGTTAATCATGTCACACTAATTAATTCTTATTGATCCTTATAAAAGAATAAAGTGGTGAAAACAAATCCTTTGAGTGCTAATTAGATGAGAGATTAAATCTTAAAAAAAATATCTCAACTTTTATCATATTGATTTTTGTTGAGGACTAGTGAAAGATTAATGTTTTTTATATGTAAGAATTGAAGATAGATATTTGGAGTTTACAATAATTTACGTATTCTTTTTTAATTGTCTAATTTTCTAAGAAAATTTATTTTTAATTATCTGTCTTTTACAAAGTTTAAGATCACATTAATTATTTATTTATCAATTATACTTTTACTTCTTTTCTTATCTTTCATTAGTTTACACATGCATTGAATAAAAAGAGAAAGAAATGAAATATGAAACTCCACAACTATTTTATTAAAATAAAAAATTATTTTATTTTTTGATTTCTACAAAATAAAGACAAATAAAAAGGAAAGGTGGTAGTATATGTTTAGGACAACACCCTTAAAATAACACCAGACCCAACTATTGTTTTTTATAAAGTTAAAGATGAGAAAAAAGTTAACAAAATTTATGCGAACATCAGGTTAAATATCTAGATACTAATAAAAAACTTTTTTTCGAAGAGTTTAAAATTAAGTTGTTTTACAATAAAAAAGGAAAATCCTCAATCCAATATATACAAACTGGACTAGCTATAATGAACGAGAATATGTTCAAGCGTTATTTTTTTAATGAGTATTTTTAGAAAAATTTCTTTAATGAGTGTTTTTTTTATAGATTTTTCTTAAACTTTTGCATTTTTCTCAATTTATCTTTTTCATATTTATTTCAATGTTTTTTTAAAAATACCAAATAATAAAAGTTAACTGTGTTTCAATATATAATATGTTTATTATAAAATTAAAATATAATTTTATATATTCAAAATATTTATTTATTAAGAAATTTGATTATGATATAATTTATATAAGAATATTTATTTATTATAAAATATCATTATATAAAATAAATAGTTATCTTGGTTTTGTGAAGAAAGTATTTTGTAGTTGGACAATATCAGATATCATAAGTTTGTTCAAAAAATTCCTCGATTGTCCATGTAGAACAATATTTGATATTTTTTAGTGTAGGAATCAAAAAATGTATAGAAAATATACAACAATTTAGACATTTTGTTCAATTAACTAAATTAAATCCCTTAATAAAAAAATATTTGATATTTGATTTCACAAGTCAAAGTTAAACATATCGCATCATTATCTATAAAAAGATAATTAAATTAATATTTGTTCAAGGTCATTATTTGCTTTATTCCAAAAAGAAAAGGTTATTATTTGCTTTAAAATGTTCTTTAAAGATAACTTAAGTAGTATACTAGTACGTGTGTATAATACTTTACAGAGTTGATATATTGGTTATGTTAGACACAGAAAAGTTGAGGATTTGGATTGGATTAGTTAAGTAACGACATCTACTTAACTAATTAATTTGAAACTAATAAATAATAAAAACAAGTTAACTTTATAATGAATTCAAAGTATTTATTTGGTGACGATTTCATTCATAATCTTTGATATTGATAGCTTGAATGGCCTTATACGCACACAGGTTTTCACAGGACCGGCTATAATCTGAACCTACAAAACAAAAGTAAGGGTTTTTAGGCCCCACATGTTCTTGTAGGTATACAGTTTCAGTGTTTTACTATGATAAGATATAATTTGATAATATTTAAATTAATTTTTCTTTAATAAAACGCCTACATACTCTTATTTTTTAATTAATCTAGAAAATTAATTTTATAAGAACTAAAATTTAAGTCTAAGAAGTCTAGTAAATATTTTGCTCACGCGCCAAAACATAACTATGAATTAGTAAGGCAATCGGTTACCATATTACAAATGTGAGGATCAAAACCAAAATAAAACAAAAATAAGGATCTTGATCTATGTGTTTTTTTTCCTTACACATATTACAGGACCGACTCTCACTTTTGAGGATAAAATAAGTATGTCATTTGTTGATGAAAAAAAAAATCAACGATTGATTTTGACAAATTATGAATATATTAAAATATCAATTTTTTTTATCAATGATTTAAATTGTATCTAGTAATTTTTGCTCTCCTCATAGACTTCGTCTTCTTGCTTCTGTTTGTTTTGTCTGGTTTATATCTATACGACTTTGTACTGAATATATAGAAGAGAAGACAATAAGAGGCTATGTAAGATAAGTTCAGTTTGTTTCTCTTAAACAATTATGATAAAGACGGGGGACAAACTAAATATATTACTTTTGTGATATGGAAGGAACCAAACATGTTTTTTTTATATATTAAAAATAACTTTGTTTTTCAAGTAAGAAAGTATTTACCATTAATTAAATTAAGTTGTCTAATTATCCTATTTGTCCAATTACAAAATTTCCCCTTACTGACATGTTAATTCTTAGTACTATAATTGCTTGGAACTTATTATCCTAAGCATGTTTACGGCAGTGTTATGAAATATTCAACAGCCTAAGAAGGGTCCAATGGTTTATCCTCATTAGTGATAATATAGGTGTTAGATCGATGAAGAAACTAAATATTGATATTTTAATTCTTAGTGTTATATTTTGAGTTATCATAACTAATTCATACCATAATAATACATGTGATGCCTTAACTATTTTTTTTATGAAGAAAATCATATCATTTCATTTATAATCAAAAAGTAAATACAAGACAAGATACAATAAAAAAAAGACATAATTGTTAGCATACAATCTTGATCTCATAACTAATTTATGAACAATATGATTAGTTTGTCTTCTAACAAAGTTCACCACAAACTTTAAATAACAGTTAAGACATGCTCTACATTTAGATAAGTTGAAGTTCAGAATTAACCTTAGTGAAACTAAATTAACCAAACCAACTATAATTGTCTTGCAATCAAGCTCAAAAATTACATTTTGGACATCAGGATCAGCCAACCAAGTTAATGCTCGAAAAACTACACCCATTTTATATTTTTGGAAAAGAAACTTTTCATATATTTAAATTGCGTATATCAGTTTCAAACTATAATAAATTCCAAGTGTTTAAAGGGAATTTTCAATGTTCGGTAGTTAGTAGTGTTTGAAAGATTATTATTGCCATTCATTGAATTGAGAGTGTGTTGGGGCCTATTATTTGGCGCACCACCAGTAATAGAAAAATAAAACAATTACACTAATTATTTGTAATCAGCACTTTTCAATCTCAACCATATAACCACTTCCTACAATCAAGTACGAAAAAACAATTCTTTTTAATTGAGTCAGTGATTTGCCCCACTTTTTGTCTCGGATTATCAATGCTTACCTTTGGATTGTCTGTCGAAGTCTTGAAGATGAATCTGTGGCAGTGTGGCTTAAGGCTGGAATCATTCAACTATTGGAAAATTTCCCATATTTTGGTTTAAACTTGTTACTTCTCTTAGGTAAAATTTAATTGAGTTATGAAAATTAAATTTTGACGTAGATAAATAGAGGAATTCTTTCAAAAGTAAGCAGAAAATGATAAAAAATCGATAAATTTGATTATGCAATCGAAAGAACTTATTTTGATTGAGATTACTCATTTCGGTAATTTTATTCATGTAGGTGGGATTGGAAAACACTAAAAAGCAAAGTATTTTTGGACAAATCCAATTATAAGTTGACACAATTGCAAATAACTTATGAGAAGATAATTATTAGTATCTGATCAATGTAATTAGGAACGTTTTGGTACAAGTGTCAAAATCATGTAATTAGACCATTAATATTAGATGTCTATAAATAAAATTGTTGAATGTTAATTTGGGGGATTGAAACATAAATTACTTAGTTTCTCAAAATTTCAACATATCTATCATCAAAATTGGCAAAATTTCAACATATCTATCATCAAAATTGGCAAAGGTTTAGTATATATATAATCATATATATATATATATATTCAATTATCAAATTTTATGAATTTATGTCTATTTATTTTACTGCATATTTCTAATCTCTTGATTTTTTTCGATCTTCATTTTTGCTTAAAACGTTACTTTTTCAATCCATATTTCTTATTATTGTCGAAATCATTTACAAATTAATTATTAAATCAAAAATACTTTTATCAAAATTTCCTTATTATTAATCCTATGAACTATTATACTATTGCAACAAAAATTGATATATTTATCTAAATTACAATTGTGATTTGTATTAAATATTACACAATTCTTTATTAAATTGAAAATTATGAACTTGCTTATTTAACAAAAAAGAACTCATAATCAAAAATGGATTCTATACCTCATTTTTAAATATTTATTGGTTAATAGAATTATTGAATACAAATTCCTTTACTATTTTAAAAATAATTTCCTTTCGAAAAATAAATACAATTTCTACGATTAAGAAAACTATAAATATCTTAAAACAATTTTACTCAAAAATCTTATAGAACAATAATAGAAATTAAACTTTTGTTTCAAATATTTAATAAGATGATATATTTAAGATTCAAATTCAAAAGGATTGATCAACTAAAACAACCTCATACAAATTAGTTCACATAATCAGGTAATAAATTTCTCATGGTTTAACCAATATTATTTTCATTTCAATCGTTTATTACGGGCCTCGCAATAAAATGCAAGAGAGGAACAACAAATCAGAAGACAACACCAAATATCGTGGCGGTCCCTAAATTCGCAGTGTTCGTGTGGGTGCCATGTGCTTGGCTCTCATCTTATCATAAGGAACATGGTACCTTGTTTTTGTGGCATTTGACTCACTCTTTTTTCTCACCATCAACACAACAATTACTAAATATCTACTTGCCTATGAAAATTGGACGCTGATTTGACATTCCACTCTACCCTTGAGCATCGGTGTCAAATCCTTACACACCCCATAACTGTTGGTACAACTTCCATTTTAAACTGTAAAGTTAAACTCATCCTTCTTCCTAGGTATAGAAAACTTGAACCTGCTGTCCATGCATTGCATTTGTCACACACAAACCTTTGGACCACACTAGATAAAATTAACTAACACCCTGATCAAACATTTGAGGATTATAAAATCATTATAAGCTTAGAATTAGTTGGAAGTTAAATTAATATATGAGAGAATAAGAAAGTAGGCAATCATGCACAAATCCTAGGGAAGTTATTGAGAAGAACATGAGAACCACCAACTCAATTTTTTTATAATCCGTTCTTATCTCATCTGAATAATAGATAGAGAGTAAGCAGAGATATGGAAAGGAATAGAAATAAACGGCTAAGAACTCAAAACTAGTTTGCTTTTCTTAACTTAACCCTAAGAACTTGTCGGCACGTTAGAACAAAAACAAACAACTTTGTATTGTTCAAACTAACCGTGACAAATTAGATTCGTTCGCAGACGCGTATTCAAGGAAACCTTTCACCACCCAACATAAAAAATACGCAACCTTTTCAAATGCCAGCTCAGTTCGAATGCCTGATATATAGAATGGGTCAGCTAAGATACTACATACATACATACATACATATATATATATATATATATATATATATATATATATATTGTACAAAAGATGCTTATAATATTTATTTTAAAACTTTTGAGTTTTGGAGAGCACAATTATCGCTAATTTTTCTGATCCTCAAGTCTCCGACCACTTTTTTATTTGCCTAAGTAATGACTTATCAAAAGGTAACCAAATGATTGGTCATGATTGGGACATTCTTTAATATGAGTGCGTGACTTTGGAGTAAGAATGACAAAAGGTATTTAGCTAATCACAAAAGAGTGGAAGAGACGAACAAAATCAAGAAAGGCGTACGAAGATAAAATAAACAAGGAGAGAAACCAAAATTGGTGTTAATTGAACTATAATTATTCTACTTAATACTCTTATATTATAGAGATTCATTACAACTACTAAAAACAAATGCCATTTGAAGCACCTGGTCCCTTTGATTACCTTCTTCTGGCCCACTGACAACCTGCTACGAGTTGTAGAGCATTTACAAATAATCTAAACCAAATTTTTGTATAGGATCGATGTCCGTAAGAGATTCCTTTTAATTGTTCCTTTTTTTTCTTCTTTTTCTCGTTCATTTATTTTCCCTACTTGGTTTGTATAAGCGTCACAAGAGCAACTATCCGTACAATTGTAAGGGTCACTTTGGAATACGAACATGGAAATAACAAAAATAACCCAGACTACCAAAGATTTATAATTTGTGTTTGGGTCCTTTTCCAAGAGTGTGGGAGAGTCGGTTACCAGACTTTTAACTCAAGTGACCTCTTACCAAAAACCATCTTGGCACTTTGAATTTACGGTATTCTTATTAATTTATGTCTTTTAACTTGTTGTTAACATACCAATGTAACACTTGTTTTCCAACACTCCTTTGAAATGTCATTTGTGATCAATTGAGTTTGGAAGTTGTGATTCGTGATCTGCCCATTTACCATAACAGTTTGGACCTTTACTTGTTTTAATTTTAAACTTGATCTTACTCTTCAAGTTTGGACCTCAAAGACAAGTTTAACCGTTAGTGCGGTGTGTGTTTATTTTCTTGAGTCCTAGAGGTCTCCAGCTTGTTTTCATTTTTTAGCCTTTTTTTTATTTGGCTTAACTTTTTTTGGGCCTTTGAAGATTTTAGGCCAATCTCCATTCCTTAAATAATTTTTTGGACAGACTTTGAGTTTTTGTTTTTGGTAATGGGGACAGACTTTGACTTTGATAGTGGCTATCAATTTTTATTTTGACAGGAATTGTTGATATCAATTTAGACTTTAGACTTAAATAACTTTTTGATTGATGTAATACAGGTTTGCTTTCATTTTGGTTTTCTTTAATTTTTTTTTCTTTCTTATGATCCTTGTTAAATATTTTTATTTGATTTTAGTCCCGACATTACTACTATTTCAATTCCTATAAAATTGAAAACTTTTTATTATATAAATATCTTTTATATTAAAAGATTTTCATTTTGGTTTCCCTTTAGAAGGATTCTCATTTTTGTTTCACTGATGTGGGAAGATTTCCATTTTAGCCCTTTTTATGTAAGAAACATTAAACTTGTTTTCCAAATTTATTAGTCACACCATCACTTAATAGAAATCATGGATCAACTACTAAAATAAAAAGAAATAGGAACCAAAATCGACAAGTTTCAAGAGGACAAAAATGAAAATCATATATTATAAAGACTAAAAAAAATATTAAAGTCTTAAATTTACGTGGACCTTTATCCAAGTTGGGAGAATGAGTCAGTACTTAGTAGACTTTTTACCTTGGGTGACCTGTTTGTTTAAAAATGTTTTGATGATGCTGGACTCATGGCTCTCTCACTTATATAATAATACCATTTTATTTATTTATTTGATAAAAAAAAGTTTAGATAAATTAGATTTTGGAAGCTCATTATGAAAGATAGACCTCAAGGTTCAAAGAGCGTTTTATAAAAGTACTTACACTTAAGATTCTTACATTGACATTGGAAATCAAATAGGCGTCTTCTTGAAAATATGAATTTGTTTCTTATCAAATAGACAAATTTTTGTTGATTAATACCCTTTTAATTATTTCTAACCTACAAATATAAGACTTATTCTCTAACAAAAGATAGAGCCATCCATAGTATCCATAGAATAGACAAGGATGGGGTTGGAAAATTAGGAGACATATGCTAAGAAAAAAGATGAGATAGCAACGTACCCCATGTACTGGAGTTTTCATGAGATAACAATATCCCAGTGGGCTTTTACATCAGACAACTGTATTCCACATAGCCACATCAGACAACTGTATTCCACACAGCCACATCAGATGACAATATCCCACACTGCTTCAGTGGTTATATTCGTGCGTGACGCCACACTAGTAACATCATAATGTCTTATGCACTGGATTTTCATTTAAATCCAAAAGCCTACCTAGCTAGCAATTGAATATTTAAATGGAACGCAATGCAGTAAGCCAGTAATTCAGAATTCCGTTTGGAGTGTTTTAAACTTAGGTTAGAGAATAAATTCAGTTTCTCGACATGTTTTTGTTATATATCCTCAAAAGTACGTTGGCACAATACTAGCATAGCCAATAGGCAAAGGTTCTTGCTACTTGGTAGATTCCTCAATAGTTTGGGGGGTAAAAATCAGATATAATAAGTCTAGGGACAAGGATTATTACAAATGGCTGAAAAATAAAAAAAGTAAACATTTAAAACTTTCAAGTAATAACACATGATAAAATCATAAAATTTCACAATATTGCTTCCACTAATGGCCATAAGAAGACCAAATGTTGATAATAATATTAACGACATAAAGGACTAGCACAAATCACTAACCTATACAAATAGCTCTTCGAATATAAATCTTTTAGGATGATGCTCTGTAGTCACCAGTATCCTGCTTTTCTTCATGTTCAATGTCATTGATCACAACACCATTAGGTATTAGCTATGTTAGTGTCCTCTTCTATGTTGTTGTCTTGGTTCTCATACTCCCTAGCCACTACTCTCATCTACTGAAAAAAAAGCATAGTAGACACTATTAAATTCTATACGCGAGACACATTTATCCAAATTAACATTAAGAAATCCTAATGATGAAGCTTACTTCTTTGTTTGGCTTCCTAAAGCACCACTGACATTCAAAATACATCATGTTTTACTATTACAACATTAGGGGTCCAAGAACCATTAGAAAGGAACTTTCTTTCTATGGCTGTCTTGCAGATATATACCTCAAGAATTTCTTGCACTCTTGGTATAACTTACAGCAACTATTTTACAAATTGGCTGTGGTCAGGATCATGGCAGAGGCAGAAAATAATCATTTAAGAAACTAGCCAATTCTGAGAAGCAATTGGTTAATGCTAGTGGTAACTTCGAAGCACCAAAATTTTCTTCACTTAGATGACAACTATCCACAAAACTACAGATTTTTGTTGCTCCAGGCTCTGCAGTCAAATGGGGAAAAAGCTGAAAGAGGAACAACTTTAATATAACCATCAGTATTCCGTAACAATCCCCAAATTCTGAGAAGAATCATGTGTATCACACAGGGAAGTCATATGAAATAGACAGCACTACTTGTATTGATTTTCTGGAAAGATAATAAGTAAAATGCACGAGTTGCATTGCATCAGGAGGTAACTATGCTTTTCTTGATCTTCAGCACAAAAATCAAGTTTTGATTTTCCCTTCCCTGGCATCTCCGATAGGAAGATGGAGCAGTAACAAACAATTTAAGACCATTCCTTGGAGTAGACATTCTCTGCCATTGGAAACTACAAAAGTTGATGAAGAATCAGAGGTAGAATTTGCACATTATAACACATTAGTTTCACAAAATTTTAAACAAGCAACTTATTTGATGTGCAATAGATTTTGGCATCCAAAATGTTCAACATATTGGGAGTTACTCTTATCAATTTCAGTAACAGAGCCTCTTTGCATATGTAAGGGTAAGACTGTGTACAATATCATTTCTCTTTACCTGCGCAGAGCGTGGAGCCTCCGGACATTGGAGTACGTAGTTTTTAGTTTTTTTAATTTCAGCAACAGAGCACAGTATCATTGCAATAAGAGTGAATTTCCTAGCTAGTTGTTTACTTCCACTTTGTGTGACTTTGAGCACGCACAGCAATTTCCTGAGAGCAGAGAAAAATTATTTGAGCAGTGCAAACAGGACACAATAACAAAATTAAGCAGCTTATTCTTACAAAGGAATGGGATTTCTACTTCTTTGCTACAATTTGTGACATAGTCTCTCTTTTCTAACATAGGAGCAAACATCATTTACTTATGCAATGTCTAGTCTTTCCAAAATTTATAAGATCAATCAGGATCTTTGGCAACTTCCTGTACATCTTTCAACATTCCCTCGAGCCTCACTAGCGATCGTAACAAAAAATGTCAATTTTTCTAGGTTACAAGAATATGCAAGTTCAATTTGACAATATAAAGTAACATGCCATGTTGAAATTTAAATGTTAAAATTGAAATATTTACATGCAGTGTTTCAGAAATAAAGGTTTTACAAACAGTTAAAGACAGAAAAATCATTAATTTTTTTTTGAAATAATCTATTCATTTGATTTCCCTCGCACCCTCTTTTTAAATGCTTAGTTTAAACCGTCAAAATACCCGAGTAAGATTAGAATGTGTTCCGAAATCAGGACAAGATTAAGCTTAGGAACCCATAACCTGGCTAAAAAGTATTGTATTGTTTTTATTAGTTATAATGCCCACTCCCTATATATTCCTGGTTCTCGCTAGCTTGTGAGTTGTGACACTTATAATTTATTGTTTTGCATTTGAAGTTCGTGATCCTTATAAAATCTTAGCAAATGAGGCATATTTAATGACATGTTGATTCAAATTAAAGATATTTTAAGTATATCACAACATTTTTAAATATATCATAGCACAAGAATGACAAAACCATACACAAACATATATAGTATGGAAATGCAGAAATTCACAACACCTAAGGGATGAGACTAATCTGCCCAACTTACATTTCTAAAGCCCGTTATGTATGATCTAGTTTATTTCTATGAAAATATTTTTTTTAATTTTTTGAAGAACTAAAAAAATATGCACGTTGCCAACCTGTAACATGGGCTGATATGATGTAATGCGTCCAGCAAGCGAGAGAGTTAGTTTCCTAACTAGGGAGGCCTTGCCTGAATGCTTAATTTGTGAGCCAAGAAATTTTATGTTGATCTGGATTATTTTTTTACAATTAAATGAGACGATTTTTATTGTTTTCTTTATTTTGTTTTTATAAAAACTTTTGAAAATACGTGTATATATGCAAAGATAAATAAGTGAAAAAATAAATAATTAAATATGATCTCTTGTACTGTGCTAAATGCTAATTATTTGGACTCCAACTAATTAAAGTAACTTGATTCACACACATATATATATATAAAAGAATCTCTTAAAAATTTGGCAACCTCATAGGTAAGCAAAATTGCAAACGTGTGAACCTATCTTAGAAACCTTATTGCGGCTAACAAAACAAAAAAATTGAACTTAACCATAACTAACTTTATATAAATGAACTTAACGAAAAATCTGTCCAAGATATTCTAATTTCATTGAGTTGATATAAGCTTCAGCCACAACAAGAATCAAACTATGAAGAAGTGGGAAATTTAGGACACATAAGGCACGACACTTCCATGTGTTTAGTTGGCAGTCAGCACTACTGTTTGCTGTTTTCTTGTCTTTATTGATTTAGTTTCATTATTTGAACATAGAAAGATTAATATCATAGGTATTATTATTTACAATTATTTTTATTATTTATATTTAATTTAATTTTATATATATATATATATATATATATATATATATATGCATCTGAAAAATACATTGTAAAACTAATTAAAGAGATAATATTTAATTTATTTGTCCCTAAATTTATGTTAAAGAACATTATATTCCCTGTTGATATATATGACTGTATGAGTGAGAAACTTCTGTTATCAATTTTCGGTGAGTGTTGCTCTTCCTTCTACTCATTCTTCTCTTAGTCTTAGCTATTCGTTAATTGGCATGGCTTGCTCAACTTGCACATTATTAGAACTAGGACTTTCTCATGTCTTTACCTAAAACCTTGATTTTGAATTATATAAGCTTTTTGCTCCCATGCAATATTATCTTTTAATTATGAATTTTATTTCGAGAAGCTACTGCATAGTAATTATATTCTCTTTTGCAGAGATCACAAGTATCTTCTGCATGAAGGAATCCTTCTCAAGCTAGTTACGATATATATATATATATATATAACACGAAGTTTTTCTTTCCAATATTTAACTTAGCTGCATAAAATTATTGATTAAAACAATCTTACATCAATTAATCTAGTACTCTATGATAGCTAGTAGCAAATACGGGGTAAGCTACTGCATGGCTTAACACAACATCACATCTCTTGCACGTTATTTTCCTGATGAAGAGCCACCACAACCATTGGCGCTTGTCAAAATCTGATTAAAAAAACCCTTTCACTTGTCAAAATCTGATTAAAAAAACCCTTTCACTTGTAGCTATGCCGTTACTTTGAAAGATGGAGTATCATGATTCTGGAAGTAATAAACTGATCGGACATATATAGACCTATGTACAGTAGTGTAAATGGTTTTTACTTGCATATATTTAAATTCCCTTTTGTTATTTGTTATGGAATAAGATGAAATAGCCTTCGAGAAGAAGAAAAAATATGCAAATTCATCATAAAGACCACAATAATTGGATGTAAAATACAATATTATTTTTTTAAAAGAAATTTTCTTCTCTCGACTTTAGGGAACCATTTAAATTATTTTGGAAGCTGAAAACAAATATATTTTAGAAAACCATGTGATCTCTCGGTTACAAGTGGTTTTGTCCTTTCCAATTCTCGCGATACACTACTACTCATGGTTCCAAATTACTGTTGACAAACATTTTTATTATGAACAATATCAATGTTTTTAAAGTTTTTACTGTATCGCATTGTAATAGTTGTAATGTTATTTCTTGAAAAAAATGAAGTTGTAATGTTATTGGAACCTCAATTGTAATTTAAAAGCGTATTACTATCATATATATAAAAATCGATCTATTTTATTTTTGTTATTGATGATATCAGTGCTGGTTCAGTTAAATTAATCAACAACCTTTTAGTTGTGCTATGAGTTGCAAATTTTTGCTGTATGCTTCAAAAAATGGGAAAAGTCATTAATTTATTAGCAAATACTTTCTCAATTCCATAAATAGTTGTATAATAATACTATATTATAATACAACATTGATTTGGGCGACCGAAAGGCTAATGAATTAACTACTTTGGCATGGATTTCTTCTTAAACCACCTCTTGGCCATTATTTGCAGCCTTTGATGAACGAAGTGAATATTGACTTGCCATCACTGCATCATCCAATATTAGATAAAACGACTGCTTCCCAATTTTCTCAACAAACTTGGATATTATAAGCTTCTCCATCACCTCCAGCCTTGGGTTTACGAACAAAACCTACACAATAAGGGGAAATAAAAAACAACATAAATCACTTAAACAGATTCATTTACATATACAAATCAATTTTGGAGGATCTACTCTTAAAGACTTGAAATCCATGTGATACCTTAACTCCATTCTTTCCCAATATTTTAACTAACTCGTCCAATCCTTTAATAGCAGTTGTGTCAATAGCTGTCACTCCTGTAAAATAAAATCAAGGAAAACTTTATACACGAGAATATATAATAACCAATATATTTTTTTTCATATAAACTTCATGATCCATGAGAATTCTAAACATTGTAAACAAATTTTCTATCTTAATTTTAATTACCTGACAAATCAAGTATGATGTGTTCAACTACATCTCCAGTAGAGCTTTCCTCACTTCGAATATACCTCATAATCCTAATGCAAAATACAAGAAAAATATACAATGTTCAATTGCTATGGGATGCATCTTGTTTGTTGTGGACTAACAAGTGTGAATAATCCATAATTTACCTTTCTTTAACGTATATAGAATTTGCAAAGTAAACGGGTGAACCAAGTTGTACAACAAGAACTCCTGGGTATGTTGATACATTATATTGCTCCGAGTCTCTATATAAACCAATTTCAGGTAACTTTCCAAGCTTGCATGGCGCAGGTCTAGCCACATATAAAAGTGCTCTAAGAACGCCGAGTCCAACCTTGATATTGCAAAAAAGAAAATTTATAATAAATAAAAACTAATAAATTAACGTTTATCAATAAAAAAAAAGAAAAAGAAAAAATTGAATACTCACAGACAGCATGAGACCAACGTCCATGCTTATAAAGATGACTCCAAGAAAGGCAACCATGCAAATAACAAAGTCAAACTTGTCAACTTTGTAGAGATGGATGACTTCTTCGTAATGAATGAGCCCAAGCATGGCAGAAATAATAATAGCTGAGAGAGCAACAAGAGGGGTGAAGCCAAAAAGTGGCGCCAAAAATTGTAGTGTGAGTGCCATTACTATTGCCTGTACCACGTTTGTCATAGCAGTCTTACACCCTGCATTGTAATTCACTGCGGTCTTGGAAAATGGTCCTACAAAACACAATTAGGGACCAAACATATCTTAGCATGGGTAACCCAAAAATATGCATTCAATATAACATACTTCTCCCGTTACTAATTATAAGATGTTTTTTAGAAAATTGCTTATTTTTTATTTTTTTTTTATTTTTAGATTATTAATTATTCTTTTACATATTTTTACTTAATTATTCTTTCTTCAAATGAAAAATAATTAAGTGAATAGAGAAATAAAAAAATATAATTTTAAAATAATAGTACAATTAATTGATAAATTTAATATGATTAACTATTTTTTAAGAAACATAAATTAGTTAGAAGATTCTTACAATTAAAAATATAGAGAATACTATTATATATTAAAAGAGTATAGTACTATTAAAGAAAGGGTCTTACTAATCAATGTTTTAAGGATATTAATTAAAAAATTGAAAGAAAAAATATTTATTGTATAAATTATAGAAAAGTGAAAAAAAATAATGAGCAACATAATTTTTTGTCTTCCAAATAATAACATTTTTATTTTAAATTTTTAACTAATATTCTTACGACACTAGTTAGTCTTAAATAAAAAATTATTAGTAGTATTTTTCATATTATTAATGGGATGGTTGTTCGTGCATAACATACCACTAGTCAAGTAACATGAAGTAAATGAACCGAACAAGTTCATGAGGCCGAAAGCGATCATTTCTTTGTTCCCATCATGAGGTGTATTGTCAGCAACAGCAAAGCTTCTTCCTATTGCTATTCCTTCCTAATAAAATAAGTTAATAAATAAATAAAAATTGAAAAAATAGTATTGAATATATATGATGATTGGTTGAAACTAATTAGTTGCTCACCGCTAATGACAACACGCCTGTGACAAGACCAGCTTGCAAAACTGCTCGTAAATATTTAGCATTAAAGTTCAATTTGTGAATGGACAAGGGATTTAGTCCTTTATCTAGATGGCCCACCTATATAATTAATCAACTTCATATATAAGAACCAAACGGAATTGTGGTATATTATAAGATACTTAGAAAGTGAAAAAAAATTGATATTATATATATACATATATATAACTCACAATTTGAATTCCATGAGTTTGGCCCTTGACGATGTAGGTGAAAATGGCAGCGACCACTACAGTCACCATTGGAGCTATAGCCGGTACCCAAAAGAGTTTTGGATTCTTATTCCTCTGAAAGATTGTATGAAAAAGGTGAAATCCATTACAATAATTAACTTTGATACACGTATTAATTTAAATTAATTAAAAATTTACCAACAGTATACATGGTGAAATTCTAAGTATATATTTTGTGAAATATTGCTACATTTTCTTTGTCTAACGTGACTTTACTGTTACTCTATTAGTATTCGTGCTATAAATATATTCATAGACTGTTGATATCGAAATCCTTAAGGTCTAACAAGGTTGAGTGGCGCACTAAAATTCTTCTCACTCCACTGCTCTTTATCAAAATAAATATAAATATTATGGAAAAGCGAAAGCTGAAATGAGAATGACTATATCTTCCAATAGAGTACTCACCAGGTGCCTGGTAAATTGCAAGAAAGCAACAAAGATCACGCCAAGAACTGTAGGTTCCCACCTAATCTGTTAAATAAATAAAAAGAGAAACTCACCCATGTTATTTCCAAAATATATATAGAAATAACAATTTTTTTTTCTAAAAAATGAATTATCATGAGGTCTGTTTTGATGAAACTAATGAAACAAGTGAAGATAAGAAGAAAAAAATTAAAAGGGAAAAATAGAATGAAAAATTGGTCAAGTGATCTTTATACAAGAGCAATGCATGTTAATGTATTCTATACCAATTGTTGTGCCCTAGGATCACTAGGCTTGATTAAACAAATAAGACAGAATAAGTTTATTAAAAGGCTTCTGGTTTTATTTCCTTTTTAAAATTATCAGTGCCCTTAGTGATTCAATTAATTACTTATGCATTATAATTAAATTAAAAGCCAGTGGTGAAGATAAAATATATATAAATCAATAATTATTATAAAAAATATATAAAAAATAATGGGCACATATCTGCGTGTGGGTAAGTGAGATTGTGAAACTTGATCGATGCTTCTATTCAAAAGGCTACAATTGAATTGAGATAATTATCATTTTTTAGGGGAAAATATCCTTATATGTAATAATTTAATTTCGTTTATATGGCAACCTTTTACTATTTTCATCAGTCAGGCCAAAAAAAATAAAGGCACTAATTTCGATTTGTCTATACCAACCTCGTGTCTATTGTTGACGATGCTCTTCACCACTTCCACCAAGTTCGTTTTGGTTGAAAAATGTTTCATGCCAAATACGCCCTTTAGTTGTTGGAGGATGAGAATTACTGCTGTCCCTCCCATGAAGCCATTAATGGTAGAATGGGAAAAGAAGTCCACCAATATTCCCAGCCTGCAAAAAGTTTTCTCATTCTCATCACTCACCACACAAAAATAGAATGAAACTTATTCATCAGTTGCATTCATACTAGTAGCAGAGGTTTGAGCAATTTGTATAAAATTCTAGTTTCAGAATAAACTATTACGTGATCTCAAATCACATGTATGCTATGACTAAATTAATTAGATGGTCTTTTATTACATGTGTCTATAGTCTTGATCAATCGTTACTTATGACACAACCAGAAATTTTAATTTACAATAGAAATTGATAACATTCAATTACTTGTTAACCAACTAAAGTCGTCCTAATTATTAATGAAGAAATTTGAGTTATATTAGTCGTTGGACCCTAATGAATATTTCTCTAGTTTCAGGCTACATGGTTATTGGATAGCCAGCTACATACTTTTTCTTTGTTAGTTTTATTTTGCTTTCTTGGTGCCAAACACATCCCTAAACGATGGAATCACTTTTCATGGCCTGGCCCACATGAGAGGGTGGTTTAAGGAAAATGAATTTGTTCTTACCTAAAAAAACCCAAACAAGCCTGGAAAACACCGGTGATAAAGGTGGTAGTGAAAATCAAATGAAGATACAACGTTGGATCTTCTACCGGATCTACCACGGTTTGTATGGTTTGAGCAATAAGCAACGATGCTGCTGCTATCGTCCCCACTGCCATGTGCCTTGAACTCCCAAAAACAGCATAGATCAAAGGTGGGACAAAGCTGGAATCTGATATTACAACCATCACAAAAACGTCAAATCAAAACATATCAGTTCATCGAAAACAAGTACTTATAATCTTAAAAATCGAATTACTATATAGCCACCTTTATATCACAAAAACTGTCAAAGGAAGTACGTAAACTGTCTACGCACCCAGATAATGGAATGAATCAATCATAGACAAAATAGATGATAATTTTTTTTTTTATCTTTTTGCAAGCCATAGAGGCCTATTAACTTTTCTTTTGTTGATAAAATTCGCACCAATTCAATCCATGCACCATATGTGCACAAATTAACGAAGGATGAAGAAAATCAATTATTCTTAATTTTTTAATTTATTTCCACGGATATTCTCTTTTGGAGGCAATTATGATCGGGTACCAAACATAATTACCTTCGAAGATGGAGGATACAAAACGAAGAAAATCAACTGTTTAAGGAGAAAGTGGGGAAATTAATATTGTGTATGTTCGGACACACATTATAAATGTATATAAAACACACACATTAAATGCAAAAAATGATGCCAAACATACACCCAAACACGCTAATTAAGTGCAAACAATCATGCAAAACGTGTAACCAGGTTAGAAATTTAATGAATAAAGGAAAGAAAAAGGAGAAAAAGACGATTGGAGTAATAAATTTGGATTTGAGATAATGATTCTTACAAAGGCCAATGAGGGGAGGAAGGTCAGCAAGTTTGGCATAGCTAATGCCTTGAGGGATGGCAAGGCTTGAGATGGTTAGTCCAGCGATCAAGTCAGAGAAAAAGAGGCGCCAAGTGTAAGTGGGGAGCCACTCAAAGATTGGGATGAAGTATTGCACCCCTTTCATCACCCTCCGCATTGGTTCCTCCTCGTTCTTGAACTGCCTGAAGGGGTCGTCCGGAAACAACGTTTCCTTCAACGCCTCCTTCAATTTTGTCCCGAATCCTCTTTGGATCGAGAAATTCACCCCATGATGATGACGATCTTCATCGTCATCATCATTGCGGTGATTATGAACCTCGGTGTTACTAACCGAACCCATTGTACGTAGTAACAACAACGATAACAACTGATATGTATATATATATATAGGTATGTAAGTTTAAGAATAGGGTGAATGAGAAAATAAACAAATAACTAATAACTAGTTATAAGATGGTACTTGTGTGTTTGTGTTGGACGCGTGGTTGCAATGAGAGTATATATAGGCTTGAGTAGTGGCAACTATTTCGGGTAAATGGTAATAAGCATACGTGTGGAGGTCCGGTTGACAGAATAGTGGATTTTAAGTCTTAAAATTCGAAGACCTTCAACGCATCTTCGGTGCTTTTGGGCATTTTTATTATAAAAATTAAAAATAAAAAAATTTGCTAAGGATAATTGGGAGAATTCGAGGATGCGGAATTTGAGATTGTTTTGGATCTAAGTTTGACGCTGTTTGTTGCATAAGCATAACTGAACATTAATTTGCATAGTACAGTTCAGCAATGTGCTGTCTGTTACTGCATCCTTGCCATGAATACTCGACCTCTAACGTTTCTTATATATCCTTTCCTTTCTTATAATGTCTGTTAAGAAATTTTCTCCACACACCAGAAATATTACAATTTCCAACAATATAATTTACGGTAAGTGAGCTGCATATATTACATATAATATCACGTCATTTATTGTAATTAAAAACCAAATATTCAAAAATATTAATCACCATCCATTCGTTATTAAACTAAATTATAATTTTTGTCCCTTTATAATTCTAAATCACTGAATCTAGTATCTCTATTTTATTTATAAATAAAATAATAAACCACTAAAATACTTATTTTATTTAATTAATTTTATAAATATTATTTTCTCTGAATCATTAGTCAATAATTATAAATTTATAAATTAAAAATTTAATATATAAATATTTTTAATTTTATTTTATATTATTTAATATATTTTTATTTTGAATAGTTTACATATTTTTATTTTTATTTTAACAATTTTATAATTAATTTTTATAAATTATTTACATAAATTAATTTTAAATTAATTTTAATATACAGATCATTTTTACTCTAATTATATAAATCAATATAATTAAATGAAAATTATACAAATTATGTAAATTTATTTTAATATGTAAATTATTTTTATTATAATTATATAAATTAAAAATATTTAATTTTTAGGAAATTTACATGTTAATATTTTCGCTTGAACTATAAAAAATTATTTATTAAATACTTTTTTATACCAATTATATAAATCAAAAAATTACATAAATTAATATGAAAATTATTTATATAAATTATTTTATATAAATAAAAATGATGTCATTTTTTATATATAAATAATAAAAATTTATATTTTTACTATAAAAAATAAAATTTTAATTGTTTAGATTACTTAAATGATATAATTTTTATAAATTACATAAAATAATTTTTTAAAATAATCTGAATATTAGCTTATGTATTTTTTTAAATTATAATAATATAAGAATAAATTTTAATATATAATAATTTTTAATTTATATTAAAATAAAATTTTATAATAAAATTAAATATATGTAAAATTAAATAGTAAACATATTTAAATATTAAATAATTTATTTTAGTGATTTATTTAAATAAATTTTTTTATTTAAATATGTAAATAAATCTTAACTAATGATACATGTAAAATAATGTTTATAAAATTAACTAAACATACGAGTTCAATTCTTATGAGGATTTTTTTTTATTTTACACTTTATTTAATTACTTGTCACATAAACATCATGGCAATAACCTACATAAATATAATATCTAGACGAAATAAGAATTAAAGGTCTTGATTTAGAAATAGAAAGACTAAAATCATAAATTATAAACAATTTTTAAAAATAAATCCATTTACGATAATGAAGCAAATGCAAAAAGAATTTATAAAACAAATCAAAGTATAATTCACTTTATTTTAATTCTACACAAATATGTTCATACTAGAAATTCGAATTCACATAATTCTTGTGACATCTTTTAGTCACAAATATATGTATTTTTTAATTTATTACACACTCAAATTATTAACATAAACATATATAAGTTAAGATATGTTTTTCAATATCATGAATTTTTTTATTTCGAAAAATGAAATAAAAGATTCTTTTTTTGGAGCACAAGGAATATTTCAGTCTAAATTAAAACACAAAATAATTGAAATAGAGGCTATTGTAATTTTTGGACCCTTTCATGTATAATTTTGTATAATCTTGAATGTTACTAGTTTTGGTATGCAAAACAAATGATATAATGCAAGCAAAAATTCCTAGATTCATATTGTAAGTGAGCCTATTTAATAAATGAGTTAGATGTTTATTATTTTGATTGAAAGTGAATCTATTAATCTAAATAAGAAAATTATAATAATTAATTTGAAAGAATAATTTATAATAAATATTACTCTAAATAAGGTAAAATTAAGTTATTAATTATTCTTTGTGCAAAATTACAAAAATATATTGATACAAGACCCACAAAATTATATCATATTCAATAAACTAGTGGTTTACCCGTGCAATGTACAAGCTGTTCTTTTCAATTATTGTCATTTCAATTAAATTTGAAAATCATTCCTAAATATTAATACAATAAGACAAATGTTAATCAATGCCCTTAAAGAATAAATTTTTTTTTAGAGATGTACAAAATTACATTATTCATAATTTTTTTCACACTCTTATTTGATCTCTACAATAAATATTTTCTCTTTTTAATTTTTTAAGGAATGTCCTAAAGACACTGATAAGAGATTGTTGCTTATGCTCTATGTCTTTCTCTCACCTTTTTGGAATGCTAATGCCTTGATATAAATTCCTTTGAATGAAAATCGAGAATTGAGTATCAATAAAAAAGTGGGAAAAGTTCTCTGCAAAACTTATTTGCTTTAATAATAAGAGATATTAGTTATTAATACTATGGAATTGAAATAAATAAATATTTTTTATTTGCATGGATACTTGAAAAGTTACATGATTTATGTCAAATTTTGGGCAAGATTTCCATGTAAAAAAAGCGGTAAAAGTTCTCTGTATAACTTCTTCACTTTAATAATAAGAGATAAGAGAGTATATTTAAAAGAGTCTGCTAGAGAGAGTTAGAGTGCAATCCAAAGTGTGTTATTTTTAATTAATAAGAGAGAGTATTTAAAAGAGGGTACTAGAGAATGTTAACATTTATTCCATGAAGTAAAAGCATGGTTGAAAGAGAGGTTAAACTTCACTAAAAGTGTTTAGATAAGTTACCTCTTTTGTTCTATTATTATAATTATTGTGCAAGAAAAAAAATATTCCAAAATGATTGTTATTTTAGTTTTTCAATGTAACATTAATTATCTTTTTTAACTTATATCCCTAATGATATTAATGGTGAATAACAAAATCTATGAATGAATTAATGATGATATAAGATTAATTTTATAAAATAACTACTTTTTTTCATCTATTTTATTGTTTTTTCTTGATTTATATAAATAATCTAAAAAAATAATTATTGTAAGACAGAGAGTCTTAGTTATTGATAAAGTCAACAAATATTTAAAATCTATAACATTGTCATTAATAAAATTATAGAAGAAACTATATGACCTTAATGAAGATGATAATAATTCACAAAAATACTTTCATTATTTAAACATAAGAATTTAATAATGAAATTTTAAGAAATGATTCAATGTACAAAATTAGTTAAGCGTGTATTCAATTTTAGTATTAAAATATATTGTGCAATTTTAATCACCTAATGTATATTCAATACACCAACAATATGGCAATGCCACATAAGCATATGTGCTATAAGTCACAAATGTTAGTGTTACGTGGCACGTTATTATTAACATGTCATGTCAATAATTTTTGTTAAAAACTTGATAATAATTTATCGGCAAACCAACATTAATTAACTTAAAAATATGAGAACCAAAGGTATAATAGAAAATTTTGGAAAATCAAAAGAATCAAAAGTGAATGTAAGCCCTCCTCTATAAAACTTTTTAAAGTTAATTATATAGTTAAATATAAATATTTAAAATTAAAAAATTTCTTTATAAATTTAGTTAATTTTAACATACTGATACTCTATGGCAGCCAAAAAGTTTTTTAGGCTGTCATTTAATTATGAATTAGTATTGTAAAATTATTCATTTTTATAATAATAATTTTAAAGTCATTTAATATAATTTATAATTAGTTAATTATGTAAAATATTTACATTGTGACTGTATTAAAATTAAACTCATTCCTTTTTATTAAAGATAAATAATATTACTAATGTAGTACTTTAATCATATTATAAAAAAATATTTTTATCAAGTATAATGAAATATGTGGTACCTTTTATTTTTATTCTATAATTTAATCATTTACATTAAATCCACTTAAAATCTTTGATGTGCAAATAATATTTTCTAGCTTTTTTAAAAGGATAATTTTTCTAATTAAATTAGTTAGTAAATATTTTACTAATTTTAGAATAATCAAAGAGTAAAAATACACATCTATATAACTATGTATTATTTCGAAGAATTTTATTATTTATGGGGGATGAATTTGCCCCACTGTAGTGCGTCGCTTGAATTGTCTTGAGATCGAATTTGGCTTTTAATTAATTACTATTTTAGCCACTAGTCTTTTTAATGTGGCGAATGGCGCAGTTTTTTTATATTAAAATATTGTACTCTATATATTTATTATTTTAAAGCTATTTTAATTATTATGTTGTGTTTCTTCGTCCATACGTACACATATATTGATTTATGGTATCTCTGGATTGATTGTGAAAGATAATAATTGAATATAGTCAACTTTTAAACTTGATTTAATGTTTAAATATACTCTAACCAATGAACTATTATTAGCATTTTTGTTGGAAAATACGAGAGGCATTGGGAACTTTAATTCCCTATGTCATTTCCTGTAAAAAAAAAAATCCCTACGCCATTTTGAAAGATTTTAAAATATCCTTATATCACAGTTTAAATTACATATTATAAATATAAATATAATTTATACATTCAAAATATTTATTTATTATGCTTTTTAATTACAATATGATTTATATATTTGAAAATATTTATTTATTATGAAATTTACTAATATAAAAATATATTTGTCAAATGCAATGCAATGACTTTTTATATAATTTTATTTAATTTATTTTAATAACTTTACAGTTAAACTAATAAACACTTTTTGTTAATTTGATAATAATTTATTATAAATGTTTTATTAACTTATTTAGACCAATCACAGTTTGAATCTTCATTAGAGGAGATAAAATTTAGTTTCTAACAATAGAATTGTCTTTCAAGTAAATTTCATCTGACAACAGAAAAATATCATATTTATTAGTCTTTCATTTTCAACTTGAGTATTTGATGTGCGTATAATATAATATTCATAAATAGATACAATTAATTAGTCATATTAATTATAAACATAAAATTAAGTTAGTGTTATAAAAAAGACTAAATTTTTGTTATGCACACATATAGAAATGGAATAAATCAGGTCAGACCATATTTAAGTTTGACATAACTCACTTTATATTTTTATATTCCAAGCCTAAATTTGGTATTCATCACAAATCTATTTTTTAGGTATTTAGACTCGACTTTTATATAATCTCAACCTGACTTGCTAACCTATTTAAAAATTTATTTTATATTAGAAAAGTGTAAAAATTTATTATACAATAATAAAATTATTATGCATTAAAATAATTAGAGTGTGAAACAACAACTTCTATGTTATTTCTATGTTATCCAAAATTAGATGATCTATATTTCTATTACTTTTTTCTCTTAACAAAATCAAAGATTTTCATTAAAAACACTAAGATAATTTTAAATCACTATATATGAGAAAAACTTACCTACAAATATCACACGTGACTGATTACAAAATATTTTAATCCCCATCAAAAGAAAATAACTCTTATTCATGTTATCTATCTATGCTTATAGGACTTAATATATTTCAAACATTAAAATAATTCAAATCATCAAATCACAAAAATAATTTGTAATTTTATTAAAATAATTATAATATAAATTAATAATTATTTTTATTAAAGATATTATTGCTAAATATATCAACCTATCGATTGAATAGTCATTTTTAAGTACTATTTAACTAGAAAGGTTTTTATAAAAGCTTGAATTTGTCTTTTTTGTTAAATGAGTCAAATCAATTTAGATTTTAAATGAGTTAGACCATAAACTATTTACACAGACTATATAACTTAATTCACCCTTGGTCACCGTGTCAAATTCAAGTTGTTGGGTGTGGGGACAATTGTCCCCACAAGAATTTATTTTTTACATGGATATAAATAATAATATTTAGTTTTTGCCCCCATAAAAAAATTAGTTTTACCCTTATAAAATATTTTTTCTTTTAACGAATGTAAAAAGTATAAGAGAGAATAAATTTGTATTAATTTTGTCACTTTACCTTTCTAAATTTTTATAGCATTGAAAAAACTATATAATATTTTTAAAATATGAAAATGTGTGAAGAGCAATTATAATTTATAAGAATATAGGTATTTTAGATTATTTCTGGCCTACATAATGTGTATTTTATAAAAGTTTGTAATATTTTTTTCTTTAAAAATATTATTAATTTTTTGATTCCTACTAAAAAAGTTTCTGAATCCACCACTGCTCATATATTTGATTGTTAATATTAGAACTTATAATTGATCTAACACTTAAAAATTAGTACAAATGGGTACAAATTAAAGATTTTTTTATTTGACTT
Source organism: Glycine latifolia (assembly GCA_013407115.1). Classification (NCBI taxonomy): domain Eukaryota; kingdom Viridiplantae; phylum Streptophyta; class Magnoliopsida; order Fabales; family Fabaceae; genus Glycine; species Glycine latifolia. The sequence goes on along the minus strand of CM023956.1, from coordinate 8,226,484 downwards.
ACAGAATCAAAAGATATTGAACTAAAAAACTAGGGCAGAATGTATAACCAATCAATTTTCCTTTCACTATCATCTTTTAGTGGAAAATTATGCCGCGCCCTGTGTGAGGTTATTCAGTATAAGTATCAGCTATTTGGAAAACAAAAGTGTTCAATTAAATGGTCGATTATGTTGATAAATTAGTTAAATTGCTTTATAAATATTTTCTACATCTATGCTAACAATCAATATCAATATAGATAATCTAATTTTTTTTAATCAACAATATATATAAGGGATTATGTTGGTAACCGTGATCATGACGAGGATCACAACGGTAATTATTGCGGCAATGATGATTGTTATGATGACTATCTTGACGTAAATTAAATCTTTAAAATATTTAATTTTATGTTTGTTAAATCTTATAAAGATTTTATGGTAAAATAAAACTTTAATTTGATTTTAAAATATTTTAATATTGACATTTCATTTTAATCTAATGGATGCAAATGGTCATTCTTATATAAGATTAATGAAAGATTAAAATTAAAATATTTTAAATTCAAATTAAAATTTTATTTAACAATAAAATATTCATAAAATCTACTGAACCAAAAATCAAATATTTTAAATATTTAATTTACGTCAAGATTGTTATCATAATTAAGATCATCGTCATCGCTATAATTGCTTGCGGTGGTTGAAATCTTAACTTAAATTAAAATTTTTAAATATTTAATTTTTCGCTTGATAAATTTTACCAAAATTTTATGATTCAATGAAAATTTAATTTTAATTTAAAATATTTTAATATTTATTTTTTATTTTAATATAATGATTAATATTAATAATTTTCATTCTCATATAAAATAATTATTTTTATATAATATATCTTCTATATATATGAATTTGTATACACAATTGTTTATTACTATTATGTTATAGCAAGCTATACTATTAGTATTATTATTATTTTGTTCCATCTACCTATGGTGTCCGCCCTAAAATAGAAAATATTGTGTGGTCCTAACCCAATTCCTTTTTAATAGTATGAGACTGTTTTGGACGAAACTTTTACGAGTCATTGTCAACTTGGATGATGCAGTTTCTTTTTATTAATTTTATATATTTAAAGCAACTCTGTCATGTTATTCGTGACACTTTCATACCGTCTGTTCGTTCACAGTTCTCATCTGGATCCTTGATATTTTCTTGTACAAGTTCTAGATACCCCCAATAATCGATATATTTCTTATTTGCTGGAAAAAAAAAAAGATTGTCTAATTTCGTACGATATAATGATATGTATTCATTTTTCAATCTAATAATTTATTAGTGTGGTGGCTTATGATGTAAAGTTAAAAGTAAATATTCAATGATAATTTAAAAGTAAATATCAAGGATAATGTAAAGAGATGTATTTAAGAAGAAGAAAAAAAGGTAAAAATATATAATAAAATTTTTAATTTATATAATAATTATTTTAAAATTTAAATTAAAAATAATAAATGTTAATCGGTGTTTTTAAGAGGCTGATTAATAAAATAAAATAATTTTTATTAAAATATGTGTAAAATTTTGTTATTTATAATTTTTTTATACTTTTTATAATTTTTATAATAAATATTTTGTTAAAATTTTAATTAATATTTTAAAGGTACTAGTTAATAAGATTAACTTCTTTTTAGTAAATTTTAAAATTAATTTAGTCTCGATATTGATAAAAATTATATTTTATGCATGCACACCATAAAGAATAGGGCATGACAACTGGGCGGGGTGGAGACGGGTATTGTATTTTCTGCCTTTGCTCCAGACAAATAACCCATTCCCCAGCCCTGCTCTCATTCCCCATCGGATTTTAAAATCCATCATCATCTTCATCCCTACTGAGGGTTGGGTTTTTCCTGTCCCACCTCCGCTATTTGATTAAAATTAAAAAATAATATAATTTTTTTATTGAAAAAATCAAACAAAAATACTAATTATGTAAAAAAAAACAAATCCACATTTAAAAATTACAAATCAAAATTAATCAATTCAATTAAAAAAAATTATAAAATAATATTTTTTTTTAATATTATTTATTACAGGATGGGATGAGTATCTGTAATCTCATATCCGTCCCTGCTTTTAACTTTTAGGAAAAAATTCGAACTCAAACTTCATAAACTTAATTTTTTTTCCGTTAAAATTGGAATTCAGATAGATACCCGTAAGTTCGGTCCTACTGGCATGCTTAATAAAGAAAGAAGCAAACATGGCGGTGAGCATGATATGAGTGAGGGAAGCCAGGCTTTTGTCGACAAAGTTGAACGAATAAGAATTTAAGTTGACCTAGATATATGTGTCGATCACATCAAGGAAAAGTAGAAATGTAATGCCTTCTCCACACATATATATTAATCATTTTACAGCTTTAGTTGGGCCGGTAACATAAAGAGGTGGGATTCTTCGGAAGGAAGGCTACCCAAATATGTACCTCGACCTTTAAATCAAATGGATGGTACTACAATGTTGTTCCTTAATGAATGTACATATATTAACGTTGATTAGTTAAGGAATGAGAATAATGGTTAATCGTGAAAATTATATATATATATATATATAAATATTTTTAAAATAGTAAAAGAATTTTTATTGAATAGTTTTATTAACAAATGAATATTTAAAGTGGGATATATAATTTATTTTTAATTATGAATTCTTTTTAGTCAAATAAGTAAGTTCATAATTTTTAATTTGATAGAAATTTTTTTTAATATTTAATGCAAATCTCTATTAAAATTTCGATAAATATATCCATTTGAGTTATAATAAAATTGTAGTTCAAAAGATAATATAATAATTTTTGATAAAAATTATTTTTGATTTAGTAATTAGTTTGTAAGTAATTTTGATTATAATAAGAAATAAGAAATGAAAAAATAAAGGGTTTTAAATGAACAGTAAAATAAACAAACATAAATTTATAGAAGTTGAGAATTATATATATATATATATATATATATGTATGTGTATATGTATATATGTATAATGACTTATTCAACCTTTTACCAACTTCGATGATAAGTGTGTTCATTTTGGAGGAATTAAATAATTATGTATCAACTTTCTAAAATGAACAGTGAGCAGTTTTATTTATATATCTACAATACTAACCGTCAAATTTCATAATTATCACATTGTATAAAGATATTTTTATATATAATGATCAAATATTGGTAATTATCTTTGCATAACTTTTCCACAACTGCGCTAACTAGTATTTCAATTTGTCAAAACATAATTTACTCTTCAGCGCTTTCCAATTTCACGTGTGTAAATGAAATTATTGAAATGAACAATTATAACTGAAGTAGGCTCTTTCGATTATACAATCAAATTTCTCATATTTTTTCTTATTCCATTTAATTTTTAAAGAAATCTTCTATTTATTTTATTTCTATACAAGTAAATTGAAATTGAATTTTCATAACTTAATCAAATTTTAGATTACAGAAGCAGTAATAATTCTTTGAGTGAACTTAATTTTAAAGAAGAAATCAGCTTGAAACATATATAGTGTCAAAAAAACTAATATAAAGGGAAAATATATATTCAATTCATAGACCAATTGGATTGTTGTTAAAGAGAGGAACATAGCTTAACTGGGAAGATGGGATGCAGAGGAAGGGTTTAAAATACCAAATAAGCCTCCCTCAGTTGCGAATAATATTGAAGGAAGATTAGATGGAAGTGTCAACATATCTAACTCAAATACGCGGACAAAGTGCATGTGTGCAACACATTCACCCACCAAAATGCAACACGAGTGACTGAGGGTGGTCTTCAATAATATATTTGCTTTCCACGTCACTTCCAAAGAGTCAATCATTGTTTCGATCGCCTTCCTATTAATTAAACGATGATGAAAACCAAACACCAAGGGGTGTCCATATATTATTATGGAAAGTAGTCAGAATACTCAATGAAAAGCTAATATGATAGGGAAACAAAGATAGAGAAAATTAATAGTAAGGGTTATTAATTAGAAAATGTTTGATGTCTATATATAATCACTTCATGGGAAATAAAATCATCGGTGGACACTCCAATGATCTTATTTGATAGTAAAAAGAAAGAGTATAAATATGATAGATAATATATATGATTCGAAAGGAGAGATATAAAAAGTAATAATAAGTATCAATAATGTATTTTATAGAATGTGGATTTGAATCTAATTTAATTTTAAAAATTAGTTCATAAAATGATAATTGTCTCTATTTATATATATGATCTTATCATTATTTCTAATTGATGTGAGAATTGGGTTTTTTTTTAATAGTATATAAATAAAAGATATTTAATTCAATGATTTTTATACTTAAAGGTTATTCTTATCATTTTTTGACTATAAGTATATTTTACTTTTAGAAAGAAACATTGTTGCGTTGAAAATCATAAAGTGAGATTAGTTAACCATAGCCGGGTGTAAATAACTCCAATATAGATGTAGATATGTAGGTAAGATGAATTTGCCCCACTCTACATTGATGAGAAAATGGAATTTCGTAAAATTTCTATAATTAAGTAAAAATAATTAAACAAACGTGAAATAAAAAAATTATGCATGCTTCTTTAGTGTAATTATAAGCAATTAATAAAAGAATTAAGTTATAATGTTGATTTAGTGATTGAAAAAAAATGAAAAAAAAGAAATTTAAATATCTTCTAATAAAAACTAATAAATTAAGAAGTAACATTGATAAAAAAAATAAAAATAAACAATCAGTAAAAGTATTAAATATTCATTTCTATTCTCTCCCTATTTTTCACTTACCAAATCAACCGTAATGTTATTGCAGTTTGCTACTTTGTTATCTTTCTAATTAAATAACTGGTTACTCTGGCACACTAAACTATCTCAAATGTGGTCAACCCATACGTATGCACTATTTAAACTGGTACAGGGTGGTTCCTTAAATGTATTTCAGTTTACTACTTTTCAAAAATTACTATCTAATCTGCTGCACTTTTTTAATGGATAAGCTTGTTTATAAAAAATAAATAAAAAATAAAATTATTTTTTAAATTAAAATTAGTTTACGATGTACTATAAATTAAAATAAGTTGTTTTTAGAGAAGCTAACAAAAAGGTGTATAGGTGTATGTGATTTAGCTTCTTCAAAAAATTTATTTAAACTTATATATACACACATAAGCTAATTTTAATTTATAAGATAATTTTTTTATAAATATTTATAGAAAAAATTATCCAAACTGAATTTATGACACTAGCTAGCTTTACTTTCTAAAATGTGATGACCCACTCGAGGTGGTTATGATGGGAGGCGATCTATTTTTTTCTTTTTATTTACAAAAATATTTTTTTAGAAATAAGTTTTAGTTGTATATGACTAAACTACAAAAATATATTTGTGCTGTGTGTGGAGGAAATATACAATAGAGTCAAGTTTTTTTTTGTATGGAGACTAAATACACAATAAAAATTAATTTTCACTGGTTTTCATTGTGTATTTAGTCAATTTACACAAAAACATGTATTATATATTGCATGACATTCCTATGTAAGTTAACTATACAAAACTAGTTTTGGTTGCGAATTTGATCTTCATTCAAAAAGGAAATTTATTTTTGTTGTATATTTCATATATACATCCACATACATATATAATGAAAATGTTTTTTTTTTATATTTAGTTTATTCTTTTATTCCTATATATATCCACATCCACATATATACATCCACTTTTGATGAGTTATGAATAACTTGTAAATAAAATATTGATTAATTTAGTTAATTTTGATGTTGAAGTTTTAGTTGCTTTAAATAACTTCAATAGTTGAATAACTTGATATAGTCTAGTTTGAAATAAATGGGTTTTAAAGGATTTTTATTTTATTTTATTCATATTATAATCATGATTAAAACTCTTTTCATAGAATATTGATTTGTCTTGAAAGAGGTGATGGTTATATTTTAGCAAACTGGTATGTAAATCAAGTGCTTTGTATCAGGAACATGCCGTAGTCTGACTGGTTGTCTTTTGGGTTAGAATACTCCAAAATCCAAATACTCTCTAATAAATTTTATTTTCCTTATAAAAAAGTATAATTATTTAAAGTCCCATAAAATACAATGATAAATACTAAATTGATAATCATATACAAGTATAGCCCACGAATAGTTTTTTTATTATTATAAAAAAAACATAATTATGAATACCGGTAGTTACAATATCTTACTAAAATGTGCAGAAATGTCATCCATGATGACCTAGGTCGAGAATATTTTACTGAGACATTACCCTGACAGACAGTGCATGCATATGTTTGAAGAAGTAAGTTTGGAGAAAAAGATGTGATTGAGAGCAACAACCCTTTTGTCTACAAACTTTGAATGTAGAAGAATATATTTAGTGACCATATATATACACTACTCCAAGAAAATAATACCTTCCCCAGGCACACGTTAGTTTCTGTTGGGTGATACAGGTGGGACAAATCGTGCTGGCAACCTTGACCTTCATACATTACACTATCAAATACACAGAAAGCAAAGTTAGTTTAACTTTCTATTGTTTTTTATTTTTTAGATTTATGCTATTTGTGCAAACAAAGATTTTAAAAACAATTTATTATATATTATATATACTTCTCTTGTAATATAATAAATAAAATAAAAGAGAACCATATAACATTTATTACAAAATCGATTTTGATTCTCGTAAAAACAATTCTTTGTTTATCATTCTTTTGAATTTTAAAATCATTGTTTTTTATTCTTGTAAATGAGTAAACTTTGGTTTTCGTTCATGAAAAAAAATCAAATTTAAAATAACAAATTTTGGTCCATAGGATTCATTTTAAGGTAAATAAATAACATTTATTTTTGAAATCTTGACTCAATTTTTAAAGGCGGAACATGCTGACATGATACGACAGACACTACAGTGGTGAGTGTCACCTACTAGTATGGTTGTTTGATCTTCCGTTAAATGTATAAATAGTAGCAAATTACATATGACACTTGTGAAAAATAAATAATGATTTCATAGTTTTGGATAAAACCAATTAAATAATTTCTTTTATAAGGATTAAAACCAAAATTCATTTAATTTATAGTGATTAATATAATAATATATTTAAGTCTTAATTGTATACTTAATAATTATAATTATTTGCAGATTGATCTTATTTACATACATAAATAAGAGTTCACGAATGAACTTTTATCCAAATTATTAACACACCTTAGAGGATTATGAATTTCATTTGAGTGTTTTTTTATTTTATTGAGGAAATGAAATTGATGTTTTTGATAACGCCTTATTTAATTTCCTCGTAGTTCTTTCATTTGCGGCTTAGGTCCCGGCTGAATAAAATAAAAAATAAAAAAATTGATGCTTTTGATAACGCCAAAAAGAGGGATATATTGTTATTGTCACCAAAGAGAAACCCTGAGCATGGAAAACCTTAATTATGGAAAGCCTCCCACAAAGAGACAAATTGAGATTTGAGTATGTCTTCAAACTACCAAATAAGCCTCCCTCAGTTGGCCAAGATTAAAAGAAGATAAAGCTAGGGGGTATGTTCAACACACCAAAAGTGAAAACTATATATTATGCAAATTGGAAACGCGAGTATTAATTTGGTGGGTATCTTCAATAATATATTAATTTTTTACATCCTTTAATTTCCATAGCCTCAATCATTCATCGTGTTCCAATTAAACAAAGGGACCAACAGAAGTGTAAATTGGAGATATTAAATGAATTACATATGATTAAAGTTGGCTCCAGCATTAAGTGACATGTAAGCCGATTGACTGACATTCAAAGAATAAATGGTTTTCTTAATATATAATTAACAATTGTGAAGTGGATGAATAAATAATTTATTTTAGCTTAACCTAAAACACATTCGCTAAATATTATTAATTAATGATTAAATAGTTTCTAAGAGTGTAATTAACTTTGAGTAAATAATATATAACTGAAGAAAGTGTAAAAAAATTCTATACTATAATTTAAGTATAAGCCATTATATATAATAATTTTATTGATTTTACAATAATGATATTAAAAATAATATTAATAATCATTTTTTATTAGTTAACAATATAAAAAAAATTATGCTGACAACACATAATCTTTAAATTCAATAATTTATATAAAAAAATTTATGCTGAAAGTACATAATCTTTAAACTCAATAATTTTTATATTATCATTCAATAATGAATTCTAATATAATAAATTTATCAACTTTTATAATAATTACATTTAAAAAACATAATATGATTTTTTTTATTGTCAAACATGATTTTTTTATTGATTGAGAGTATAAAAAATTTACACTATAAATACATAGAAATTATAATATTAATTAATAGCATAAATCTGTACAAAAAAATTTAGAATTTAATTTAAATATAATTGTCTCCGGGATTGGTAGCTTCAAATTAGAATCTCTCATTTCTCCATATCTTGCGCGAAGAAAACCAGTGTGTGGATTGGCTCACCAAGTATGGTTTGGACATGCATCACCACTTGTTTATTTGGCAATCTCCTCCGTCTGGAATGTCAAATGTTTTGTTATCGGATGCTATGAGATTAGTCTTCCCAAGACCGTTGTAGTTCCTGTTTGATTGTTTTATTTTCCCCCTAATAAAAATATATTAGAATTGATCAATTTTTTAATAACTATTTTTAAAGTCAAGCCTACATTAATTAACCCACAAAATTATTTGAGTTATTATGATATTAGTATAAAATATTTAATGATATTTTTTATTATTAATTTTTGTCAACAAATTAACCTAATTATTCATTTTTAGTATTTTTTTTCATTTCAATCATATTTTTTTATCTATAAAATATAAATTTCGTATTTTATTTAAAAATTCAAATTTAATGCCACTCGAACAAACTATATTGATAAACCCGTGTTACTATATACCTATAGTTACTGAATATTTACGTAATGTTAAATCACTACAACTTATAACTTTGATATGTTATTTAATTAATTTCATTAGTTAATATATTGATTATCTCATACTTACGCATAATTAATATTACATGTGAGTTATGCTATAGTTTTTCAAATGTCAAGAATTCATTAATAAAGAATTGAGAAAAATCCTTCCAAGCTAAATGCTTATTTATTAATATGCAAGGTAAATAATTAATATTCATTAATATGTTTTTTTATTGATTAACTAAAAACAAATGATAGAATATAAATATATTTTTTTGTAGGGAAAAAAGATGTTGCTGAAATACAATCATTATTTGGTTTCCTAATTAAGGGAGATATGAGGATGATAAAATAATAAACATGTATAATTACTATTGAACTCATTTTTTTATTCCCGGAAGGAGGGGAAGAAATTTTTTATTACCATGTGATAACAATTCATCTTGTGAGTAAAAACTTAGATATATCCTCCCTATTATCCACTACCTTACTACTCTCTAATTCACATTACCCACCAATTTCATCATCTGCATGTTACGCACGTAATTATAATTAGTATGTAAAAATAGCTAGTGTGCAAACATATATTCATGTAAACAAATTCTATTTTTTTTTAATTCACCCACTAAATTTTTGGTAAGGAATTTTTCTTTTTGCCTTTATAAAATCAAACAATTTAGTTTTACAATTTTGTTATATGAAATTTTCTTCTTTTAATTTTCGATCAGTGCCAACCTTAATTATATCGTACATGCAATGGTATTTGTTCTTTTTTTAATGGTGATTCTCAATGAAACAAATGAATAATATATTTAACACAATAAGAATATCTTAGTAATAATTACAATATATATTCCTTATAGAAAACTAATATGAATCAAACACATGCTAAATTATTTCTCGGATTATAAAAAATATTTCCATCCAACTTGAATAGTTAATCAAACACATTATTCTAAAAATACACCATAAAAAAAAGCATCCTCTTTATTTTTATGATCTTTAATTACACAACTCCTAAACTTTATTTATAATTTTGCCGCACCCCTGCATTGCGAGTAAATTTTAAGTTGGAAATGTCCAAATGTTAATGGAATTGTGTGGACAAGATAGAAAGCATACTTTTCCGTGAGAAATTTTCTTATTTGTCAATATCAATACAAAATAAAACACGAAAGTAACAGACATTTTCCCCTTAAAATCGTAGAAAATGAACATGGGGAATAAAATAAGCAATTAAAGGTGCACATATCCATTGCCAAGTAGATTGCACGATCCAATATATGGAATGATGACATACAAAGTAAGATTTCGCTCCCATAAATTAGAAACACAGACTGCATTCTGATCCATATACATGAATTAAGTCTCCTAGCTTACATCGATGCAACTAATTGGAAGAAAAAAGTGGTTTTTTTCATAATATAGAAAAGACAATTAATAAGACAGCGAATCTGCGTTTGCATATGTGTATATTATTGTATCTTCATCAATTTAAGATAGAGTGCTTTTTTTTTCCCAAAAGAATTAATTTGTTGAAAACTTCAAATTGATAGCTAGCTTTATATGTGATATACCTCTATCTATTATCGAGAAAGCTCTCTTGCGCCCATGCAAAACCGGCCTTTAATTTGGTGCACACTCACACACACACACACTCACACGCAGCCTTTTGTGACTTTGACTCTTGGCGGTACCTAAAGGTCAAATTAAATACAAGGTTGCCTCATATTGTAACTGTTTAGCTACAAAGTGGAGTGTTGGCAAAAGATGACGAGTACTTGAAGAAGAGGGTTAATTATATGGTTGTATTTATAAAAAAATGAATGTGGAATAGTGGCATGTTTAATAGTTAAGTGGTGTCATTCTCTTGAGTTTCCTCAGAAGAGGCTCACATTAGATACTTGAGTGATTTCAAAGATTTAATATATTCGACGGGTCTCTAGCAAGGCAGGTGTGTGTCGAGCTCTTGGTTATGTGATTATTGTGGTTGGACAAACAAGTTATTCCTGTGTAAGGTTGTCCAAGTGCAATTCCCATCTAAAAAACATAACTATGGGAAAAAAAATAAAAAATAAAAAACAAAAACACAAAATCACTATCGCATATTTCATAACAAACAAACACTCCTTGTTATGAGCAAATAGTATTCGTATTTTTGAGTTTTTTTCGAATTTAGAAAAAATATACTTGCGCTCATTTATATATTTTTATGCCAACACCCCTTATAAAAAAAATATTGTTGTAAATATTAAATAAGGAGGAGTATTAAGTGTAATTTAAAAAAAATATGAGGAATTTTAATGTAAGTTGCTTAAAATTATTTTTATATACTATTAATAGTCATAAAATTAATATATGAAAATGGAATCCAATTTTTTTTTTTTGAATATTCAATCAAATCTTAAAATAGAAAGAGAGATATATGCACTGAAGATAGCTAGTAATTTGTTCTCTTGTCAAATGCAAAACAAAACATATATGATCACGTTAACTTCTAGAGTCTAAACATAATATACAAAATATCTTTGTCTTATTTTATTGCATTCCATTAATTCCATTATGTTTGCGTGCAAACGTCAGCTAATGACTTGGTTAGGGTCGAGTGTTTGTGTCATGTTTAAAATTTGAAGGATAAGCAGTACTCCACTCAAAATATTTCGTTGGTCTCACAAAATTATATTATTTTTTTCTGCCACATAAAAGCTACTCACTCGTCCAAGGCAGCATAACATTTCTCTAAAAACCATCAATTAAGACTTGAGAGTGCATATGTAGCCTAATCCTCGATCTGAAAGCAGATCATGATACGCCAATACTTCAAACGCTACTCAAAAAGCAAGTATCATAGTTTGCGTTGAAAAAAAATAATAACATTGGAGTTAATTGCTATTTTGACAAAAAATTCTTAGGGGGCCTTTCTGTTTTCTACTTTGGATGGGAATGACACCTTATTCAGCAGTGATTTTCAACTAAGTTCTTCAAAACACACGGATGACCACCAACACCAAAAAATCATCAAAATAGGGGGAAAAGTGAACGATTACCCACCTTTATAATTATAAACATTTTGACTGGTGTAGGTGTAGGTATTTGAAGATATATAAAATAAAATAAAACAGAAAGTTGGAAACATTTTGGCAAGTAATGACATTTTGCTATCAACAATGCCTTTTCCAACTTATATAATTTGTTTAGAAGCCGAAGAGCATGGCCACATGGAAAATATATAGAAACAAAATTTTAGTAATGATTAATAAGGAACACGAAAAAAACGAATTAATTAAATATGGATTAATTAAGAGCAGAAATTAAAAGTTTAATTAGGGATGTATTTCTTTTTAGGGGCATATTGTTTTTTTTTTTTATAAAAAATGATAGTTAATATGCAGTTACACAATATGAGAACAACATTTAAGTTCACCAGAGTTATAATTCCGTTCAACAGATCGACTACCCGAGTTATAATAAAAATATATATTCATTCTTGATTTCACATAAATCATAATTTTGATTCATAAGTTAATTTCAAAAAATAGATATAAGAAATTAAATAATCTATAAAGGGACAATATAAAATAGTTTTATATTATTAATTAATAAAAATTATTATTTATATGACTCTGATAATGATTATAAAAATCAATAAATTTATTATATATAATTATTTGTGATTGGATAATGATAAAATTATTTTCAATGGCCACTTTTGACCGTGTTACAGTTTAATGCACCCCGGCCAGCTGCGTTTACTTATGCAAATTAACAAACAATAATGCATTTACTTTATTCTATTACATCTTCTTCTAATCAAGCGATGAGACTATTCATTTTTTATCGATATATCCATCGAACTTATTTTATTGACTTCAATATGAAACACGTTTATTTCAATATTTCATTCACTTAAAACTCAAGGTTGTACTCAATGAGGTTGTGGATTTATCAATTTTTTTTTAAAAGAGCTTCTCATTTTTAAAGTAGATATTTCTTTTTGAGAATAAGATATTTCGAAAAAGCTAGCTATTGTGACTCATGTAATTGTGGTTTCTTGAATTATATGTTAGGTAGTTTGGGCTTTTCTCAATGGTAGGTTTTTGAAATTGGATAGGTCTCGGTCTTCTCAGTAAGATCCATTTATTCTTTCTTACACAACTCGTTAATTAGATCCAAATTACTTCTTTGATAATACTGTTATGGGGATCTTTCTGAAGTTTTGGAAATGTATAACACCTCTTAAGTATTTGTTAGTGACTGTTGTTGGATAAATTACCAACTTAACAGGATGTTGTGTAAAACAGGATGTTGTGTAAAAAAATCTGAACCGAATCAAACTGTTTTCAAAATAAAAATGAACATAATCAGAAAACCAACCGTTTTGAGAAAAATTGAACCATAGATGAGTGTAAAAAGGAAGTTTAGACCGAACCAAAAGAAATCTGATTCTTTTTGAGGGAAAAAAACCCGAACTTATTGAATACTAATAATTTTATGAAAATGGTTTGGTTTGAACAGAACCATAAATTCAGTTCGGTATTTTGAGGGAATCGAAACATACATATAGGTGTGAAAAAGTAAATCAAACCAAAAAATAAAAATCTGATATGTTTTGAGAAAAAGCCGAAGTGAACCCCGTTTTTATAAAATGGTTTAGCTCAGTTTAGTTTTTTCAAAAATTCAATCTATTCACAGCCCTACAAATGAGAGACATTATTCAGGAGGAAATATTATCCTCAACATGCTTGAAACTAATATTGCTTGTTGTAACCTGGCGAGTGAGGATTTCAAATCATATGTTACATTCATGTTTTTGTTTCTCAAAAATGTTTAGAGTGTGTTTTACGCTTGGATAGCTGGATTGTCCTAGATGCTGTTCTCCCTTCCATTGGTTCAGCACATTATTATTATATACAACATAGAGGGTTGATGAGGTTAAAATTTTTGAAAATATATTAATGGATTATGGATGTATCTTTGGCATAAGGATGACAAAATTGACTGATTTAGTCAGTTTTGCTCCATCTGTCATTGGTTCTAAAAAAGGGATGAGATAGACTGATCCACTATCCTTATATATACAAAGATATTAATTTGAATTCGAACTCATGACCAATAAATCATAAGATACAATTTTATTACTGTATTAGGACTCGTCTTCTATTTTAGTAAACTCATATATTAATATAATTATTATTTATAAGAAAACAATTAATATTAAGGGTTGATGCACTAACTCATCCTGTCCGCCTCTGGCCAGGGGGACTGACGGGTTGGGTGAGAAGAGCCATGGCGGACTGGATCTCCACCATAGTGTGCCAAATTAATAGCAGACTAACGGATCAGTAGTAACATAAATTTTCAGAACCGTTCTTTTAACATTTTACAATTGATGTATCCAATCAAATTCCTTTCCTTAGTCTGGTTCAGAGCTATAAAGTTCATAATTAAGTGTCTTGTCTTCAGACAGGTGCAATAACGCCTTTGATAGTTCTGCAGATTAAAATTATTTTGAGATAAAAATTGAATATTTGTAGTGACTGACTGACTGTTATGTTGTCTAGTGCAAACTGCAAAGTGCTCTGTTATTCTATATATTACATTCTGGAGACATTGGGCACTGTGCCACAAATTTTCAAAAAATTTACCCAAATGCCACGTGGCCGAAACAATATACCAGACTGCCACGCAGACAAATTCGTTGGGCCTCCAAGCGCATTAGGTAGCTGACTTGGCGAGCATCGAATGGGCCAGCTAATTCGCTACTATCCCCAGCGCGTTACGTGGTCAACAGAGGACACTGACATGGCAGACACGTAATTCGCTACCCTCCCCAACGAATTACGTTGTCAGTTGCGCCACGTGTCAGCCCGTGGACGTAATTCGCTACCCCCCTAGCGAATTACGCCACGTGGTCCCCTACTTATACCCCACTCCCCCCTTTCATTTTCACCCTTCCCTCATTCCCTCTCATTCAAAATTTCTGAAGCTGTGGTCCCTGGTTTGCTGAGTTTGTTTTTTTTTTTTTCATTCCAAGTAAGTTTTAAATTTTAAATATTTATTTTTTTAATTAATTTTAGTAAAAATAGGTATTAGGTTAGAAACATTAGGTTAAAGGATATATTATTATTTGATTAGAAACACTAGGTTAGATGATATATGATTATTTGGTTTGAAATACTAGATTAGAAAATATATGATTATTATGTGTGAAATATTAGGTTAGAGGATGAGTAGTTAAAAACTATGATTGATAATTTATAGGATAGATGATAATTTTTTTTGTGATTGTGAAGTTGTTGTATGTCATATATATAATTTTGTAATATTAATTGTTTGTAAATTATTTTTATGTATTTGTTGTAGTAATATATATGTGTTATGTTTGAAACATTAGGTTAGAGGATTAGTAGTTAATTAATATGATTGGTAATTTATAGGAAAGACGGAAATTTTTTATTTATTACTTAGTTCTTGTATTTATGATATGTATATTTTTAAATTTTTTTTCTTTTCCAAATTATTTGAATGTATTTTTTTAGTAGTATCTACGTATTTTTTTTAAACATTACGAGAGGATAAGTAGTAAAAAATTAGGATTGGTAATTTATAGGAAAGACGGAAATTTATTTTGTGATTACTTAGCTCTTGTATTTATGATATGTATTTTTTAAATTTTTTTTTTCTTTTCCAAATTATTTTCGTAGTAAAAAAATTGGATTGCTAATTTATAGGAAAGACGGAAATATTTTTATTGATTACTTAGTTCTTGTATTTATGATATATATATTTTTAAATTTTTTTTTCTCTTCCAAATTATTTGAATGTATTGTTTTTAGTAGTATATACGCATTATTTTTTAAACATTACGTGAGAAGATAAGTAGTAAAAAATTAGGATTGGTAATTTATAGGAAAGACGGAATTTTTTTTTTATTACTTAGCTCTTGTATTTATGATATGTATTTTTTAAATTTTTTTTTCTTTTCCAAATTATTTTCGTAGTAAAAAAATTGGATTGCTAATTTATAGGAAA
>CM023956.1:8162346-8210473 GCA_013407115.1 Glycine latifolia | reverse complement strand
AATTTTTGTATTTGTTTTAGTAGTATATAAGTATTATTTATGATATATATATATATATATAAATTATTTTTTATTTACAATATTTAATTTAAAGTAGTTATTATAATTTTTTTGAAATAGGATTTAGTTATTAAATACTACGATGGATCATCATGAGGATATGGCAGCACCTCCGGCGAATGAGGGTGCAATGAGCGTCATTGACCCCGGCTCTTCCGACCGCACTCTCCTGACGTTACAGGACAGAGACGTTTCCACTACTATGTGGAATTCACAGGAGGATGCAACAGCATGCGATCGTGTCCTGAATGTGCGACATGCTGCCACACATGACCATCAGGCGATACCCGAGGACATCCACCCGTGGCTCATGCAAGCGGGTTTTTACCACGTTGCGCGTTTGCGCAACCACGAGGTAACCATGGTGTATATTATGTAATGATGTTACAATTATGTTATATCGTGTATGTAACTTAGGTTGGATGTACTATTTCAGATTGATCATCATCTTGTGTCAGCGCTTGTTGAGCGTTGGCGACCTGAGACACGGACGTTCCATATGCCGATGGGTGAGGTGACAATCACCTTAGAGGATGTACACCATTTGTTGGGCCTGCCGACTGATGGTGAGGTGGTCTCAGGACGTCATGGACGACACGACTTCCGTCACATGATTGGTGAATTTTTGGGGGTGCAGGCCAGTGCGGGACGTGATTTACATGGAGGTTTGTTGGGCCTGCATTATTTACGGGAGCAGTTCGGTGATTATACCGTCCATGCTGGGACGGAAGTCGGACGCATCAGATACACGCGTGCGTTGATCTTGCGGATATTAGGCGGGATGTTGTTTGTCGACACCGCCTCCAGCTTTGTGCCGGCTCGTTATTTACTTTTTCTTGACGACTTCGAGCGCACCGGTACTTTTAGTTGGGGATCCGCTGTTCTTGCATACCTGTACAGGGAGTTATGCAAGGCCACAGGGCCATCCCGTCGTGAGATGGGTGGATGTGCATTGCTGCTACAGTTGTGGGCTTGGACTAGATTCCCGTCTATCTCTCCGCCCCTTCCGACAATTGACGATCAAGATGTCCTGCAGCAGGAAATTTATGGCAACAGGTAGTGCAATTATTGGTTGATTATAAACCTCCATGTAAAGTTTATGTCGTTGTTACTAATTTTATTTTGTTGTAGGTTTAATGTGTTCACCACGCGTCAAGCCAGATACACCCATATACGCAGATATCGTCATTACATGGATGTCATGCGTAGGAGAGACATTCGGTGGAGGCCATATGATATTGTTGACTCAGTTCTTCCACCGGATGTGGCCATGGCGAGACGCTGGTTGGCTGTTTACCCATTGATTTGTTACCAGATCGTAGTATACCAGCAGCCCGACCGTGTTCTGCGGCAATTTGGGTTTGACCAGCCAATCCCAGATGAGCCGATTAACTGTAGTGAGCTACTTACGATCAGTATTACTGGGAAGAGTGAGGTGGACTGGAGGGAACGACATGGATTTTTTGTTGCACAGTGGGTGGCTAGAGATGGCCTTGTCTTGCAGAATGTCACTCCTATGAGGCGCGATGGTTATTTATCTGGGAACAGTCAGTATATGCAGTGGTACTACACTGTCACACAGCGATGGATGACCCGCCGAGCGGCTGTTAATGTACATGTGGTAAGTATGTGGTTTACATTTTTTTTATCATAATTTAATTCATATTTACGTAATGTTGTTAAAGGCAACTAATTTTGTATTTTCAGACTGATCGTGCTGAGACAATTATGCATATGGCGTCACCAGAGTCACAGTCGCAAGGGGCATTCGACATGCGGCAGGTGTATGACGAGGCAGTTCGTCTACTTGCAGCATGTGATGAGTTGGACAGGGTTACAGACCTCGGTGATTTTGCACCTCCAGCAGTTGTCCGTCACACCGAGGCTCCGCCGCCGGTGGTCCGCACTAACCGTCGCGCCCGTCACGAGGCTTTACCCCTCCACCACGCAAAACCTGTTGTTGCTGACAGGCCTGTCATTGTACCGGCGTTGCCGCCTCGTCCACCAGGGATGTTTTTCGCCCCAGGGTACCCAGCCGGATCATCACAGCAGTACTTCTGGCCTCAACAGTTTCACGGCGGATCATCTAGCGGTAGCCCAGACCCATTCCCTCATTCTCAGTACCCCCCATGGTATACAGTTCCATCCTATGCAGCTGGGCCTAGTTCGCAGGCCCCATCGGGACATGGAGGTATTTATAGGACGGATCAGCCGACACCAGAGGCAGAGACGGCATTTGCGACGCCCATGGCATATTCGACTCAGCAGATGCGATCCCCAGTATCTGACTTTTTAGCAGCAGCTTTGGATGACGATGATGACGGTGACGAAGACCCTGACCCACTGATTAGGAGAAATCCAGTGAGGGGTGCTCGTTTACGATGTCATTTGTCACCGTATGAGCATGACATGAGCAGATGTGGGGGATATCATGGACACCACGGAGACCGTGACTGATGCACCATTTTCGTAGTTGTTTGTTTTATTTTTATGTTTATTAATATATGACTGTGTGTTTTATTTTCGACATTTGCGTTTGAATATTTGTTTTGTTTATTAATCTATGACTGTTTGTTTATTGTATTACATATGACGAAACTTGCATTGCGGAAACTAACACGTACAATTTACATACATTTTCGTACGAACAAATCAATGATGCTGGACGCGTGAAGGACAATTTCGCCTATTGTGACCAACAACCTTACAATAACCACATTTTATTTGACTGCTGGTTCCTTCCCGCAAATCCATTTCGTTGCGGATACGTGTAGACTTAGGCCGTCCTCTTGTGCGTCTTAGCGAAACATCAGGAATGATCGGTGGCTGTCCAGTAGTTGGTATGAAGTCCTCATTTCCAATTGGATACCACAACGCTGAATACACCTTTGACTGATATGCAAGACTAAATACAGGGTCTATATATTGGGTGGGATCGACGTGGATAGATCGACATGCTGCAACGACGTGACTACATGGGAACCTGAATGCAGTGAACTGACCACACTGACATTTTCTTTCCGGTAAAGACACCCACCATTTATTCCCTTCTTGATGAGTACGCATGTTGTAGGATTCCTGCACCTCAAATCTTGTGTACAGTGCGTCGTATGCAGTTACTGAATGAGTCGCGGATCTTTCTATCCTCATCAAATATTTTTGCCACGCTACTTTGGCAAATTGATTACCTCTAGCCACCTCTTCATGTGCCTCTTGAGCATGTCACAAAAAATATGCCACTAGTCTAGCGTATGTGAACCGTACAAGTGAAGTTATAGGAAGGTTTCTGGCGCCTTTAAGTACCTTGTTGAACACCTCAGATAGATTTGTTGTCATATGACCAAACCTTCGTCCCTCCTCATCATAAGCTAGACTCCACTTGTCCTTTGGGATTCTATCAATCCACGCAGCTATTTGAGGACTTGCTTCTTTGAATTGGTCTAAGCCGGCATCAAAATCTAACCGGCAAGTTGTGTAACCTACATACAGAAATAAGACGTAAATATCAAGCAATAAAAACGGTATTGATCAAGTGCATTTTTAGTTTTGCTTACCTAACTTCATCAATTGTTTCTTCAACATCATATTCTTGAACTTGTGATTGAAATTGCTTGCCAAATGCCGAATGCAAAAAACATGGTATGCCCTGGGTGGTTGCCAACCGAGTTCTGCATTGTTCACAGCGGCCAGAATGCCGGCATGTCGGTCGGAGATAAGACATATTCCCTGTTTTTGCGTAACATGAATACGGATTAGTGCCAAAAACCACGACCAATTGTCAATATTCTCGGCAGAAACAACCGCAAATGCAAGTGGAAGGATGTAGTTGTTGGCATCAACCGATGTTGCAATCAGCAATGTGCCACGATATTTCTCATACAAATGGGTACCGTCGATGCTGATAATGGGCTTGCAAAAGTTAAAACCATCACATCACTGTTTGAATGTCCAAAACACCCTGTTAAATACCTTTACACTATCATCCAGTTGTCCATCAACAAAATGATCCATTGTTTCCAACTTATAGGCAAACCCATGAGCAAAATTGACCATGTAACCCAACCACCTTGGCAGGAACGCGTACGACGCATCCCAATCCCCGAATACCTTCACTATAGCCTTTTGCTTTGCTTTCCATGCCTTCCTATAGGAAATGTGAAATCTGAGCATTGTGGACATCCTTTCCTGAATTAACCCAATTTTAACACTAGGTCCTCACGAATCATTTCTGCATTTCATTAGACAATTACATGTTACTTACTTTTGCAACAAAAAAACTGAATGAATTAAAATAAATTTGAATTACCGAGGATCATCGAACATATGAAATTAGAGTCAAGTTGCTTGTGATCTTGAGAGAGATTACGAGTAACACACGTGTGTTGGTTGTTCCATATGTCTACAATCCATTCCGTGCCATCCTTTTTTTGGTATGCCCTCATCCTCCACGCACAACCCTCATTATGATTCTCACAAACCATTATAAGCCTTTTCGTATCACTTTTTGCAACTACGGTTGTGCGATGCTCACCCATGCAGTATTGTTTTATTGCCATTTGCACATCGAACTTGCTTGAAAACACCTGACCCTTATATAACTCTTGACCCATCTCCCAATTAGGTCTTTGCGCTCCTTCCATGTCATCTAACTCCTCATCTGGGTGAGTCCAATTAATATTCGTGTAATGACTTATGTTAGACCAAAATGCTACATTGACCTTTGATATATAATGACACGGTAAACACATTATTATGTTAAACTTGCAAACATTTTAACACTACTAAGTAGCTTACAGTTTTGCATCCATACCTGGAACCGAAGGCGGACCTTGCATTCCGACAATGCCCGGAGAAGGCATAGCAAAAGCACTATCAAAATCACCATCTACATCCGTATCTGATGAGTCAGTATCTGGAACAACACCTTCATCAACCTCTTCCTCGGAACTGTCCATGGGAAAATCTGGCTCCTCATCAGGCACCGTGTCTATATATTCTGCCTCAAATTCTTGTGTTGGTTGCGTTGCTGGAGGTGGTGACAATGAAACATCTCTATCTTCGGAATTGACCATCGGCTCTACGTTAAGGTCAATCGAACCAACGTTTCGTAAAACATTACGACTGCTTGACTGTGCACCGTAATTCACTTCAGCATACAATTCTATAAATCTCGGATCTCCTCCCTCGGATATGCATGCGTCTGTAACTAAGGATAGATCGTCATCATCTACAACATCAACACCAACCCATTGCACCGGGTTGCCGGATGCACATCGAGCACTCAATCGACATACAGACTGACCCCGTTGTAATCTCAACTTCTTACATATGATTTTCATCAAATCATCATAACTGCATCCGGGGGGTATACGAAACATTTTGCTCTCTCCTTCAAATATTTGACCATTCGACCCAAAATATTTTCTACCATTAAAATATACAATGGTAATCAAACCATTTCTACTAGCACTCATCTTGCAAATACTTTAAAAAAATATATTGATTGCTGAAATTAAACCAACGGAGCATGGGATAAAAATTTTGGGGGGGGGGGGGTGGGTTTATATAGGCTGGGGGTGGTGTAGTAATTCGCTGGGCTGGGTGGCAAATTAGTGTACCTAATTCGCTGGCCCTGTTAGTGAATTACGCTGAAGCCTGACACGTGTCCTCTGATTCCTGGCGCGGTCTGACACTTTGACCACGTAATTCGCTGGGGGGGTAGCGAATTACGTGGCCCATTCGATGCTCGCCACGTCAGCTACCTAATGCGCTTGGAGGCCCAGCGAATTTGTCCGCATGGCAGTTTGGTATATTGTTTCGACCACGTGACATTTGGGTAAATTTTTTGAAAATTTGTGGCACATTGGCCAATGTCTCTTACATTCTGTTTGCTTTTAGTATTTTACTATTTTTATACGGGTGAAACATTATTATAGGTGCTTCTTATTTTATGTTTAGGGGCTGCAGCTTTTACGTTCTGTTTTTTTTGGATACAAAAGCTGCTTTAGCCTTGTTTGTACTGGAGATTCCACGCCTTCTGCTCAACTTAGGTGATAGCAAAGGTTTCAATAAAATTATTCAATTATAATAATATAAAAAATATTATTTCATGTTTAAACTAACATATTCATGCAGCCCATAAAAAACCCACGTGATCCAAGTGGTGATCATGCACATGCAGCTGTAATTTAGTTAGCTTTTAATTAGTTGTAGTTGGTATGTTAGAATTTGTTGCACCTCTTGTACCTAACCATCGTGTTATATCTGATCCGTCATCGTCATGTATATATATTCAAAGTAGTAACACTTGAGCATTTTAATTAAAGTAAGAGGAATACTGTACTTAATTCTCAAACCGTATCTCTTTTCTGTCGGATATATATCTCTTATTAGTGAAAAAACTAGATGACGTGAAGTAAATTAACTAGATACACACAAACTACAGAATTTGGATAATCTCATGCAGGTTTAATTATAGTAGTAATTTATTTAAAAAATATAGCTAGTTCAAGTCACTTGATATATGTTTTAAAAACTATAACCGCAACCCAAGCATTCTAAAGATACAATCAAAGAGTCAAAGATATAAATGCATATTCTCATATATTTAGTAACCATAATTCATGAATCCAATTACAACTCGTAAAATATGGCATATATATAACACTTGATGTAGAACGATACGGGTATTTTTGGGATCTTTTACATCAAATGAATGGCAAATGAAGCATGCATCTAGTACATACGTGAACTTATTTAAATTTGAGGGGGGTACAAAACGACATTAGAAAGAAAACAAATTAACAATAGCAAACCATAACTGTGAAAATGAAACACTAATCTTAGTAATATATCATCGCAAATCTGGAATTATTGAACGTACATACGTAATTAACTCCTTAATTAATTTTTCAAGGCTTGTTAGCTTCAACATGCTTGAAACCACCAATAGCACCTACACCACCTCCAACCCCTCCAAATCCAATACCTTTGTAAATGCCTCCTCCAATTCCAATTCCTTTGTAAATGCCTCCCCCAATTCCACCACCTAGACCACTACCACCTCCAAGTCCTCCAACTCCACCACTTCCAGCTCCTCCTCCATATCCACCACCTAAACCACTATCATCTCCAGCTCCTCCTCCATAGCCACCTCCTAAACCACCACCACCTCCACCCACATCTCCAATTCCTCCAACACCACCAATGGACCCTCCATCTAAGCAATTTTCTGGCTTCTTGACCTCTTCCTTTGATTTTTTCTCCAAGTTTCTTGCATTAACATATTGGGACATTCCCAGCACCAAACATACTCCCAAAACAACCACCGAAATGAACTTCCTCTTCATCACTATCTTATAATCTTTAACAACTGTGTGTATGTTCCCAGTAATTGTATACACACACCTCACTATAACTACTCCCTCTGATCTTTTATGTATGCATGCATTTATATAGTTCTCGCTTGCATGCGAATAAATGATCATCTTTATTTCACAATGCAAAAGACGAAAAGTATTTAATGTGCAGTTGGAGGGTTAGGAGAGAGTTGTTTATTGCAACCTCACAAGTTACCTTCTCTCTCAGTAATAGTCCTGCTCTACCACTGCACATGCCAGTAACGTGACATTCCATTCGCATTCATGATTGGCCATTGCATGCCCACACTTATATTTTGTCTCGATCGAGAAATTATATTTGTAACTTATTCTATACTCTCACATTTTTTTTGTTAATTAAAATTACATAATCATATTTAAATTTTAGGAAAATTATTATTGGAGATTTCATGAGTGTCTACACCTTCAGAAATAGGAAGTAGAGGTAAAGTTGTCTAAATTTACAGGTCAAGGTGTGAAAAGCAGATCAAACAAAGACCAATCTAAATTCTTTATGGACTACATATTTATTGGCTCGATGGACTAAGCCAAATTAGCACACTTTTTTTTTTGTCTCAACTTATATAATTTCAAAAAAATAATATTTGGCAAATTACTAACCTAATTTGTCCAATATTATTTTTGTGCTTACACTTCATGTGACCGACTTGATATATCCGTTAGTCAAATTGGTCTGATTCTTTTATGTTTAATTTGTTAGGGCTTAGCATTGGACAAAATAATATTTTTTTTTCAGATCTAATAAGAGAGATAAATGATTGACATGATTGGTTATGTGAATGTGAGAAGAAAGATAAAGAAAATAAATATTAATGAAGTATATGTAATTTGAGTATCTAAATATCATAAACTAATATAACTAATATTTATTGAATAGGAGGTGAGATTTGTGTGATTTTATGATTTCAAATAAATTTTTTAAATACATTGGTAAAGATTATTAACAATTTTTTATAAAAAATAGTTGTATTTGAGTCGAATATCACTCTATAATGTGAATGATAAAGTTTTTCATTTGAATATTCAACACATTACATATTGGAAACTTAAATTCAATCTTCCTAATTAAATTGGAATACTTATATCAGTGATAATTTCAAATAAAATTTAAGAAATGATAAAGAATTCACTTAAAAATGATACATGAAAGAGGGAACAAAGTCGTTGGTCGTTATGCAGTCATAAATCCCATAGTAAAGTCTACCAAGTGCATAGGCCTTGTCTGAGAAGCGGTCCATCACTTGATTTGCATGAGATACATCAGAATTAAGAAAGAGTGAGCATATTGGCATAATATTGGGTAATACTATTATAGTATATTGGAATTATTTTGTCGGGGTGGTGGCACACTAGCACCCATTTATTGGTGGTGATGGTGATGGGGTAATGAATATGGTCCATGTGGATTAATTCTTAGATATTTGGCTAGTCAAAAACAAGAGTATGTGCAATTTAATCACTTTTATAGCAGTCTTAATTTGAGTATATATACTCATAGGAGGAAGCTTAATTAATTGAGTTAGATGCAGGCTTCTCGCAACCAATTTAAAACAAGCTATAAATGTGATAACAGGACCAGTCTGTATCATCTGCTTGGACAATTATGCTGTGTGGCCACAGTGTCGCGTGTCTATCTGTTAGTGCGAAACTTCAAATTGAAGATAAAACAGAAAAGGAAACAAAATCTGGATACAAATAATTTAAATTCATTAATTCACGTACATACTGTTATCTACTGTGTTGGCTTACTGTTAGAAATGATATTAAATCCTCATTGTCACCGTGTTGTGTCAAACAGAGGTACCAATAAGGAAAATATTTGGCTTTTTCATATATATATTCCTCATATTACAACATGTATATATATAAATAAGATATTTATCTAAATCAGGCAACTATCCTAAATTAAAAAAATTGTAATCAATTTATACACTCAATTATCTCCTAATTTTATCGATCAGCTCAATTGGAGGTAGTTGAATAATGACCTGAATTAGAAAAGATATTGTTATTCAACACTCCCCCTCAAGTTGGTATGTGAATGTCAAGTATACCTAGGGATGACAAAATGGGCTTGGTCCGATGGGTCAGTTCGTTTGGCCCACGAAAAATGCAGGTCGGGCTGAGATTTTGAACCCACATTGACTAAATGGGTCGAGCTAACTCAGCCCACAAAAATACGGGCCATCCCATCGAGCTAATAGCCCACCATTCCAAAAAAAAATTGTATGCTATAGTGTGTAGTGCTTCTGTTAAAATATTCAAAAGATTAAAGATATTATTGAGTATTGTGTTGAGTGACTGAGAGAGTGAGAGTGAGAGAGATTGTGGCTGAGAATGTGAGAAGTGAGAGTCTGAGAGAGAGTGAGAGAGGCGCACCTCATCGTCACCTTGCCGTTATCAGCAACGCCATTCGCAGGGTCAAACTCGATCTTTTCGCGGAACCCTCTGGTAATCACTACCTTTGCTTCCGGTAGCTCTTTTTTTTGTTTCTTTAAATTGTTTTGTTTTGTGATTAGTTTTTCCTATTGCTTCGTATTCGGAAACTTTGATTCTGGTACATATAGCCACCGATGTCCAACGCATTTCCAAGATTCACGACAAGCTCTTCATCGCTCTCTCTGGCCTTGCCACCGATGCTCAAACATTGTATATAGTACTACCCTTTTCTATTTTCTTCTTTTCGTTTTTTCCCCTATTTTTTTAATTGTTTTTGTTCTTTGTTTACTTTTTTAAGGTATCAGCGTCTTGTTTTCTGGCACAAACTGTATCAGCTTCGTGAAGAGAGGGATATGAAACCAGAGACCTTTGCCAGTTTAGTCTTTGCTCTGCTCTATGAGAAAAGGTAATGCAATTTAGATCTAAGGGGAAAAAAAACTGTTCTGGATTTCTTTTGAAGGAGTATTGGTTGGAAGTTTTAATTTTTGGCGATTTTAAAAATGGATTTGCATAGCCAAGTCGTATGAATGGAAATTGATTGTGGGTTGTTGTTATTAGTGAGTTTTGAAGGAATTGAGTGATACCCTAGTGTATAAAGTATATTTTCTTGTGATTATGGGATCCTAGGTTTCCTTTCAAAATGGCACTGGGATTTGAGTTTTATGATAGGGATAAGGTAATGGAATTCGTAGATGTTAGCTATAATTGTGTTTGTATGTCTCTGTCCTATGGTCATTAGTAGTGAGTAGCTATAACTGTGTTTGTATATCCTTACAAATATGTTGTGAATTCATTACTTATTTATTTTATGTGTTGTGCTTATAAACATAATTTACGAGAACTTTTTGTTTCTAGGTTGATAAAAAAACTGGCCAAGCAATTTGTGTGTTATTTATTTTAGATAGAAAGAATCTTTCTGGTAGTTCTCTGAAGATTTGTGGCATTTCATTTGCATCTGCACCTTATGGGTTAGGTTATTGTTCTCTTTGTATGAATTCGAATTCCAAAGTGGATACTATTAATTTTGCAAATTGATCTGTGCTCATCTTAATTCTAAGCCACATAATCTGAATTGGGTTAATAATCATTTTTCCTAAAATTAACTTTTAAGTAATTATTTTCATTGATTTAATAATTATGACCTTTTGATCAAATGAACATTGAGTTTTGTTAGTGTTTAAACGCTATACATCTCACTAATGGCGTGTAGGTTCTTGGCTAATGGTGAAAACAAAGCAGAAACGCACAAGGGAAGTTCCTAGTAAAAAAAGTGGTACTTCTTCACATTGCCTTGTTGATTCTGGAAACAGTGATGATCAACATAAGGATAATGATTGGATTATAGTGGTACTCCTTGTTTTTATAATTTTTTTGGTTTTTTTTTAAAAAAATATATTTTTATATTTTTTAGGTGGGCTAGCCCACTGGCCCATCTTAAAGTGGGACATACTAGCATTTACAGCCCATTTTGCGGGCCAGCCCGACCTGGCCCATTTTTTTAGTGGGTTGGGCCAGGCCAACCCGTTTTTGGTGGGCTGGCCCACTTTGCCATCCCTAAGCACACCCAACTTGCCAACTATGTCTTGAAATTTTTTAGAGGAAATAGCCTTTGTCAAGATGTATGCTAGTTGATCTTGTGATTTTACAAATGGAAAGTTAATTATTTTTTGATTGAGCTTTTCCTTGATGAAATATCTATCTATCTCCACATGTTTTGTGCGGTCGTGTTGAACAGGATTATGAGTAATCTCAATTGCAGCTTTGTTGTCCTAATGGAGATTCATTAGTTCACCATAATCTATTTTCAAATCTGAGAGTACCTTCTTGATCCATAAGAGTTCATAGACGCCATGTGCCATTCCCCTGTATTTGACTTCTGCGCTGGACCTGGGCACCACCTTTTGTTTTTTGCTCTTTCATGTGACTAGATTTCCTACTACAAACGTAAAGTATTCGGAGGTTGATTGTCTAGTAGTTTGATCTCTTGCCCAGTCAGAGTCGGTGTAAGCCATTACTCCAGTCATGCCATTTTTTGCAAATAATAGTCATTTTCCAGGTGTTCCTTTCAGGTATTTGAGAATTCAAAGTACTGCCTCTATGTGCTCAGTGCTAGGGTTGTGCATGAACCTGCTTATAACACTTACTGCATATGCTATATCGGGACGAGTGTGTGAGAGGTAAATCAGTCTCCCCACAAGTCTTTGATATCTGTTGATATCTGTTGGTTTTTGTTCTGGATGGATTCCAATAGTCTGATTCATCTCTATGGAAGTTTCAAGAGGTTTTCATGCTAGCATCCATGTTTCAGTTAGTAGATCTAAAACATATTTTCTTTGTGATAGAGAAATACCTTGTTTAGATCGAGCCACTTCAATACCAAGAAAATACTTCATCTCATTGTGGTCATCTCTTGTCAGCACTATATCATCCACATATACAATTAATGTTGTTACTTTACCTTGTTTGTGTTTGATGAACAACGTGTGATCTGCATTGCTTTGAGTATACTCGAAGGCTTTCATAGCTGCTGAGAATTTTCTGAACCAAGCTCTTGGAGATTGTTTCAAACCATACAGTGCATTTTTTAACCTGCACACTTGTTTTGAGTTGTTAGTTCCCTTGGTGACACCTAGAGGAATTTCCATGTATACCTCTTCCTCTAAGTCACCATTAAGAAATACATTTTTTACATCAAAATTGGTGTAAAGGCCAATCCCTATTAGCTGCAAGTGATATTAAAATTCGAATGGTATTCAATTTTGCAACAGGAGCAAAAGTTTGTTGGTAATCTATTCCATACCTTTGGGTGTAGTCCTTTGCCACTAACCTTGCTTTATAACGGTTTATGTTCCCATCTGCCTTC
This sequence comes from Glycine latifolia, assembly GCA_013407115.1. Lineage (NCBI taxonomy): Eukaryota > Viridiplantae > Streptophyta > Magnoliopsida > Fabales > Fabaceae > Glycine > Glycine latifolia. Next base: position 8,197,711 of record CM023956.1, on the reverse strand, counting down.
AGTTTGATTGTATAGACCCACCTACATTCGATAGTCTTCTTACCTTGTGGAAGAGGTACCACGTCCCAAGTGTAGTTCCTTTGTAAGGCCTCAATTTCCTCATTCATTGCTTGTTTCCACTTCGGGTCCTTTAAGGTGTCCTGCACATTATTAGGTATTGCAATACTAGACAATTGGTTAATAGTCATTGCATAAGATTTAGAAAGTTGTTGACACGAGACATAGTTACCAATTGGATATTTTACTTTTGTGTTTGGATCAACTTCATAGTATTTACTTGGGATGCCTTTGGTTGTCCTACTAGATCTTCTCAATTGTTGAACATTATTTATTTCACTTTCATTTGATACATCATTTATGCATTCATATTCATTTGTATTTTCATTATCAACATGGCTTCCTTTAATCAAGTTACCTGTGTTATGATCTACAGGGGGCTCAGATGAGTAATGTTCTGCTTGATTTGATTCTCCATCATCCAAAGGTAGATCATTTTGAGGGAAAGAGGTTTCAATCAAGTTATAGGAATTCATAAGTGATCCAGTAGCTGATGTTATAAAAGTTCCTTCAAGTAGAAGGTCTTGCTCTTCACCATATCTCTCCCCTTGAAGAGAAGACTGTGAGTCTCCCCTTAAGTAAAAAGCTTCTGTTTCATAAAAGGAAGCATCAAAGGTCACATGTAATTTATATTGAACTGGATCATAACATCTATATCCTTTTTGGGTCTCAGAATAACCCACAAAGATACATTTCTTTGCACATGGATCAAGCTTAGTCCGAAAGGCTTTAGGAATGTGGACATAGACAGAACATCAAAAGACCCGAGGTTCAAGGTTGGGAACATGGGTTGTGGGATAGAGACTCTCAAGTTTATTTTTAGGGGTTAAAAAACCTAGGACCCAGGAGGGAGTTCTGTTAATGACATAGGCTGCTGATTTAACAGCCTCGTCCTAATAGAATTTAGGGACATTCATGCCAAATATAGAGGCTTGAACAACCTCCATAAGTTGCCTATTTCTGCGTTCCGCAAGGCCATTCTGTTGGCGTGTGTATGTGCAAGAAGTTTGGTGCTTAATGCCATTTTGTTCTAAGAAGAGACTAAACCTATGGTCCATATGTAACACCCCGGGTTTTAAGTGGCTAATCTGGTCATTTTATGTGTGATTAATTACATGTTTTATTGTATGATTTGTATGATAATTGCTGTTGAGTGCCTCACCTTGGTATGCGTGTTAATGGTTGATAGTTGTCCGTGTTGACCGACAGTTACTACGTTTGGACGAAGGGCAAACCTGCCCTGTCAGTTGAGTACTTAAAGGCAGGAGTGCGCAGCGGAAATGTGTTCTTCCTTCTTCTACCTTTGCGTTTTCTCTGTTCTCTCTCTTGAAGACTCACCCAGAAAGCCTCTCATTCTCGACCTCCTCTGTGTTGCTTTCAGCCCGTGAGAGCCACCACTGAATCCTGACGTCGAGACGAACCTCGTGGCCGAAATGGAAGCTTGGAACAAACCGTCGTAAAACTCGTGAACGAACCTCTGGTTAGGTAAGGGGAGCTTACCATGTCTGATAACAGTTTCATGTAGCATGCTTGAGGACCAGAGAGTCCGACCAGGGCGATGGTTGCATGTCCCATGCGTGTGTTGTTTTTCAGAAAGATGTGTCTTTGAATGAACGGAATGGGTTATGCTCTACGTTTGCTGATTGGTGTTTGGTGTTGGTATTTAATGATGTTCTAGTGTGATTTTTTTTATGGTATTCTGGGAAAAGGGGGGAGTTGATATTGTAAGAACTTCCATTGCATGTGTGTGGAACTGGCATTTTGATGCTGAGAAGTTCCCAAGACACTTTGCAAAAGTGTTCGTGAAGGTGCTGAGTACCAGGTAAGTTTTAGCCGAGTTATATATATATGTGCCTGTGGTGTCGGCTGCCGAGATGGGTTTAGCCGAGTTGTATATATATATATATGGGTTCAGCCGAGTTGTATATATATATATATATGTGTGTGTGTGTGTGTGTGTGTGTGTGCCTGTGATGTCGACTGTCGAGATGGGTTTAGCCGAGTTGTATATATATATATGTGTGTGTGTGTGTGTGTGTGTGTGTGCTTGTGATGTCGGCTGCCGAGATGAGTTTAGCCGAGTTTTATATATATGTGCTTGTGATGTCGACTGCTGAGATGGGTTGACCGAGTTGTATATATATGTGCTTGTGATGCTGGCTGCCGAGATGGGTTGGCCGAGTCATATATATATATATATATATATGTGTGTGTGTGTGTGTGTGTGTGTGTGTGTGTGTGTGTGTGTAGTGTTTGTGGATGACGTATGTGAATTACGTTGAGGTCAGCCTATGTGATGGCTTGAGATGTTTTGTACCTTGATAGAGCCATGGTGGAAGGCCATGTATAGACACGTGAGATGCCGGGACCGAGTGGTGAACGTTGCAAGGACCATGGTCAGTGCATCAGTGAGCCAATGTTAGGACGACCCTCGTTTGGGACAGTATGTGTGTAACATGGGAGGCTATCGAGATCCTAGCCAGGACGGGATGTTCCTGTGTTGGGCCATACGTTGATGGTGTCCATGAGACATACTTGTTTGTGGCCCGTGTTAGGGCAACCCTCGTTTGAGGCAGTATGTATGTAACATGGAAGGGTATGGAGATCCTAGCTAGGGAGAGAAGTTCCTGTGCCGGGCCATACGTTGATAGCGCCCATGAGAAACATATTTCATTTGCATGACGAAAATATGATGATTGACTGTAATAGTACGAGAAGTATTGGGGGGTCACGTCTGTAGGGAGATCCTTATGACACCCGTTTGGCTGATCACCACGGGGGGGTGAGTCCTGTGCACGACAGAGTGATCCCGACATCAACTACAACATCATTTGGACCATGGATTTGACCTATTTTCGAGATGATACCACATTGCATGTTGAGAGTTGAGATAGGAGCATGTATCATGCTAGACATTTTTAAGTCGATTAGTGGAATGTTCTTGGATGTTAGTTTATGTTGGTTGCATGTTGATATATCTGGACTTGTGATGATGCTGTGACGCTTGGGTTGTTTTTTCTTGACTGATATTACCTTTCGTATGTTATTTTATATGATGAAGTCACCTTTACCTTGTTGTGCCATGTGGTCTGGTACTTGTGATGATCGCGAACCCGGTTCGTGTGAGCAGATGGACAACAATAGGTGATCCGGGAAGATGACAACTGTTTAGTTGGAGCTGTCGAGTTGCCAGGATGTCGATGTGACAGATCTCGGGCAAGGGTTATGTTTTGCTAATTACACCATTGGTTTTGATAGTCACTTACATGTTTTGCTAGTTGCACCCCTGATGTTTAATCCTTTACTTCACTTGTAAAACACTTGTACGTTTCAAACAAGGATAATTGTACTTACAATTAAAAACATGTTTCGTATATGCAGATATATGTATGCAATTGGAATGTTTTATACGTGCCTTGTTTATGTTTATAATTGTCATGTGATTGCGAAAAAAAATTTCATAGTTTTCATTGACCTAAAAAAAAATGGGTGTTCTTTTTATCAAAAAATTACGTTAATGTCGTGGTTAAGAGTTAGAGATACAGTAACGACGTGGCGGGTCGTTATACCATATATTCTAAGCCATTATCAGATTAAAGGGTTTGGGTTTGCTTTTGAAATTGTGTTTGGACCATATTATAAAAAACTTTAAAGGCTTCAAACATTCGTTTTTCCTATGAATTAGAGTAACCCATGTCATCCAGGTACATTCATCAATAAAGGTTACGAAATATTGTGCGTTAGATATAGTGGGAACCTTTGTAGGACCCCAAACATCAGAGTGTATAACAGAAAACATAATAGAACTTTTATTTGAACCAGGGAAATAGGAAATTTTATGGCTTTTGGCCAAATCACACACATTACATTTAAAATCTGAAATACTACAATTTGAAAACAATGCAAGTTTAATTTTTTTTAAGATAGCCAAAAGAAAGGTGTCGCAAGTGTTTATGCCACAACCAAATTTGATTGTGGTTTTTATTCAAAGTAGTAGTGTGGCAAGCATATCCAAGCCGTTGAGTTCCATGGGTCATGGCTTCCAAATAATACAAGTTGCTTCTTTTAACACCATAGCTAAGAGCCATCCTGGATGGGATGTCCTAAAAAACATAGAAGTTAGGCTAAAAGGTCACGGTACAATTTAATTGAATAGTGATCTGGCTGACTGATAGTAGGTTATATTCCAAAGATGAAACAATCAACACAAAGTTTAAATTAAGTGATTCTATCAAGCTAATAGAACCTAAGCCTATAATTTGTGGCGTGCTTCCTTTAGCAATGGTGATAATTGGATGTGTGTGTGGAGTGATTAAGTGCAAGTGTTTAGAATCATAAACCATATGTTTAGAAGCGCTAGTATCAATAAACTATGTATCTTTTTATGAATTTACAGAGAGAACAGTAATCTTACTACTCTTACCTTGTTGTGTAACATTAGCCTTAGGCAGTTCCTCATGGTCATCACTCACTGTGGTCATGGCTTTGCTCATGATTTTCTTTCTTGGTCACTTAGTAAAATCCCACCAATCAGGGTAGCCTATCACCTCAAAACATCGTTGTTTCGTGTGACCTGTTTCACCACAATGAGTGCACTCATAGTTAGCATACGTACCTAAGGTCAAATCCTTTCGATGCTTACTGGTACCAATCATAGGTCCTTGGTTTGTCTGATTCATTACAAAGGCAGAAGGTTCATATGCAAGTTGAGTTCCTCGCATGGTTAGATGTTGTTGATATTCTTTGCGAACATATGCATATGTGCTTTCCAAATCGAGTTTAGGATCCTTCTTGAGGATTTCTCCCCTGACTTGATCAAATTCTGGATCCAACCCGCTCAAGAAAATGTGAACTCGAAGTCGTGACATTGCAAATTGAAGATTAACAACCTCATCAACAGTTCTGGCTTGTGTTCCCATGCGATGATCAATTTCTTGAAACAGGCTCACCAACTCATTATAATATGTGAAAAGAGGTTGATTTTGTTGCTTGATGGTGAATGTTTTTCGATTCAATTCAAACAGGATTGTTTCATCTGAGCCATCATAGAATGTTTTTTAAATAGCATCCTATGTTTCTTGCGCAGTCTGAAGCCTGATAAATCAATGCATCAAATGTGGTTTCATGGCACCAATGAGCTAGCTTTTGACTTTCTGATTCTCAGTGACCCATCTTTCATAGTTGGGATCACCAATCGTTGGCTCTTTTGCAGCTCCAATAAGGTACCAACCTTTATTTCGAGTTCCGATCCGTAACTCCATCAATTGTGACCAAAGATGATAGTTTGATTCATCAAGGATCACGTTTACTAGAAGTGAAATGGAATCCTATTGAATCATGATGTTGGGGTTGGCAAGGAGTGTAGGTTGATTCTCCACGGTGACCTAGCGCGATTTGGGGAAAAATGAACCAGAGAAAAAAAACAGAGAGCAGCAGTGCGATTTGGGGAAGATGATCTAGAGAAGCAGGTAGCAGAGTGGCATGCAATTTGGGGGGAAAATGATTTAGGAAGAGAAAAAGACGGAAAGCAGTGGCAAGATGAGGGGTTCGTGTTTGTGCTTCATGAGAGAGTGGTGATTCAAGTTTTCAGACTTTCAATTCAGGGAAACAACAGAAGCCAATTCGGAAAAAAAAATCAAAGAAACCTAAACTCTGGTGCCATGTCAAATAAAGGTACCAATAAGGAAAACATTTAACTTTTTCATAAGATATTTATCTAAAACAGGCAACTATCCTAAATTAAAAATTGTAATCAATCTATACATTTAATTATCTCCATATTTTATCAATCAGCTCAATTGGAGATAGTTGAATCAACATGTTATAAAAAAAAATATACACATTTTGTTCGTTTTTGGTAGAATACACAAATTACACACACGGTTCTTCTGCCTTGAGAACAAATATCAATCGTTTTTACATTCGAATTCCACAAGTTCGAAATTTATTCGCTAAGAAAAAAAAATCAAATCATAAAATTATGAGCTTCTGTACACTTACAAATCAGTTACCTAATTATATTGACCACGTAAGTTTTTTATTCTTATGGTATGTGGCAGTTTATGTTTACTTTATTATTGCTCTATATATGTTTCTAGGTTTGGTCATGTTCTCTCTTTTATAGTGCGTAGGTGTTGTTTGGTTTGCATGCAGTTCAATTTACCTTACTATTTTAGCCAAAGGTAAACTAAAGAATTTCAAAAGGGAAAAAATTATCTTAAAACATATGATTAAATACTCATTGTAGGTAGAAAGAGAAGGATTTTTTTCTTCCTTTCGTTTTAAAACTAAGAAATAGTGTAGTTGGCAGAGTGTGAACATATATAGGGGAATCTCGTTTCGCAATGGTTTTGATAAATTTTGTTTATTCAGGTAATTAAGTTAAATGACCTGAAGTGTACCTAGCACGTGCATTTAGCTCAACACGCTTCTTAACTCTTTCGAGAGAAAAATATATTTTAGTTTTGAATGAAAAAATATTATGTTTTGATTCGTTCACCATGTTTCAACAAAAGTTGAAAATTTTAGGAGTTAAAATTGTACTTAATTTGGCCTTTTACGTACGTAACCTTCTTCTTTTTTTAAGAAAAAAATGTTTTAATGCGAAGAATTTCATGCGGTCCTCTCACTCTGCCAGTCTTATTAACAAACACATGCAATGGCATAAACTGATGATAATTACTGTTGACATGATCGTCAAATGGCATTGTAGGGTAGGGAAAAGGAGGAAAAACATATAGTTTGTTCTCTTATTCTTATTTCTTAAGGAAATTAATGATATAGGTAGACACGTGAAGTCTTGTTGACATTTATGGTCAGAGAGAAATATGTTGGATAAAATAGTAAAAATAGATAAGAAATAAAATAGAAACAAAATGTATTTAATTGAAGAGATGAAAAAATCGATAAAGAGATAAGAAAAAATGATTTTGGTAATCTTAAAGAAATTTAAAATTGTTTCTACTCTAAATCTTCTAAACCAAACAAACAATATATTCTATCTACTGCTCCCCTCCTTTCAATTTAATTTTTTAGAAGAAGAAATGTCATTATGTTGATTAGTTAGAGGGTTATTAGTGCTGCATTTTTATGTTTGATGGGCTTACACAGAATTGCAGCAAAATTCATATTGTTTGATTCTTTTTTACTTAAAGGATTAAGTTGACAAAATTAATTGTGCATATATGAATTTAATAGTGTCATCTTACATAATTCCCAACTCTCATTTCAATTTAGCCCATTAAAAGGTTATTGTTATATCCACTATTCCCTTCCCTTCCCTTTTTATCTAAGTATGTTTTCCTTTCCTTTTTTTTTTTTAAATCAAATTAGCTTAGTTGTCCGTGTTTTGTGTGATATTAAATTTATATTTTATAATTTATAGAAATAATTTTTTATATTATTTAAATTTAATATATTTTCTTTAGTTTAAATTTTAATAAAAATATATTAACACATATGTCAATAAATATTTAAATATATTTTATATAAACACTTATGATAGTCATGAATTTAAAAATTTTAAATTATAATATATAATATTCAGGAAATATATAGAATAAATTAATGTTATTTTAAATTATTTTATTGGATAATTAATTAAAATTGTACACGTGTATGTTTCATAATAATAATTATTTAAATTTTACCTATTCACATTATTAAAAAAACCACTGTAAACGAGTCTTTATTATTTGTATTCATGTAAAATTTACTTAACGATAATAAATATATTTTAAATATATTTATAATCAGTTATTTTTCATATTTTTACTTTGATCAATAAAAAATATACATTATCAATTTACACTATTCTTTAACCGATTATATAAAATTAAAAAAATAGAATAAATATAAAATCTGAATATTTCAATTTATACAGTTCTTATAATTGATTTAATTAAAATTCTATAATAGATTTAAGATTTTATTGAAAATAAAATAAATATAAAACCTACATTAATTGAATTGTTTTGAGGGAATGAATATGGGGTGTCATGTGGTATCACCTCATAGAATAAAATATTATATATATATATATATATATATATATATATATATATATATATTATAGATTATTTCGATTATATTAGATTATTTCCATTATCTTTCAATTTCAAACACTTTTCTCTCACTTGCACACTCTCTTTCATAGTAACAACACATCCCCCTCTTTTTCATTTTCCTTCCTCTTCTCTTTTACTTCCTTCGTCCCCTTGCTCCAGTTTCTCTTTATTCCTCTCTTGCTCGACCTCTTGTTTCGGCATTAGGATTTTTATCCTCTAATCTAATGTAGCATGTTTATGCTGTCAACTACTTTTCTTTCTTGCTTTATTTTTGTTCTCTCACAACACTATTAATGCCTCTCATTTTATATATGTAGTAACATATGCCTAAGTTGTTGTAGCAAAGCGTCTCTTAGAGTTGTCTAAATTGAAGGACCCTTACTAGTTATATGTTTTTTCACTTCAATTGCTTCATTATTGTATAATTTTTTCCTTTGTATAGGGTTTTTAATGGTCCTAGACTCCTAGTGTTTTACTTGAATTTTCCATGTTTTTTTAACATTTTGTAAAGTATTTTATGAAACTCATAACAGTACTTCAGAAATTATTTTCAAAATACAATTTAATGCTTAACATTTTAGAAATTACTTTCTTGGATGTTAAAAACAAAATATTATTCTAGAAAGTACATTTTGGAATAATGGTTATGTAACAATGTTATGGGTATAAGGGGTATAGTTGATAACAAATATTAGGCTTGAATATTTTTTTTGTTCCTAGAATTTGCATTTTTTTTATTTTTGCCCTTACAATTATTTTATTTTAGTTCTTTTTTTTGTTTTTCATTCTTAAAATACTTTATATAACACTTTGAATAGTAAAATAAATATTTTAAACAGTAAAAAAAGTGTTATTTAAAACACTTTAAGGAAAAAAATAAAATAAACACATTTTACAAGAACTGGAACGGATTATTTTTTACAAAGACAAAAATGCTAAATTGCAGGAATTTAAACCTAAAAATTAAGAAGAAAAAAAAAACAAATGGCATTGTGCTTATTAGCAAGAAAAGTGATCTAGATATAGCAAAAGCCCCATTAACATTGTAATTCACTTCATACCCAAAGCCCACTGACTCCACGCAAGAACCTGCGGCCCAAACACAAAAGAAGGAAAGAGAAGAAGGCGCATCTAAAAATCCAAAAATTCCCTAAACTTCAGACCATACAAAAACCCTAACCCAATTTCACCCTTCCCCAAATTCAATTCCCTCAAATCCCTTCCCTAATAATCGCCATTTTGCTTCGTGCAATCTCTCTGCGACCCCAATAGCCATGGACGACATGGAAGACGACGCAAGGTACCCTCCCAAGTCCTTCTCTCTCAACCGCCAGAACCCTTCCCACCGCCACAAACACCCCATACGCACCGCCCCCTACCACCGCCCAATGCCCACGCGCTACCAGGAACCCGACGACGACGATGATGACGACAACGAACCCGACGATTTCGACGACGGCGAAGCTGAAAACGGTTACGACGACGATAACGACGTCGCATATCCTCGGATCCCGAAGAAGCGCAAGGTAGTCGCGGCTGCCGCAGCAGCAGCAGCAGGAGGCTCCTACGAGTTCACGCCACGTGTCAAATTCTCGTATGGCTCTCGCAGTTCGGGTTCGGGTTCGGGCGAGGAGTGGAACGAACCCGAGACTTTCGTGCTGTTAGAGGTTTGGGGCGACAAGTTCCTCCAGCTCGGGAGGAACAGTTTGAGATCCGAGGAATGGCACGAGGTTGCAGAAAAAGTTTCCGAGGAATTGAAAACAGAGAGAACGGTGACGCAGTGTAGAAGCGTGTTGGACAAGCTGAAAAGAAGGTACAGGAAGGAGAAAGCTAGAATGGACGAAATGGGCCTTGGTTCCTGCAAATGGGCCTTCTTCAAGAAGATGGACATGTTGATGGCTTCCTCCGCAAGGCAAGAGTATGGGCTTGCTTGTGGCGTGGATTCTGGGGAGTATGTGTTTATGAACACTAGGGTTTACTTGAACAGTTCCAATGGGTTTGATGAGATGAGGGACAGTCCAGGGGAGTCTGAGAGTGATGATGATGACGATGAAGAGGAGGATGTTGGCGAGGATGAGGAGGACGAGATGTCGTACCGCGTGTTGGCGGATTCGATTCAGAAGTTTGGGAAGATATATGAGAAGATTGAGAATAGTAAGAGGCAGCAGATGATGGAGCTGGAGAAGATGAGGCTGGATTTTAACAGGGAGCTGGAGCTGCAGAAGAAGCAAATTCTCGAGAGGGCGCAGACCGAGATTGCCAAAATTCAGGATGTGGATGAGGAGGATACCGACACTTCCGGTGGTGAGAATCTCAGTGAATGATCTAGGTAGGTCAGTTGGTTGGTTGGTTACCCATTAAAGTTGCAATTGGACAAACTTATTTAATGATATAAGCAAGTTATGTAAGTATTTGGGTATTGGGAGAACTTATGAAAATAACTTTTGATATGTCCAAATGTTGACTTATGAATTATGATATGTTCAGAAGGTGTTTTAAGTTTTAGGCTTATTTCAATAAATTCTCCGGAATTGTTTAGCCTCGTTTTTTGTCAATTATAGAAACAACTTGTAGGTAAACACTTATATGATAAGTAATTAACTAAGGGTGATTTCAATGAATGATGTAGGTAGGTTGGTTACTAATTAAGGGTGCATTTGGAAGAACTTATTTTTAGTTTATCAGGACTTATCTTATATGATATAAGCATTTATGTAAGTTTTTGAGTGAGCTAATGAAATTAGCTTATGATCTGTCTGCAAGTTGTTTTCAGCTTATATCATATAGGTTATAACTTGTATGAAAATAGTTCAACCTGTGTTACTTCTTCAATTATAGAAACAACTTACACGTAAACCCTTGCATTATAAGTACTTATTCAATAAGTACTTATTTAATAAGTACTTAATTAAGCTGTTTACCCGAATGCATCATAAGTAGCCCAACTATTTTGTTCTGACATATTGTATTGTGTCATTTGTGTGTCACTGTGATTTGGATGCAGATACTTTGATTTCCTTTCTGTTGTTGAATGTTATGACCAGATTTGTTTGGTATGAAATGAAACTATTAGAGAACATTTTGAATTTTCCTTTAAGTTCAAGAATGTGCTTCTGTTGTTCAAAAAAGAAAGCCAGATAGTTCTATGGATTAAGGTGTTACACTTTTAGGAATACGACTATGGTCAAACTAATTTACTAAGGTGCTCAATAAATGCTTACTTCTAACAAAAACACTGTTTGTGAATATTATGTAGGGTTTGGTTCCAGATCGGAATATTCTCTGATGAAGGGTTGAATATATGCACCACTTTATATTAATTGATTTGGATTTTGGGAGGAAATCTTTAACATGATTTTTTTTTTGTTAAGGTTGTGTGTAGTCCTCTCTATTTTGTCAATGATTTCCTTATCAATGGGGTACATCCTCACTCTTTTAGCTATTTGAAATTTTGACTATTTCATGCACGATGCACATCATATGAGAATCATTAACTTGATTTGGTTAGACTTTTCATATTACATGAGTCATCAGATCGCAGTCAAATGAAAATGTAACCTCACTTAAATTTTATATGATAACAAAACATTATATAAACCTAGTAATTGACTTACATGCTGTGAAGTGCTGAAAGTCATGTGGTCATGCCTTATAAATCATATCAGAGGCTGATACACTGTGTCATAAAATTTAGAAAAACTGGTGTGTGCATGTGTGACAAAGAAGGACTAAACTCTTGAGCTTGTCCTTGAATTTTTTTACAACAGACACATCAGCCCTCTGTAAAATGCATACATTAGTCCCTAGAAAATCACAAATGTTTGCCATATTGGTCCTTTTCAAGGACTAGGATGTCCCGTGCATAGGGACTAATATGGCCAACATTTGTAATTTTTAGAGACTAATGTATTGTTAGGATAATTTTGTGGCTTCGTTAGAAAAAAGTTATGAAACAATCTTTTCAATGTGAATACTGACTTAAGGAATGGGCAAGGGTAGAGCCCAACTTGACTTTGATAGGGACTTACAATATTATATTTTAGAAGTTTTCAAACTATAGGATAACATAGTTGTGAGAAAATTCTGCCGTTATGGTGGGAATCAATGTCATGGGTCAACATAGTTGGGGTCTCTTCGGTAGTCCCGAAAAATCACTTCCGTCAACATTCTTTTTATCACTTAAAGGGAACCAAGTTACAGTGATGGCAGATTTGGTGGGATGCTTTGATGTGGTGTATTTGGCATCATAGGAACAAAATTATCTTCCACAACGACATCTTTAATGGCCAGAAGTTGATGAAGGATACTATGTTTTTCTGTTGGTCGTGGCTCAAAAATCTGGAACTAGGATATGACACCCCTTTTCATTATTGGTCCAGTAATATGAGGGAATGTCTCGGTACCCAGGGGAGGGCTTAGTCTGTATAGATTTATTACTTTGGGGAGGATTAGGAACTAGCTTATAGTTAGAACCTCGGTGTCTTTCTCATGCTTCTCTAGGCATTAAGCCACCTCTGTTCTACTATTGTTTTTTGCTAGATTGTAACCATAGCAGTACTACTTGTACTGTTACTATTATCTTTATTAATATAATATTTTTTGCTTATCAAAAAAGAAAAAAGGATAACATAGAGTCAGGAATTGACAAATTAACATAACATTGTTTTGATTATTAGCAAAAGGAGGTGTGGCTGATACCATTTGTTTAATCATATAAGATGTCAGAATGCTGAGATGACTCAAAATTCATTCTTTGGGATGCCAAACAACTTGTTAAGTTAGATGATGTATTAATTGGTATTTGTGAAATGTTCTTCTGAAAGATGAGATGCTGAAGAAATGGTATTCAAATTGCATTTTTGTTCTTATACCACTTGCCTTACTTCGATTGTTTGGTTTAATAATATTAGAGAAAATCTAGCTATGGGGCAGTTGGCAATGCACTGATTCATTATGCGTAAGAGGTGTGTGCTTTCGTACTGTCTGTCTGGACTTAAAATTTTAAATGGTGCACACTTGATTATTAATTTTAAATGGTGCAGGGCATCTGATTCTCTTGTAATATTTTGAAATTGAGGAGATATGATCTTGGAAAGGGTGGTGATATCTGGATAGAGTGCACCATTTTTTGGAGGAAAGAGCTGCACCCAGTAAGATTTTCAAGTTTCAACCCTTGTGTACCCTGATAATGGGGAAGTTGATTTGAAAGAGTAATATTAATGTATGGGTAGCTTGCAATAAATTTGGTGCACTTTTAAATGATTTGCAGCACATTTATGTAACTCATTCCATCCAAAAATGTGCCTTTGGATGGAAATTATTAATCAAATGTTAATAGTATGCTAAACTTAAACGCACACCTGAATTGTGTCTCGGTGTCACCATTTGGAATTTTTTTTTATTATGGCTCTTAAGCTCGAGCAACTCTTGCGTAATGTGTCTACTGGACAACCGATTAAAAACTAAAAATTAACATTAAAACCAATTAGAGTGTTTGAAGAAGTGTATTAGAGAGTGTTTGCTAGACTTTTAGCAATGGTTTTGTTGCCTTTTTTGTTATAACATACAAAAACAAGGTTGCAGGTAAAAATTTGACACAAAATAATACTCTCTCTTCATCCCGCCATTCTGGAAACTGAATATGAAAAGGGAAACGGATCCTTTAGGGAAAAGTTTTTCATGTTGGATGTTCGGGATTCATAAATATTAGGAATTGTGAATCCTAAGAATTAAGAATTATGTTTCCGTTATGTTTTTTATGAATAAATAAAAATTGTTTGGTTTATCATTACAAATATTTGAATATTTTTTTTTAGGACTCAAAGAGTTATAGGAGTATTTTTATGAATATTTTAATTATTTATCATAATAAATGAATAATATAATATTTTTACTGAGTAAAAAAAATAAACTCAAAAAAATAAGATTTACTTTTCTCCATGAAAAAGTTTCTTGTGAAAAATTAGTTAAAAACATTCTTAGAAAATATCATTTTCCGAAAATGGTATTTTGTTAAAATGAATATCAAAAGTAAAAAATTAAGATTTTTAACTTAAGATTTATGGGAAATTAAAAATTTCGCCCCCTACCACCACAGATGGTCTATTTTTGTGAACAGATCTTCCCTGAAAAATTTGAAAGTTGACATGGCCAAGTGTTTTGATTTCATTGTTTGTTTTTTAAAAACAGAATGATATTGTATTGATAAAAATTATTGAAAGATGAAGTTTATCCAGTGACTATTTGCGTAGAGGATCTATTTCCTTAAAAGATTTCATTACTTTTACATTTACATGTCTACTGATAAAATAGAAAGATGAAGTATATAAAACCATTTAAAAAAATGTTTATTTCTGATTTTTCAATTTAAAATATATATAATATGTTTTTTCCTTTAAAAAATAATATGATTTTTTAGGACTAATAGTATATTTTATTATTGATTCAACTTCAGTCTAATCTCAATTAAGGTAATGAATCGTGAAGAGTTTTATTTGTTTAATAGCAATTTTTAAAGACATTGTTTTGTGAGATAACATCATTTTACTTCAATTTTTCATTCGATGGAGTAAATAATAGATCCGTTAGATTTGAACGCCAAAATTCATTGAAACGATTAGAGTTAATCTTTTTCGGCCTTGCTAAATATATTGACGTCATTATAATCATCTTTCTGTTTACGGAACGCGAAACCAAAGGACAAAATTGCATGATTCCTATCATTAAATTGATGTTAATTTTGTATGCTTGAAGGACTAAATTAATGATATTATTGATGATCGAGGGATTAAAACTTCGTCAAGATTTTTGAAGGAACAAAATGACATTTTTTTTTATAATTAAAAAGAAATTGATGTCAAAATTCCTTAAATAACCAAAGTGATTGCAGAAATTTAAAGGGGGTTGACTCAGGCAAATATGCATGGCCATTGTTGAATGTAATAGATTTGGGCAGAGATGCTTTATTGACTGAAATACAAACCTATATGAAGAAATTGTTTTGACTTTGCCCGTAAACTGAGGAATCAACAAACAAAAACTGGCTCGGATGCCAGCATTAGTGTGATATAAAGTATAGTATAATATGAGATTCAAAACCAAATCTTGAAAAAATAATGCAGTCACGGTTTACATTTCTCAGGATAGTAAGCAGCGGAATGTTGTAATGAAATCAGAATATCCTCAAGGATGTGAAAAATGCAAAGACCTTAGTTTTGCTAGTATCAGTGTGATACAAAGAACAGTATAATATGATATTGAAACCAAGTCTTGAGCAAATAATGCATTCATGGTTTATGCTAAGTCAGGATATTAAGTCATGGAAGGTAGTAATGAAATTAGAATTTCCTCAATGATGTAGAAAAATACAAAGTTTTGCTATCTTTTTTGTATGCTTGCGGGACAAGAAAATGCCTGCTTCATGTTAAAGAACTGTCCACTAAGATCAAGGGAATAAAATACTACTATTTTTTTACATCAGCTGAAAAGAAGTTGAAAAATAAAGTGTGCTACAAAAACCAATGAATGGTGTAAAAAAATGGGGTAAAATTGGTCTATAAGGGAAATAACTCATCCTTGAGATGAGGGCATATCCACTGTACCTGAATATTTGTAATCTCCCACATATCATCTTCTTCTCTTGGTTCCAAAATTCCCTCAGCCTTCATTTGTGTTGTGATCTTTCTCAGCAAATCAGGGATTATTTCACCCAAAGTTGATGGACCATACTGTCCCAAATCAGCCTTCATGCATGTGTCCGTCCTTCTCAATATGCCTAACCAGAATGTCCTAAATCCCAGACTCTCGGTTATTTGTCTCAATGACTGCAAGTACATATCTGACAATAGCTCTATTGCAAGCTTAAGAGTCCCTTCCATACTCCTTGATTCCCTCTCAGCATTTTCCCTCCTTGAGTACTCCAACATCTTCTCATGAAGCTCATCAACCATGGCAAAAATCACAAGGTTGAAATAATTGATGCAGTTTGATGACATGTAATGCAGTTCCTCAGCTAGATTGAAACTGTTGTAACGAGAAGAAATTGCATGGTTTCATATCTCCTCTGTCTTGATAAGCTTATCCTTGTGAATGCTTCTCCAAGTTTCACAAATAGGTTCATGTTGGAGTTTGCAGAAGCAGTACCTCTTGAATTGTCCTTAAAGGAGAAATTGCTTGTGTAGCTTGCTATACTAACATTGTTTCCTGGATCCGAGTATTGATTTTTGTGCCATTGAATCAACAATTTACTGAATCAGCCAATAGGTCTAGTATCTTCTTCTTTTTGTCCACTGAACTGTTCCTAGCTAAGAAACAACCAAAGGCACAATCTACGCAATATGCATAGTTTGTGCGCGAAATGCAAGTGCCATAAGAAAATAATGCTATCAAGGCCTCAATTCCCATATGATAGGTCTCATGATGCCTCCATGAAACTAATAATAGATTTAGCACTGATTTCCATCCTAATTGAGTCTGCACATTTGCAGGGTATTCAATGAGTATTTTGTTAATTGATTGTGATATGACATCATGACACGTGTCGAGGATTTCTTTATCATGCTTCCACATTAAGGTCATGGACTTGAAAATAAGTTCCTCAGCTAGTTTGTCATCTCTTGGCGCAGGAAAAAGCTTGAGACAGACCTTGAGAAGGCCTAAAATAGATTTTTCTGCAAAGGGGATTGAGGAGAACATGGGAAACTGAGCAACTGAAAGTAGATACTCATGGAAGTTTCGCCAGAATATGTGGAATTTGTGAACATTGGCTAATGATATTGCGGTGATCAAATCCCAAAAGAACTCGACCATTTCCTCTTCCTCCACTGGTGTGCTGAAGTTTTGGCCTTTTCCAGCAGCTGCAAATATCAAAGATCTCCCAAGGCTTTGTAAGCATTCTTTGGGGATGTTTGAATAGTTGCTGAAGATGCTACCAATTTTGCACATTTTGATCATTTTGGTTTTCTGTTCAAATTCACTACCAAGGGTCAAATCATCTTCCATGCTTTCTGATGAAATATGTGAAAACAAAGAGATCATGCTAACAACTCTCAGACTGCCAAATTTATGATCATCAGTTGGAGACATGACACCTAATTCAGGTGTTGTTGGGACATCCACCGACTCAACATCAATGACCGACTGAGGTAGTAGTTTAAGTCTTTTGAGTTTTAACAAGCAATCAACAATGTTCTTCCAACCTCCTTGAAATGAGTCTCTGAAGTACTTTGCCATGGTGAAAACAGCAATTGTTGCCATCCTGGGCTTCAAACCCTGACTAAAGGTGAACATGGTCTCTTCTATAGAAGCATAAGGATTTAGTAGTGTTGTGAATTTTCAAAATGATGTTATGAGCTCATCAAGGGTATCTTCTAGTCCATACTTACAAATCCTTACAGCTGAGAATAACCCTTCAATGCACTCATGGAGCATCTTCTCTTCATCATCGTGCTCAAAGAATTATGATAGAGCAGCCACCGCTGGACCGGCAATGCAGGCAAACATATCTTTACATATTCTATGATCGAAGTCACCTTGTGTGAAAGGTTGTACCACTTTGGATCGTTTTATGAGCTGAATCCACCTACTTGGATTCATGTCTAGTGACACAGTGGTTTGCTCTAGGAAAAATGAACAAGTGGAAATGGATTGGAAAAGCTCAGAAAGGTACTCTCTAGGAAAATCCTTTCCTGCATTGATTGCTCTATTGTACCTAATGAATTCCTCTGTCATATTCTTAACTTGGGGGTTGTGTTGATCAGTTAAGCATGATGAGGGAGTAGCACAAGATGAGAACAGTGTCCTTGCTTGCAAACATGTCTGAGGATTGATGATCATAAAACCTCTCCGCGAATGCTTCGAGCAGACATTGAATCTTTTGTGACTCTCTTGGCAGCCAGAAACATTCTAGATAAAATCTAAGGCCAGTGTCAAGATTCATGCCTTGGAAATGGAAGGTTTCAGTGAATTCTTTGAGAACTTGGAGGTAGAAAGCATCTGGGTCTCCAAGAAATTCCCTTATGGCTTTCTTGTTTAGGCCAAGAGTGTAACAAAAGAAGTAAGCATAAGCCTTTGGATCAGGAGGATCAGAAATTAACTTGGCATGTTTCAAGTACTTAAGACCCTTCTTATTATATCTCTGTTGAAATGGTTTGCAGCAATCAGAAGTTTCTTTTTCTGAAGTCCTCTCATCCTTACATGTTCCACCCAAGCTTCCAAGTCTTCTTCTTTATCCATCTCCTCCCAAAAGGATCTATACTCGGGCAATTGAATTGTGTGTGAACCTAAATGACCACCATCTTTGTCAATGTTAATTTCAATGTTCTGAATCAAGATCAATAGGCCTTCAAAGTCTTGAATGTGCAAACTGATGAGGTGGCCATTCAGTGCAAATGAGTGCTTGCAAAGCAACCTCCCAGCCTCCTCAAACACATTCCGGCAACCAGGGGCGGGGTAAACTTTCTCAGGGCCCTGTTTAATATTTCTCTTTTTTAGAAAATGGGACCCTCAATTGACAATTTAAAAATAAATGACTCATTTAAATAAGAAAAATACTTTGCTCAATAAATATTACCAAAAAGTATTGAAGTTTGAAAATTTTTTTTGAAGAGAGTAAAAAGTGAAATAAGGAAGGAGGAGAGAGAAAAAAATTGGGTGTGTCAAATGTAAAAGTAATAAAAATTGTTTATGGTGGGAATTGAACCTTGGACCCCTTAGTTATTAAAAATAGGCATTACTATCTCCTCTAATTTTCAGTATTGAACATATGTTGCAGTAATTAATATTTGAGGTCCCTTATTTTTTGGGGCCCTGTGCGGTTGGGCCCCTTGAATGGGCCAAGAACCGGCCCTGCCGGCAACATGGATCACAATCATAGTTTGCAAAAACTTCAATGATGAATGTTGGCTATCTGCATAAACTTATTATTCCTTCAACTGCTACTTCTTGAAGTGGAATTGTGCTCCCAAAACTTGCAATTCTAAAAAGCACATATCCAAAGAATGCTTCTACTTGGAATCGAATAAACCTACAAAACCAAAATCAAAGTTAAATATAACAAAAAAAATGAAACTCTTCAATCTCTCTCCTTCAAGAAATAAGAGTGTATTAATTAGTGTAAAGATTTTTTGTGCTGTCTTGAATCATAAAGTATCATATATGGTAAAATTGTCGTTGATTCTTGTTCTAATTACTTTAGATTCATACTCAGTGTAACTTTTAATTGATTGAGACTATAAAAAAATTTTACATTGTTGATGTATTAAAATTATTGAAATGATTTTTTCTTATCCTCTAAACCAAGTGCAATAGGTTAAGAGGAGAATTTATTACATGATTTGGGATCATCCTGATCTCAACTAATATCTACATGACACGACATCAATTTTATTAGATCTTTCTTGTAAATTGAAAATTTAGATTATCGTTATGTGAAGATTAATTAGGATCATAGACACAAGGTAGTCACATACCATGTAATAGTTTCTTGACTGACTCTCTTTAATACTTTAAACACTAAATGGTTTTTGCATTTTCAGTAGTAGTATAAATGTTTCTTTTTAGTAAAAACTTTACATTTTTGTTTTCTTAACCAATGCAACTAAGGCATAAGATGGGCAAATTGATCATAAATAAAACCAATTCCTCTTGAAGCTTCTGTAAGTTCTTTCCATGAAACATCTCTAACCTTCGGAGAAAGTGATAGCATTCAACAGGGTGCTGCAAATCATGGACAAGACAAAGGAGCTTGACCATGTCCCATAGTAAATCAAATGGTGAAACAAGTCATCTTGGATCATCCTCAAGAGCTTTGGGCGCTTACCTATCTCATCCCCACTTAGTTCAATGGCTGAGTTGATCAAAACCAAGGCAAAAATCTGAACATCTTCATCAGCAGTGTGAGAAGTAGACCCATCTGCCTCAGCTATGGACACAACATTCAACAAAGAGCACAAAAAAATGAAAGATGTCAATGGCGCAACGAACACCGTAGCCCGATTCCAAACCACCACCCTCATCACCATCCTCCATGCCTGACTTTGAATCCCCATCTCTATCCTTAGCCTCAATCTCTGGTAACCTGGCAAACACAACCTGGATAAGCTCGTGGATGGTGTACCTCGCACTCCTCTGCAGCAAATCCCCTCTTGTCGCCGATTGTTGAACAACCTCAAAGTAGGATCTATTTTAAATCCTCCTATGTTAGCAAGTAGAACGATAATGTCATGTTAAAAAAGAAAGATACAGAAACAACATTAACAAAGCCTACAATGATAAATGTTTTTTTTATGTCTTTGATACTACAATAATTTTAACAAAGGTTTTAAAACATCGTGTGTGACGGCGATTAGTTACAACATCAAGATTTTTGGTGTTTCCATGACTACAATTGCAAATGCAACCACAACATTATTTCAAAACCTTTTTAGTAACCAAAGTCTTAAATTGTGGTCATGGTGGTAGTTTCATTGCGTTCCTTCCTATTGTGGGAAATTGCGAACAAATACAACCAGTCACATTATAGTTGTAGACTTATAGCAACTCCAAAAATCTTGTTGTTATGATCAAAATCACAGTTGCAGCCTATTTTAAAAAACTTGATAGCAACTGAAAGCTTTTTTCTGTTAAGTGATGAGAGTTACATGGATCAAACAATACTATATATATAATATGATGTATCATAAATCATATTTATAAATAAATTGAATATAATTTTCATATATAGTAAGTGTAAAAATCTTATAGTATTATCAATCAATAAAAATATATTCTACTAACCATTAGACAGATAGTATACCCTCCATTTGATAATATATGTGACTTCTACACAAGTATCAAAACTACCTAATTAGTTATGGTTCTATCATTTATCGCGAGAGTAATAATATACACAAATCATTCTTTATTTTAAATACTTAATTAATATCTCTTTTTTTTATAGGTGTTAAATAACATATTTAATTTCTATCAAATATTTTTCTTATCCTAATGTTAAGTTTTCTCTAATAATTAACTGACTAATAATACTCAAAATTATACTTTTTAAACATCAATATCTATAATCTCTCTCTATTTCTCTCATCACGTCATGTCACGTCATAATTAGGGATGTTTACGGGTATAGGTCATCCGTGAATCCGAACTAATCCGAATCGAACCGAATAGATTAAAATCGTTCATGTGCGGGTTGGGTTCACGGGTTTAGATTTATAGATCCGTTGACCCGATCCGTGAACCCATAATAATAATATAAATTTTATTATTTATATATATATATATATATATATATATTAAAAATTAAAAAATTCTTTCTCCCCATAGTTTAGCATATGGCCCAATTAATTTGTTTCTTTTGCAAAAAAATTAATAGAAACAAACTTTTTATTTGTTATTGAATTTGGACATAATTATGAATAATTTTAGGCAATAGCACAACAAAATTTTAATAGATAAATATTATACTTGAATTTTGGTTTTTTAAAATAAATAATCTTAAGCCTAGCATGCACATGATGAAAAAGTTGAAAGATCTCATTCACAAACTGATTCAACAATATGTATTAGAACATCTTATTTCTCATTCTAGTAACAATTCAACTAATTATAATACATTGGCTTCAAACATAGTCTCACAACATAATTACGACAAAGGTGATAAGGATGATGATTGAAATGATGAATTTAGAATGAAAATCAAGAAAAAACAGGGTGAGGTACAAAAAAATGAGCTAGATAGGTATTTGGAGGATGATGTTGAAGATGATCATCCTAAGTTTGACATTTTGAATTTGTGGAAATTGAATATATTGATCATTCCTGTATCTATTGTATCATCTGAGTCTGTTGCATTTAGTATAGGGGATAGAATTCTGGATTCATTTCGTAGTTTTTTTAGTCCTACTACTATTGAAGCTCTCATTTGTGTCCAAAATTGGCTTAGATCTACTAAGCAAAATGTTAATGACTTGCAAGTTGAAATAAATGAAGCGGAAAAGATTCAATCAGGTGCGTAATCCCTTATTTCATTTTTTATATTTGTATAAAATATCAATTAATTTTTGTACTAACGGGGTTGTGTTTAAATTTTTAGAGTTGTTTGGTTTGACTTTAAATACTGTTAATATTGAATCTTCAAGTGTTGGAACTTCTTAATGTATTACTTTCAGGTATATTGTTATTTGTTTCACATTTTTTTTCATATTTTGTTTATCGTGTTTATAATATTAGTGAATCATATTTTGTTCGTTTATTTGTTTCAACAAATCTGGTTACAACAAATTTAGTTATAGCAAAACGTAATTTGTAAGAAATAGTTGTGATTCAGACTATTATAGTAAATCTTGTTCAAGAATCTTTTGTGATTTAGTCTATTTTAGAATACTATGTTGATGATATTAAATGAATCAATTTACTACTTTATACATTTGATAATATTGTGTTAATTGTATTGGATATTTAAAAGAATAATGATATAAAATAATAGTTCTAAAAAAAATTTAAATGAGTAACCCGTTGAACTAACTGAATCCAACTATTCATGAACGGATTGGGTTGAGTTTCAATTTTTCTGAACCGATCAAATTTAATTGAGTTAGGTCCTAAATTTGACAAAAATCGATCCGAATCGACTCGCGATCACCCCTAGTCATAATAAGTATAAACCCTATGCTTTTTTTTGTCTTTTATCTTTCTCTCACTGGATGTATAATGACACATTCGGTGTCCATGAATACTTTTGCTAATTAACCTGACAAAATCTAACACAATAAAAGTAGAAATTTAATTAAGCCACTTGAAAGCACGTGTTGACGAGGGTGCAAACAGATTGATCCGCGAGCAAAGCTGAAGCCCTGTGGTGCATTATCCCCGACAAGACTTGCAATATCTTCATCATCACCGCATCCTCCGAAGCCGGGTCGGTTTTCTCGAGCCGGCAGCTGGTGATACCGGAGACAACGGACTTCATACCCTCCCTCGCGGTTGGGGACTTCTCATCAAACACTTCGAACTTGAGAACAGAAGAGAGGGCAACGCCGTACGTCGTCGCTTTGGACGACATTGAGGAAGGGAGCGAGGTAGATGGGAGGGTCGATGGTGCGCCGCTCTTGCTTAGGGTTGAAGATGAGAGAGCGAAGGGATCTTAAGGAACTGATCAGGGAAGAGTCGTAGCTATCTTCGGAGGAAGGGATGTTGTAGAGAGAAGTGAATTCTGGACGACGAATCACTGCTAGAACTGCACCAACTTCGGTTTTAAGCATGCACGAGAGTCCCAGTTGTCTTCTTTTGGATTTTGTTGTGTCCTTCTAGTTTTCACCGTCGTGCATGAAATCTTCTATGTTATCCATTGCATGCAAATTAACGTTCTTTTTTAAAATAGGTTAATTAACCTTGCATGTTAAGGACGTACTCTACTTTTTACTCTGTGTTTGTGCATGGTGATATTGAAACTTACGTGTTTTTGTTTTTCTTTTTCAGTCCCTAGGTTGCAGTGAGAGTGGAGAAGACCGAGAACAAAGGAAAGAGAGTTTCGTATATGTGTGAGGACACAAAGAATCATGGGGAAACGATTGCCGGATTGTTTGGGAAAGAATTGGTAGATTTAATTTGTTTTTCTATGGTTGCTAATTAATATTTGAGGAGATGTAGCATTTTGTTTTGGAGTAATGTTACGTAACTTAACGTTTATTTATAGTTTATCGAAAAGTTTGCAATGGCTTTTTATTTCTATGCTACCCGTACAAATAGTTTAAACTGGTACATAGAACTATAGAAGAATCTTTTTTTTTTGGTATTTACATTTAAATAAAAGAAATTTTAGAGTATCGTTAATCTTAAGTGTTTCATGGCTAGTTCTGTAAAAAAAAGTGTTTAATGACTAATTGAAATGGCCTTTTCATTTTTATTTGGCCTGAGTGGGAAGTAATATGTTTTAATAAACATTCACTGTTACGTAAAGAAGGTTAAATTTTTTATCAGTATGTAAACAAAGGTTAATTTTTATTTTTGACAGAAAACAAAGGTTTAATTAATTACTATAAAAGTGAACACACTTTATTTGTATGTAAAATTCATATATTATTTATTCAAATAATTACAGAATCATTTACTTGGTCTATAACTCCTTGTTTGGTAGCGGCGATGAATTTAATTATGCGCAAATAGAAATGAGACAAACCTGTTTGGTAGAGTACATTTACGAGGGAGATAAATTTGCATCAGGTAGGTCCAACTTGCAAAATTCTGTCTTCACACTTGGCGGAATAAAAAAGGGGAGATTTGAGATAGTAAGTCAATGTTATCCTTTTTATTGTTTTGTTTCTTGTGATTCACTAGGCATTCTACTCATGTACCACGAAAAGCTCCAACAATCACGCTTGTGTGCTGAGAACGACGTACTAAAATTGATTGTTTTCCAACAATAATTGATTAAATGCAACTATATAATCGATAATGTTGGAATTGTAATCAATTATATTAACTCATGGATGATATCTGCCTCATAATTTGAAAGGTCTAATAGTATTTTTTATAAATATATAAAATTCTCTCCTTCCAAACAAAAGAGGAGCCATCGATTTCTCAAAATGAAAATAAATGTACTTAAGAATAATTACATGCAGTTCCTATTCAAGACAGATTGCTGGCACTACCTATCGCCACCTACATCTTTACTTGCCTGATATAAATGAAGTTTTAAGTTCATACCACAGACAGATTAATGTATCTAAAGCATCTTCACCCAAAGAGTTTTCCTCTACGCGTGAGATAGATACCAAGGTCTTCAACCATTCTTCATGAAGGGTTGAGAACTCTGATCTCTGTTCGCTTGACCTAAAACTTTGTCCAATTGATTTTTTCATCTGTTGGCTTGCCTTAGAAGCAATGTTTACAGTTTTTTCTGGGATTCCAGCCATGAGGGCAACCTGCAACCCGTAGCTCTCTGGACATGGTCCGGAGGCAAGCCGATAGAGGAAAACTAGTTCCTGATCACGCATGGAGTGGGTATCCGATTTTGACTTGAAAGCACAAGCCATGTGTTGCATTATAACACGTGGATGAGAAGCAAACTCCTTCGTGAGTGGATGGTAGTGCGTGGCAAATAGCATGCGACAGTTAACTTTTTCAATCAGATGCCGGAATACCTGTGCACATCCACAATTAGTGAAAGGGACGAGAATATTGAAACATTATCATAATAAAAAATTACTAAAGGTGATAATAAACTAAAAGGTTTTATCCATGCTTTAGAGCAAAGTTTAAAAAATTTAATATAAGATAAAAGATTGAAAAGAATAGTGAAGAGTATAGTCTCACTGCATAAGCAATGGCATAGCCATCAAAAGTGCTTGTTCCCCGACCCAATTCATCAAGGATAACAAGAGAATCTTGAGTAGCATTCTGAAGCACTGATGCCGTTTCAGTACACTCAATAAAGAAGGTACCTAAAAAAATACAAAGTTTGTTGGCGTTGGCAATCCATAAAGTCAGGTAAACTGTCTCTATACACATGCACATTTTGAGACCAATTTTCTACATTTTCCAAGTTCTGAAAAACCTTATTCATGTCGACAGAAATATCAATGTGTTTAGGTAGGAAAAACCTCTGATGCGCAAGCATGTCACAAAACCATAAAGCTCGTTTGCTTTTGTTAGAGTACTTACTCTCGCCTGTCATGATTCTATCTTTGGCTCCAAGTCGTGTGAAGATGATATCCACAGCTGAGAGAACACAACTTTCACATGGCACATAACAGCCTAGCTGCAAAGACATTGGAGACATTATAAAAGAGGAATCAGAACAATCTGACAGAGTAAACCATATAAAATGTGAAATGCATTTTTTGAGGTTTTATAGTATCATGCATCAGCACCCTCGATCTGTCTAAATAAAATGACCATCCTTTTCCCAATTGGGCAATATTTTTTCCCCATCAGGAGGAGAAAAATGTTCTACAGTTTTTCTTTGTATATATATTTAATCACGCAGTGAGATCAAAGTAGTTTAATTTATAAGTAATGACTCAACAATGATTTCTAGCTTAATCAAAAGGGGTGAAGAGGGAAAACCTGGGCCATAATAACAGCCAGACAGGTGGAACGCAGAAGTGTTGACTTTCCACCCATGTTTGGTCCAGTAAGCAGCAAAGTTCGAGGATGCGACCCATCTTCATTCTCACCAAGGATTACATCATTGGGGACAGGCAAACATCCACTGTCTCCAAGGGCAAATGGATGCCATAGTCCCTTCATCTTGAGCACAGTTCTGCCATTGTCTTTACTTGTACCTTTTGATGCCACTATGACTGGCCTAGACATAGTTCCGCAAGAAAAGGTAGAAGTAACAGCAAAAGATCTCAATACATCAATGCAATTGATGGCATGAACAACTTCAAACCACTGAGCAGCTTTCTCCAAAAATAATTCAGCAAGTATTGTGAGTGTTTCAGCATCGGAATCTGCAACATTGTGATTCTAGCACCAACTAAACAGTTAGACGTACATACACTCAGATAACACAGCACTGCATATGTTCCCAAACATGACCATATAATTGACGAAAATGAAAATCAATATTTGTCATACATCAAACTGCTAAAAATGCCAATTATCTACAGTAAAAGGTAATTCGGTAAGAATCAACAGTGCTGCAAACTTTTTATCTTAACAATAACAAACTAGAAATGGATTTAATAGTTATAATGATTTTGAAAATTTTAATTAGAAAGATCTTGGGTATAATATATTAAACTTGCTAAAAGGGTTATTACACAAGGTGCCAAAAATGCATCAAATGATTCAAAACTAATAAACTAGTCCGAGTAGCCTGAAATATGGGCTGACTGAGTCAGGAAAAATAAAGATTTAGTAATTTTCATTTGGTCCAGCCTGGCATGAATTAGACTATGACCCAAATCAGGCCAGGCAAACCCAAATGCCTAAGCCCCAAATTCAACTGCCAAGTAAGAAAAAATACCTGGTAATTTGGGAAGTCGCTGTCTACTGCTGCTTCAAACTGAGCAAGAAATTGATCAAGCCCGTTACTACCAGTCAGAATTGGAAGTTTAAAAACTTTGGTCAAGGACGATATTAGAGGCTGCTCTTTCTGTAGAAGAAGCAACAAACTCAAAGCAGTCCGAAGGCCTCTCACAAGTAATCCAAACACTTTCACCTGTATTACATTAAAAATTATGTGCACATAACAACAGAAAAGTAGTACAACAACAATCATAATATAACCTTCAGTACAGATTTTATACATATCATAAATTAGTCTAAAAATCCCAAACATGTATATATAGGTTATCCAGCATGGACAACTAAGTTTTGAACAAATAATATGATCAATTTTTCCCCATAAACTTTTCCAATGCCAATTTCACTGTTTATGCAATAGCCACATGCTTTTTCTTCTAACCAATGCAGTCTCCAATCTCCATTCTCCAAGGAATGAAATAGGTGACTAAGTAATATAGACACGAGAAACACTAGTATCATGATATTAAAATAAGATGTTGCTGCCAAGTCTTCTTTTTTTCACATTAAAATGAGTAGATAGCTCCAAAATGAGTGAAGAAAAATTGTTCAGAAGTCATACTAAGAATGAATAAGCATATCCTTTACAAAATTGACATAAAAAACAGTAACAGAACTCACCCTCTGCTTTAATATTTTCTTTCCCAACAAGGGCAATAAGAGAGGGCCTGATAACTGAAGGCTGGACTTAATTCGGCCAAGCAAATGTTCCAAGTCTGGAAGCCTGCGAAGATGTTGAGCAATATGTGGCACAATCTCTGGGTTTGCCATTAGATCATCCACTACATCAAGCCTGTAGTTAATTATTTCAGCATCTATTAATGGACAGCAGATCCAGTTCCTAAGAAGCCGCTTTCCAGATGAAGTTACACACTTATCAAGACAATTGTACAATGAACCTGAAACTCAAGCAGAATAGATGTCATGATTTCACACAGAATTTTCTAATGAAAATATATTGGGAAGTTAAGAGTGCTCAAATAGGACAAGTACTAGCCTGATTTGCCACCATCCTCATTATTGAAAAAGAGTTCTAGATTTATCATTGTTGGACCATCCATTTTGAGGCAACCCTTGTAAACTTGGTATGGATATAAATCCCCATTCTGTAGGACATCATCCAGCTGTATGAAAAGTGGAACAGATTAATTATCTTAAAAAACATGCATGCGGATACATTTAGTGCTAACCCTCTCTAGAAGGGCATCATTGTAAGTACAAAAGTGTACCATCAATCTATCCAGATGACCAATCAGCCTGCCTAGGGCAGACAAGGTGATTTCATGATGAATCACATTGCTCAGTACATGATCCAGCAAATGAGATGAGCCTTTGAAGTATCCCTTCGAGTGAATTAAATCCCTAATTTCATTGTTCACCAAGTCGGTGATCGACTGAACTGGAGTGAACTGTAGTGTCCTCGAACCTGCAACGAGAACAGAAATCAATAATGAGATTCAAGGATGCTTTTCAAAAAAAAAAATGAATAAATTCAACTTAACACAGTAAACAAAATATTTTGAAAACTTAATTCTATAAAAAATTGATGTTATGCCGAAATATCTAACTGCAACAAAGTGCAAAAATAACTCCAATTCCTAACAAAGTGCAAAAATATTTTGAAAACTCAAATTATGCACATTGTACAAATAAAACTGTTTGCATTATCACAAAGTTAATATCCATACCAGCTTAATTTCAAAAGGGAATAGGTAGCCTAATTCTATGGAATCATTTTATTCTGTATATATTTACAGATATTATAGGAATACAGTACAAGGATTAACTGTTTTGGTCATTCGTAAAGTACACCTTATAGTGTAAATATTAAAACATCGCTTTCTTCACCAAGGAATTACTTAGGTCACAATAATTGACCACCACTAGATGTTTGCTATTAACTTTTTTTTTTTTTGGATCGACAAATGTTAGTCGTTAATATTGTTAGTTTTTGTTAGCGGGGGGATTCAAACCCACGACCTCTCCCCCCTTTCCTTCTCCCTTCACCACTAGACCAACCTTATATCTCCGTTTGCTATTAACTTATGATACAAAACTGTATCAAAATGATAATTTTTCAGCTAGTGTTGTAATTCACATATAGCTTCCATGGCAAAGCATAATAAATACAGCAGCAGAAACACCCATTTAAAATTCTAGAATGCTTTCAATATCATGCTAGTGTACCCCTAAACCACAATGAAGGATCACATCTCACCATTCAACGAGAATTTTCTAAGTGCTTTCTGAGCTTCTTTGGACAAACCTGTAAAACATTTTTAACGTGAAGATATAACCTTTAGAATTGAAGTGCATTCAAGTCAAGAGGAATGCTACCAACACTCCTTAATACATTCTTTCCAACACATTTGTTTTATTATTGGGTGAACTTTATGTGAGACCCAAAAAATAAAAAGTGGGCACACTGGCACAAGTTATTCAAAGAAATTCACATAAAATTCACCCATTAATAGCATGTAAGAAAAAATAAGTGTATCAAATACTGTGTAGCCAGCATTTCAATTCAAGTTAAAGGCCAAGCAATAAGACTTCTCAGTGTTCACCTCTACTATCATATATAACTTCCTTGGGTGACACCTAAAATCCAATTCCCAGAATCAAATTAGCTAACAATTTGACAAATCAGAATGACCATTCACATAAACTAAATCCAAAATCAGGAATAGGGGTATTGTGAGCATACTTGAACCAATAAAGCCCCCAAAGCAGAACAGGAAGCATCATCGTCTATGGAGCCAACCCAAAATCTAAGCCGAGCACAATCAACAAAAGCAAATCCATACACAACTGCACCATTATCCAAGCCATTGTTTTCCTGTAGAAAACATATAATTAACCATCATACCTAACTATAATAGCATAAAAAAATGAATAACTAAGTAACAGTGAGAAGTACCTCTTTTATTGCAAGAAGGTGAACAGCATCAGGACCAATATTTCCATCCACATTGGTTGATGGAGTGACTACTTGAACTAATTTTCTCCGAACAACCTGCAATCCAGTGGTGAGGTAATACCATGCAAAAAAGCAGTCAATTCAAAAGCATAAAAGATACCAGATACGATATTATACAAAGACTTCTGATGTCTTATAATAATTTAATCAACAAAAAAATGAACATTTTCAAGTGACAACTGTGTGTCCTGTCAAATATACAGTCCCAATATCAATTAGAAACTTCATAAAAGTTCCCTACATCATATTGGATAAAATAAAATTAACACACAAGATTAAATACTAACTGATGAAATAGAGACCTGGGCTAATCTCTCGTGTAGTTACACTAAGCTACAGAATGTGTGTGTGGGTATAAAAAATAATGATTTTTGAAGCATAACTCATCAAGCACAGCCAAATGTTGAAAACATCTACATGAACCTTCTGAAGCTAGGTAGCCAACACAACTGCAAGAATGAGAAACCTTACAGAGTTAACTCCTCTAGCCTTTGCTTCTCCAGATGTCTCTAATTGCTCCACTCGTCCAACCTTATACCTTCACAACGAAAGCAGCATAGTAAGTCTACAACAAGTAAATTTATTATTGAGATTTAACACATACAGTCCAATCTATTTAGAATTAGCTACAATGATCTATATGGTGCGCAAAATCAACATTTGGCATATAATAAATATAGTATCACTACCAACTATCAAATCAAATCCATGCCATCCTTACCCACGTGCAACCAGCTTTTGAACAGCATCATCAATCCCACTTTCAGATATACCAACCTGAACCAACAAGGAAAAACCACTCACTGAAGAGATAAACTAAAAGGAAAACAGGCCAAGAACCAACAAAAACAAAAATTTGAAATCACCTGCCGACATTTTCCAACACCACTTAACGTTATTTTCCAATCAAGCTCCTTATGGCCAATGTCGGCATCCATTTCATAAAGCTCATAAAATTTTCCCTGCATTGACCATTAATTGTGGCATACTATTATTAACCAAAGGTTATACATAATAAAACAAATAAATTACAGGAAACAGAGGAATTAAAACACCAATATTCAAAGAGCTTGATTGACTAACCACTTTAAAAAAAAGCAAAACATCCATATATTTACATTTGACACTCCAATACTGTTTCTGTGATGCTGACATTTTCCCCAAAACTTCTGGAGGAATATAAAGCGTTGTCTGGTCATACAAAGGATTATTCGGCCTTCTTCCATTAGCATCCCTGATTCGAGAAGGATCGAGCCATTCAAACTTGCTAGCCACTTCTGCTTCCTTCTTAGTCATGTCCAATTCCAATGAACCGTCAAGAAATCTAACTCGTTTGCCAGAATTCAGCAACGAACCAAACTTGGATCCATCCTCTCGACTTCGCTTCACATGAGAAGCAAGAGGCGGCATCCCTGGGGTTTCTGGTCCAGTAACATTATCATCAGTTTCAACCAGCACAATGTTCTCCTGATTAGCCTTTTCCTTGAAATTCACGGCATTATCATTCACTTTCACCAAAGGTTGAAAAGCCGCTTCTTCCTTGTTCACCACTTTACGATCAGTATCAGGACATGTTCCCACTGGTAAAGAAGATTTAGGCA
Organism: Glycine latifolia; assembly: GCA_013407115.1. NCBI lineage: Eukaryota > Viridiplantae > Streptophyta > Magnoliopsida > Fabales > Fabaceae > Glycine > Glycine latifolia. Next base: position 8,165,981 of record CM023956.1, on the reverse strand, counting down.
AACTACCATTCAATGAGTGGCTCCTGCAAAAAAATAAAAACTGCACCTGAGATACTCATAGACATGTTTTAAAAACAGTCCACACCTGTAATTTCTCTTGGAATTCAATGGGGCCTAAGCCCAAAAAAGGAACTACAACAACATTAAATGAGGGGCAGTAACCCTAATAACATCAGAGAGAAGCAACAAAGTCAGTTGAGCCGGTGGCTGCTCATACATCAAGACATCAACTTCCATATTGCAGGCCAATTTAGCTAAAGCATCCACACAGGCATTCCCCTCTCGGTAAATATGGGAAACACAAACTCTCCAGCCATCATTCAGTAATCTACAAATTTCAAGCATCAACCTCCAACCCATTGTACTACCCTCTGAGCACCCAGTGATGCTCTTAGGTCTTAACAACTATTTCAGAATCCACATAATAGAAGCCTTTTGATTGAGCCATCTGAAGACCTTAATAAATTCCCCATAACTCAGCTATGAAGGAAGAAGCTCTGCCCACTTTCGTCTGCAACATTAAGATTTTCGGTGCCACTGCAACCACAATTGCAGCGGCATTGTCCACAAATTTCTATAACATCAAGGATCACAACGAAACTGCAACGGCAACCACATTTTAAATCCTTCGTAGCATCCAATAAAAATAACTTTCCACTACAAAACAAAAACTGCTTCCATTTCAATATTGTTGGCATCTTTTGTTCAATACTCTCTACATGCTTAGAAAACCCTGCTTCTATTCAACCTATTATCACTGATAGTTCAACCACATTTCCTTAGCATCATTTCCTATTAAACTCACCAGTGCTTCACCTTTGACGCAAAACGAATATCAAAGCAATAGGCAAAAAAAGTATCGAAATGTTCCGAAGTACAAACGAAACACATTCCGTTTTCTCGCACTTTCATAAAACCCTAAGGTAACTAGTCGGAGAAGGAAAATAGCGAAGCGTACCTCTGAGTAACTCTTTCGTTGTCGTCGACCTTGACGAATTTGTGCATGATGCTTTCAAATAGGGAGGGACCAGATTCATTCTCGTTTGGCGCGAAATTTGCCGGTAAAACGCGCCGCGGCACCTTCTCCGGTGGAGTGTCGGTTCCTCTGACGTCATCGGCCGGCGGCAGTTGGTTGACGGCGGCAGTGACGTTGTCGTCGGGCTGCTGAAGCGGCGGAACGGTCGGTGGTCGGTCGCCGGAAATTCGGGGAAAATATCTAAGCATAGTGTTGAAATTTTTGGCGCCAAAAAATATTTGAGCGCTTAACCCTTCGAGTTTCGCAGTAGAATTAGCTGGAGAGACTTTAATACTATTCAGCGAATTTCGCTTCCACTGCTTTAACATTAGTTTAAATAGTTGGTAACCCGTGCTTACGCAGCGGTGGCATTTGTTCTATGTACGTTTGAAAAAAAAAAATTGTGTACAAATAATTGATTTAAAAGTAAATAATAGATTATATGAAAAAAATGAATTATTTATAACATAACAAGATAATATATAAAATACATTGAAAAATATTGAGATCAATTTTGAATCAATTTAGATGATTCTTATCAGTCTAATTACTCCTAATATCTGTTTAATAAAATTTTCAAATCTTTTAGTTAATATGGAGGTGGTGACTAATGAAAATTATCCAAAATTTCTTAGTTGTAAGAACAAAAGTAGTAACCAAAGACACAATTATATTGATGGACGTTAGCGACTATTATACTCGTGAATCATCTGCACGAATTTTGTTTAATGGAAATAACTATGAACAAAAACTAAAAAGAAAATTAAAATTATCTTAATATGATATTTCAAGTGTTATTTTGAAATTGAAATTACTTGTTGACATGTATGCTATGAAGATCATGAATGATTGTTTCAAACATGAATGCATTAACCACAAGAATTTTAAATTTCTTTTATTTCCTTCAAAATCAAATGTTGTGTTTGCAATGTCAATAGCAACTTTGATCCCTAGCCAACGAAAAGTGACTTATGTCTTAAGATAATGTAGTAGGTAATATGTGGTTGTATACTGTGTCCAAATTATAAAATGCTATGGCCCTTGATTTTTAGTTGTATAGCATATATAAATTTGAGAATCAATTGTTGCTAACATATTGAAAGCTAACTTCAAATCTCTACAACATAATAAAATATTAACTACTAATTAAAAATAACAACAAAATTATTCTGTTTGCTTGTAACAGAGGTCCAACAATGGTGTTGGATAATTGATATGGGATCTAACCTCTCCTTCTAGGGGCACTTATGATGGTGAAGTACTCCTAGGAAGATGATCACAATGCACCCAAGAGAAATCACAATCAGACGTGGGGTGTGTGCACTGTGAGTAAGAAAAGAATTAGAGTCCAGAAAACGTACCTCTCTGCTAGAACCTTTTACCTATATATACTGACCTGGGCAAACCTCCTTGACATCTGTTGCGGTTCTGGAACAGGGGTAATTCACCTTTATTGCGCAATCATTACTCTTTATTATCCTTTATTCCTCTTGATTCTGTTGCACAATTTCCGGTTGCTCATGGAATGTGCCTGAAAAGCCAAGTCCGACCAGCCCTTATTGGGCCTCTTGGATTTGGCCCATTCTGAATGTCCATAACAGTTGCCCCTCATCCCGGTTACTCGGCGTTCCGGGTGACTGGGATGCTGTTATGCCGGCATCATGTCATCTATCGAGCCGCGACCGGGTCCTCCTTCTTGGTAGTACTGGGCGATATCAGCTTCTGACAGGCATGTCGATCTTTAGTTTGGTGGCGTTATCTCGGCTTGACTTTGCTTCGCTGGTGTATTTTTCTGAAAGAAGCTGGTATGTTTTCCCGCTTTCTGATGCTTTTTGGGGAAGTGAAGCGTTCTGATTACCCTTCAGAGGTGAAACGACGCGCCCCCTTCATTTAATGCTCCGTCTTTTCTTTGCTCCTTTCAATCATGAGTGACTCTAATGGAATCTCCGTTTTGCCCCTGACTTTTGGTTACTCAGACGGTTTTGCCCTTATGGTTGGTTACTTTCCTCTGTTGGTTACATACTTCGAACGTTTCGTTTTTTTTATATTTGCTTCTGTTTTCTTCTAGTTCTTTCCTTGTTTCCCCAAGTTTATAATATTATCTCCTCCTCTCTGCTCATTTTCCCGTTTGGCATTCTTCATCTTCCTTTTTGGTGTGCTACAGTCTTCTCCACCTTTGGTGCTACGATCTCCAGATTTCTTCTATTCTCAGGTTATTTTCTCTTTCTTCTTTTTTGTTTCCTGGGGTTTTTTGCATTTTTATTGTTTTTGTTGTGATTCTGTCTCTTGTTTATTAATCCATACTGGGTTTCGCCTTCTTCCTTCCACTCCTGTTCTTCTTCTACCCTTTATTCTTTTCTTCTTGAGTCATGCATTCTTCTGGTTTCAGTCTTGAGGAAGAGGCACGCATTCGTAGGATAGTTCCTCCTCGTTCTGCATTTTGGTTCTTTGGTCTCCCTATTCCAGACGAGGAGAAAAACAAATATCTGTTACGTACCCCTTCGGGGGGGCTCTAAATCCTCCAAACCTTTTTTGCCCAAAAAGTCTCGCCCTTCAAATGTCGTAGTAAGCTCTGGTATTAGGTCTTGTGTTGAGCCCAGGGGGCCTTCTGTAATCCCTT
>CM023956.1:8142593-8162246 GCA_013407115.1 Glycine latifolia | reverse complement strand
ATTCCAGACGAGGAGAAAAACAAATATCTGTTACGTACCCCTTCGGGGGGCTCTAAATCCTCCAAACCTTTTTTGCCCAAAAAGTCTCGCCCTTCAAATGTCGTAGTAAGCTCTGGTATTAGGTCTTGTGTTGAGCCCAGGGGGCCTTCTGTAATCCCTTCGGGTATTCCTTTGTTTCCACGGCCCATTACGACTGCCCCTGAGACTCGGTTCGAACCCTGTCCGAGGTGCTTGGATGAGTTCCTCTATTTGGCTAGCTCGATTTTCGATAAGCAAGCCGATGACACCCTGGACGCGTGTCGTCATAACCTGGTTATCCTCAATTCGGCCCCAGAAGCGAGGATAGGGGTGTCGGTGGCTTTTTCAGGGCCGAGATTTGGGGTTGAGACGGTGTCATTGGCCTCTTTGACTGTCGTCATTTCTTCAGGTATTCTTACTGACCGTTGTCTTTCCCATTTGTCGTAGGTAAGCATGGACGTCTCCTTGGAGGTGATCGGAGAATCTCGGTCAACTGAATCCCAGACCGACAGACCCTATCCCCATCTAATGTCTAAGTTTCCCTGGGTAACCCATGAGGTTCTGAACACCTCGTCCGTCATGAGTCGGGAGAGTGTCGCAGCTCTTCCTATCGGGAACTATGACGGATTTTTCGTTCGTCAACCTGGTCCCGATGAGCCGATATGCTCATCCGCCGAGCAAGGCGAATCAAACTTCTTTTTTTTCTGTAAAGATGTGGTCACCCGTCTGGGTATCCGGTTCCCTCTCACCGAATTTGAGATGTCAGTCTTGAAACATCTTTCCTTGGCCCCCTCCCAGCTTCATCCCAATGGCTGGTCTTTTATAAAATCTTTCGAAGATTTATGTATAAATTTAGATATTCCTTGTACAGTCCCTATCTTTTTATATTATTTTTCCGTCCACACTGGCTGCACAGGCCGAGAGCCTCCCGAAAGGAAGGGATGGACTTCCTTAAAGAGTCGACCGAAACGTAAACTTTTTCCTTTATTTGTTGAGTCTTTTAAGAGATTCAAGACAAATTTTTTCAAGGTGTGCGCCATACCCGGCCTTCAACCTTTCTTTCTCCAAGGGCCGGAGTCCGCCGGGGTGAAGTGGAAGTTCCCACTTTACTGGACCCGTGCTCATTATGAGTTTCCCCCCTCTTTTTACCAACGTGAGGAGATGGGACTGTCTGATGCAGATGCTTATTCGGTGGTCCGAATTAATGCTTTCCGAGAAGGCCGGGGTCTTTGTGATATTATTCCATTTTCTCAATGTTAGTTAGGCGACCTTGGATATGGTATGTGCAATTCTTCTTGATTTGTTGACTGATTGTTTCCTTTTTTGTGCAGCTGCTGAAATGGAAAAGAGGACCGGTGACGTTGGACCTCGGACTCGCGAGGCGTCCGGTCAGTCAGAGCCGGCTCCAGATGCTACTAGTGTTCCTCCCTTCTTCTCTAAGATGAAGAAGAGGAAAGTCACGAAGTCTACCCCGGATGCTGGAGTAGCCGAGGTTGTTAGAAAATCGGCCCCGGAGCCAGCTGGGAAGTCGGTCCCGGTACAATCTCATCCTGCTGGCGCCGCGTCCCCTATCTTGGTTTCTGATTCTTCGGTCGTGGAGACTCCATCGGCCGCACTCCCCGAGGCTCTGAAGCTGGTGTCCGGGCATCTCTGGGAAAGGGGTGCTGATGTTCTTTTCCCCTTTGTCCGGGCTCCAAGGCACTTATCGGACTCTTCTCCTCTTTCCGAGGAGTTACTGGCGGATCTCGGTCATATGCAGCTCCAAGCCTATCGGACCGCTTCTCTCGTGGATAGCCTTGTCACGTTAAAGACAAGGTATATCTGGTCTCAAGAGGAGCTGGCGGCTGCCCGGGCTGAGTCGCAAAAAGTGGGTGAGGAGCTGCGCCTTGTTCGTGAGGAGTTCGAGCGCCGCCTTCGAGACGCCTACGCGGAAAACCAGCAGGCCTTAGCCAAGGCCGCCCATATGACCGAGAACCTCAACGAGGTGAAGACTTTGTTCGAGGGGGCACAGGCCGAGGCCGCGGAAGCCAAGTCTAAGCTTTTGATCGAGGAGAAGGAGGTGGCCGAGCTTCGGGAGATAATGGTATCGGTGGCCGAGGAATCTTTCAACAACGCCCTGGCTCAGGTCCGATGTGCCAATGTCGGGGTCAGTTTAAACAATAACAGGGTGCACTTTCGCTCTTATGTTCGTGACGGGATGATTGTTCCTTATGACGAACAAGAGGATTCTGTCATAGAAGCGGGGGGTGTTCCTGAAGCCGGCATTGAGGCGAACTCAGCTCAAGGAGTTGTTGACAAGAATTGAAGGGCCAGGATGCCGGTTTCAACTTGTATTTCTTGCTTTCTTTATTATGTTCGTACAATTATACAATTTGCTTTTTTATAATATTCCGTTTGTTGAATCTTTTTATAATATTGTGTTCTTTTTAGAACTATGTGTGCACAACGTTTATTCGTTTGGCTCCAACGGCCAAGTATAATATCGTCCGAATGGTAAATGTTTTCGGTTATCGAATATATTCCAAGTTACTGTGGGTGCAACGTGGCCAATTGAGACCATGCCAACCTGATCAGGGTTTAGCGGCACCTCGAGTTTGGTTGGAACGTTTATATATTGTCAAAGAATATCGAGTATATTATTATTCGAAAGCTGTTCGAATTTTATTCATATAAAAAATTATTCATGTCCGTGATCCCGATGAAAGAGATTACATGAGATGGGGGTACCAACGTACTCAGCCCACTCTTCTCAATTAACGGGAAACACACGGATGATCATATCTTCTAACTGTAGTAAATTTTCAGCTTGTCTGCATTCCATGTTCGCTTGACTGCGCATTTATCTAGAGTTTCAGCATGTACGCCCCGTGGCCGAGATTCTGAATCACTCGGTAAGGTCCTTCCCAGTTGGCTGCTAATTTTCCATCCCGAGCGTTCTTGTTCCCAATGTCGGCTCTGCGCAAGACCAGCTCGCCTTCCTCGAAACTTCTAGGCCTGACCTTCTTGTTGAATCTTTTAGCCGAGAGCTGTTTCATGGCCATGTCTCGATGATGTGCTTTAACTCGGATCTCCTCTATTAGTTCAAGCTCGTTAACCAACGCTTCATTGTTTGAGTCCTCGCCTTGCTTGAGTATGGCCCTCTTTCTCCAGGAGGGGTGTCCGATCTCTACTGGTATCATAGCCTCGCACCCGTAGGTCATTCTAAATGGGGTTTCCTGAGTGGATGATTGAGCCTTCGTTCTATGCGCCCATAAAACGTAGTATAGTTGTTCTACCCAATTCGTCCGGGCCTCGTGCATTCGTTTCCTGAATCCCTCCAGAATGACTTTGTTGGCGGCTTCAGCTTGACCGTTGGATTGCGGGTGTTCCACTGATGAGAAATGATGCTTAATATGGAGGTCGGCCATCATTTCTCCGAACTTCTTATCGGTGAACTGAGTTCCGTTATCCGTGACGATTTCTGCCGGGATCCCGAATCTAGAGACGATGTTTCTTTCAAAGAACTTTTGTATTCGGGCAGACGTGATGGTAGCTAGAGGCTCCACTTCTATCCACTTGGTGAAATAATCGACGGCTACTACGAGCCATCGTAGTTGTTCCTCCGTGGCCTTGAATGGTCCCAAGAGATCCATCCCTCATTTGTAAAAAGGCCAAGGGGATGTGATTGCCGTTAGTTCAAGTGGGGCAGACCATATGACTCGGGCGTGCATCTGACAACTTTCACATTTCTTCACATGATCCTGGGCATCGACTTTCATAGTTGGCCAAAAGTAACCTGCCCGAATAGCTTTCGTTGCTAAAGCTTTGGCTCCCATATGATGGTCGTTGATACCTTCATGTATCTCGACAGTATATATTTAGTCTAGTTGGGTCCTACACAAAGTAGCATGGGAGTGTGCGGGCCTTTGCGATATAGCTCTCCTTCTTGTGTAGTATACATGGCGGCCTCTCAGACTAGTCTTCTTGCTTCTGCAGCGTCTTCTGGGGTTATTCCTTGTTCTATGTATCTGATAATGGGTTGCCTCCAATCCGTGTTGGCCGTGATCATTATGATGCATGTGGGGTGGGGCAACTCCTGCTGGACGACCGTCCGATGATTACCTGCACCCTTGGTACTTGCTAATTTGGATAATATATCGGCCCTCATGTTCTCCTCTCTCGGGATATGAGAGACAATGACCTCATCAAACTCGGCAACCAGTTCTTTTACCTTGGTTAGATATTTGATCAACAAGGGTCCCTTAACCTAGTATTTCCCTTCGATTTGGGCTGCCACTAGTTGAGAATCTGTAAAGACTTTTAACTTCTGGGCCCCCTGTTCCCTGGCCGAGGCCAGCCCCGCTATTAAGGCTTCGTATTCGGCCTGGTTGTTTGACGGTGGGAAATTGAGCCGCAAGGATTGTTCCATAGATATCCCCTGAGGACTTTCCGTTATGATCCCGGCACCACTTCCCTTAGCATTGGACGACCCGTCCACATATAGGGTCCAAATTTCTTCGTGTGTCGACGCTATGGGGGTAAGTTCGACCAGAAAATCGGCCAAGGCTTGGGATTTGATCGCGTGCCGGGCTTCATACTTTATATCGAACTCAGAAAGCTGGATTGCCCAACTGATCATTCTGCCGGCCAGATCCGGTTTGTGTAAGATCTGTCGAATCGGCTGGTTAGTGCGGATTATAATGGTGTGGCTTTGGAAGTACGGGCGCAGTCGTTTGGCGGCCACCAGGAGAGCGAATGCCACTTTCTCTAATTTTTGATATCTTAGCTCCGAATTTTTTAGTTCCCGGCTTACAAAGTATACCGATAGTTGAGACTTGCCACTCTCTCTAACTAGCACGGCGCTCACCGCCTCCTCGGCCACGGCTAGGTACAGGATCAAGTCTTCACCGGGCTCTGGTTTGGATAAAACTGGGGGGGAGGCGAGGTATTTTTTGATTTCTTCGAATGCGGCTTCACATTCGGGACTCCGGCCGATGATGGTTTCTTTCCTCAGCATCCTGAAGAAAGGCAATGCTTTCTCCGCCGACTTCGGGAGGAAACGTGTCAGCGCTGCTAATCTTCCTGTCAACCACTGGACTTTTTTTTTATTGGTCGGGAATTGCATATTTAAAATTGCTATGCATTTGTCCGGGTTGACCTCGATTCCCCTGTGGGTTAACATGAATCCCAAGAACTTTCCTGCCGTCACTCCGAATGCGCATTTGAGAGGGTTTAGCCGGATATTCTTTTCTCGTAACCTGCCAAAAGTTTCCTCCAGATCTCGGATGTGATTCCCGCTTGCGTCGGTCTTTACGATCATGTCGTCGATGTATACTTCTATGTTCCGGCCGAGCTATTGGGCGAAGACGCTGTTTATCATACGCTGGTAGGTAGCGCCGACATTCTTCAAACCGAAAGGCATCACATCATCGAGCTCCACCATGTTAATGGGTTCTACCTGTTGCCTTTTGTTTGCTCTCTGCCTCTCTTCTTCACCACGCTGGGGTAGTGAAGGCGGGCCGACCTCGGTTCCTTTGACGACGTTGTAATAGCATTGGCAGGATTCTTTCTGGTCTCCGCTAATGGTTACTACCCTTCCGTTGCTTCCTATCATCTTCATCTTCTGATGTTTGGTGGACATCAGGATATCCCATCTGTGGAGGGTTGGTCTTCCAAGAATAACGTTGTACGGTGAAGGGAATTCGGCAACCACGAACTTCACTCTCTCTGATTTAAAAGCCTCCTTTGTCCCCAGTGTTAATCGCAACTCAATGGACCCTTTGATGGTCGTGTTCTCGCCGTTGAAGCCGGACAACACCGTCTGACATGGTTTCAGGTCTACTTCGTCCAAATTCATCCTCTTGAAGGCAGTCCAAGATATGATGTCTGCTGAACTACCGTTGTCCACGAACATCCTTTTCACCCGGCAGTTAGCTATAGTCCCGGTAATCACTAGACCGTCTTCCTGTCCGGGTATGACATCCTCCATGTCTTCTTTAGTGAAATACAGCAAAAGGGGCTCAGGCTTGCTGTGGCCTTTGAACCGGGGTTGTTCCCTTACTGCCAGGATCTCCCTGAGGTACTTCCGGCGTTGATTGGTCGTGTCACCTCCTCCTCCCATGGCTCCAGTGATCACATTGCATTCAAATTCTGGCTCCGGAAAATCCTCGTCCTCCTGCTTCCTCCGCTTTTCATCTCGGCCTTTCTAATCATCATTCTGGTTGCCTTTCCGCTTAACTTGTCCTTGAGTTTTAATCACGTACCGCCGCAACTTGCCTTCTCGGATGAACTTTTCTATGGCATCCCGTAAGTCCCAACACTGGTCGGTAGTATATCCCGGCCCATTGTGGAACTCACAGAACCGAGTATGATCGAGACCGGCCTTTTTAAACACAGGCCGAGGTCTGTCCACTTTTTTCATCTCTGTCAAGGCTACCTCTCTCCATACTTGAGCCCGGGAGGTGTTCAACGGGGTATACTTGTCATACTTCGTCTCATATCGTCCTGGTCGGTGACCGAGATCATGGTTCCTGTTCGGCTGTGCATTCCCGGGGTTCTGACGATGTCTTGGAGGGGGGCCCTTTCTTTTGGGAACAGTATTCGCAATCTCCATCTGTTCCAACTCCAAGTATTTCTTTGATTGGACCCTAAACTTGAGCAATGTTTTGACCGGGTCCCTATATATAGACTTCGCGAGCCGTGATGATCCATTAAGTCCTGCCGACAATAAGTGGACGTGTACTTTCTCCTCCAACCCCTGTACCTGTAAAACGGCCTCCTTGAACCGGTCCAGGTAGCTTTGCAGTGTCTCACCTGGGTGTTGACGGATTTTTTCGAGGGCGAATTCGGACTTGGGTTGCTTCTTGCTCGTTGCGAAGTTGAGCAGGAACTTTTGGCCGAAATCTTCAAAGTTGTGTATTGATCGGGGCGACAACGTGTGGAACCATGTCTGTGCGGCCCCAGTCAAGGTAGTAACAAAAATCTGAGAAATAATCTGCTCATCAATCCCTCGGACACACATCTGCATATCGAACTCATCAATATGCACCTGCGGGTCTTGGCTCCTATTATATTTTGATAGAAAAGATTCGTCAAAGTCCTCAATGAACTGGGCATTGACAATCTCGTCGATGAATGGGCTATTGTTGTGTTGTCCACGTCGGTATTTTCTCCTGTATACTTCGCCTTCTGCCCCGGCCACCTGGTGTGGAATGCTAGGCCGTTTTTCGTGATGTCTCGAGTTAATCTCGCGTTCCTGGTGGTGTGAGGCTGCTCCCGGTCCGAAATGTAGACGTTCCTCGGCCTCATGTGACGGCTGTGGTCGACGGGCCGACTGATGATGTGTTTTGGCCGGGCTAGGACGAAATGTTTGCTCACGGGCCGGATTCTCCATGTGTCCACCGTGCTGCTCCGAGTGCTGTCTTCGATGCTCTTCCTCTTGCCTCCATCTCACACAACGCTCGTCTAGCTGGGCGATAATGTTGTTCATGTCCTCCTAGCGTTGAAGGGCATGTCGCCTTTCAAGCCGCTTGATCCGGGCTAGAATGGATTGCAGCGCGTTATTGGTGAAGCGCTGAATCGATCCTTGCTCTCCCTTAGCCGGGGTGGGTAATGAGTCCTCTGGCATCACTGGAGGGTTGTTTTGTGGCCGAGAGGATGCAGTGTCTGAGAGCGCATTCTCCATCCGGACGGAGGGCGGTGCCCCTGCCACGGGTGGTCTTCCATCAAGGTGTCTTCTCGTGTTTACCATGGTGGGAGTCGAAGTTTAACGTTCCCCACAGACGGCGCCAATGTTTTGTTTGCTTGTAACAGAGGTCCAACAATGGTGTTGGATAATTGATATGGGATCTAACCTCTCTTTCTAGGGGCACTTATGATGGTGAAGTACTCCCAGGAAGATGATCACAATGCACCCAAGAGAAACCACAATCAGACATGGGGTGTGTGCACTGTGAGTAAGGAAAGAATTAGAGTCCAGAAAACGTACCTCTCTGTTAGAACCTTTTACCTATATATACTGACCTGGGCAAACCTCCTTGACATCCGTTGCGGTTCTGGAACAGGCGTAATTCACCTTTATTGCGCAATCATTACTCTTTATTATCCTTTATTCCTCTTGATTCTGTTGCACAATTTCCGGTTGCTCATGGAATGTGCCTGAAAAGCCAAGTCCGACCAACCCTTATTGGGCCTCTTGGATTTGGCCCATTCTGAATGTCCATAACAAAAATTAACCTAAATTTCCACTTTTGTATGTATAAATAGTCAATTATATTGCGGATAGAAAATACTTCCAAATTAGATAGATAAATGATTTGGAACTCTTTTATCTTCCTCCAAATAAACACTAACTAATCTAGTATGTTAATCATCTTCATAGGGTTAAATCGTGACAACAAATACTAAAAAATGTTGATATGTCATATAGGAAAAGATTGATATATGTGCATTTTACCTTATTGTGTACTACTTTCAAATGTATAAATCTTAAGAGTAAAGTTGTATGAATCAAGATAACTATGATCTTTAACCTTGCAGGAATTTGATTCTTCTAATAGAACATGTAATAAAACAATCTCATCCCCACTGACATGTTAAAATAAGTGGTACTATATCTAAATTTGAGTATGAAATAAATTATGTTAGCAGGAGAATATTCACCTTGTATGCACTCAAGGTTCCTGATGAAAGATTGTAACTGCTTTCAACGAAAACAATTTCATAGCAATACCATGGTTACAAAAATAAAAAGATACTCATTCTTGTCCCTTCTAAAAGAATGAATAATGTAATACTCGTATCAATGACCAGCCGAAGTGAATATTTTTGTCAAAGTCAAAATAGATTTGGAGTTATTTGTCATGCCTAGTTGAAGATTATTTATATAATAAATAAAGAATTTAAAAACATAGTTTATTTTTTATGTAAAAAAAATTCAACATGACTCTATAAATATTAACTAATAAAATTGTGTTTGTATGAAACTATCAAACACATAGTAAAAATATTTATTTTGTAATGAATATAATTGCTAACATGCATTTAAATAAAATATTATGCAGTAAGTACATGATAAGTACTTAAATTCTCCTTCCCATTCTAGTTAACGATACTTGTAGTTCCTAGCATAAATATTAAAATTAATTTAATTTATTATGTTATTGTGCATGCAATATTTTATAATGATAAGATATTTGATAAATGAAATTTAATATATTTATTATATAATTATGTAATTATTATATATATAATAATTAATAAATTTTAATATATAAAGTCATTAACATAGAGATAAAATATAAGTTTGTAATAAATATATTAACTAATTAGATTTAAATTAATTTTTAGTATAAAGTTTTCAACTATATAATATAAATATTATTCAACAAATTGTTCATTTATGTCATTATTTTATAAAATTTCTAAGTAAAAATAATTTTATAGGATTTTAAATTAAAATAAATACTGTGGAATCTTTTATATGAATTTGTATTAAATACTTGAAGGGTTTTAATATTCATAATAGTTTTTACATATTGATGTCAAGCAGAATTTGTGGTATCCATCTTAAAAAATAAAGTTAACTTAATTTGCAACATTAATGAGTAAGTATTTTAAAAGTATTTTGTAATAATAAATAATTTTGTAACAAATATATTAAATAATTAGATTTAAATTTATTTTTAGTACAAAAATTTATATCTTAAGATATAAATACTAATTAAAAAATATTCATTAATGAAAATATTTAAATTTATATTTATATGATATGTAATTATGTTAAATACTCACAAAAAGAATTTTTACCTGTAATAGTTCACCTATGATGACATAAAAAGTAATTATTTCCTGTGAATGATAATTATGGTCTCTATCACAATAAAAAATTAAATTAATTTAATTTATGATACAGTGAGTAAGTAATTTAATTTTTTTTAATAAAAATAATTTTAATATATTAACTATATACTTATATAAAAATATTTTCTAATTAAAAATAAATTTATAGGACTCCAAAGTAAAAAATACATTGTTGCATTTTTTGTATACGGAGAAAGAACTATGTCGTTTATATCTTGAACAAATTTAATTATTCTGAATCATATTTTTTTATCTTTATTATATATCTTGAACAAATTTAATTATTCTGAATCATATTTTTTTTATCTTTATTATAACTAAAAGTATATTAATTTATAATGTTATTGATAAAATAATTTAAATTAACTAATTTTAACTGTCCTATAACAAAGAATCAAACTATTATTTTATAATAAATACATGAATTAAATGTTATTATTTTGATAAATATAAATTATTTAATATTAAAAATGTTAGAGAATAAAATAAAATGTAGAAAAGAAAAAATAAAAATAAAAAGGAATAATATAACATAAAAAGAATAAAAAGAAAGTAAAAACATTTTAAGAAAAATGAGTAGGATAAATAATAAAATGGTTATTTATTATATAGAGTAAATAGATAATAATAGAAGAAAAAAAGGTGAAAGAAAGTCAAAAAGTAAGACAAAGAGTTGCAATACTTGTACATTGTGGGTCGCTATTGTCATATCTTAAAAATATTAGTAAAGTTATTCTAGTCAATTAATGGTGTTTTTGTACCGATTGTGTTCTTTCTTATATTTTTTCTAAAAGAGTCCATTTATTCCACAGATTGGATTTTTTTGGTCTGTATAAAACGTGGGCTTCGCAGGTCGGACTGATCCGTAACCCATCCATAGATTCATCTATGAATTTGAGTTAATTTTTTCCTCGATCGATGTTCGATTGTCAAATATTTCTATCGTTATAACACTCTAACACCCCTTTTCTGAGGTTGTAATGAATAATGATCATTAAAAGAGCACTCTTGCAAGACAACCATAATAACGAATTACTGAGTAATAAATGACAAGGATATCATTGTCAAACAGAGAAGAAGAATATGTCAATAAAAACCCTTCAGCCTAGGCTAAGAAGACATGAATTCAGTTGAATGTTTTTGGATTAGATCCTATAAATCATATGTGAGACTTAGTTAATTGAATAAAATAAAAGATATTTTAATCGTTTTATTTTACTTTTATATGCATATTTATTTTAAATTCAATTTTAATAATTTAATTCAATTTTTTCATTAATAGTTAAAAAATATTAGAATTAAAAGTTATTAATATAAATACATGTTCAATAAGAGATATAGAATTGATTTAGTGGTTGAAAAAAAAGTATTCAAAACTAAATTAAAAAAAACTCAAAAGTTGATATATGAATACATGTGTATATAGAGATGAGGGTTGTTTAGTTAGAATGTTTAACATTATAATTTCTCTTTTAATATAAAAATAAAATAAGTTAGATCTTATTAGAAAAAATACAACTTCTAATTTGAGTCTCATAAATAAAACAGGAGGAAGTGAAGTAACTCCAAGCAAGCAATGATGTATTGACATTTATTTATTTTCCTTATTTCCAATGGAAGTCTCTCGAGAGAAGCCGAATGGATTCGACGGTGACATGCAAATGGAACGTTCCAGAGACTCATTCACAACCCTTATAAAATACTACCCATCATCGCTCAACACCGTGCGCATAGCAATCAATTTTACATTACCTTCGAGTTCAATCGTGAACGATGCCGAGCAGATCAACAGGAACCATAAGCCAAGACTGGGACCCGGTGGTTCTCCACAAGCCGAAGCCGAAGGCGCAGGATCTCCGCAAGCCCAAGGCCGTCAACCAAGCTCTCCGGTCCGGCGCCGAGGTGCTGACGGTCAAGAAGTTCGACGCCGCCTCCAACAAGAAACCCGGTCCGCCGCTGAACACGAGGAAGCTGGAGGAGGGGACGGAGCCGGCGGCGCTGGAGCGCGTGGCAGGGGAGGTACGCCACGCGATTCAGAAGGCGCGTCTGGAGAAGAAGATGAGCCAGGCTGAGCTAGCGAAACGGATCAACGAGCGAACGCAGGTGGTGCAGGAGTACGAGAATGGCAAAGCCGTGCCCAACCATGCCGTGCTCGCCAAAATGGAGAGGGTCCTGGGAGTCAAGCTCAGGGGCAAAATTGGAAAGTGAATTTTATTGGACTTTCTTTATTTCTTCTTTGCGCGATGATCGATCATCGCTATATGCTCTCTTCAGTGTTTATACCTGTATCTGGAATGTGAAAGGGTGTAAAAATTTTATGAGTAGAAAAGAAATTGCTGAAATAATATTGTAAATCTTTTAACGTCTCAACTTGTCTGTCTTCCACTGTTATTTGTCTCTTGATTTCTTTGTACCTGTTTTAAAAGGAAATATTCGATTGAGTTGCATCAGTAATGTCTACCTACCTAGTTCTAGGTAGATGGTGAGGATTTTTATATACTTAACTAGTAAGTAACTAGTGCGTACGCACGGGTTGGCTTTGTTATATTTCGCTATATTTTTGTAAATTAATTTTAATTTTTATATTTATTATAAATAAAAATATTTTTATTTATGATATTATTAATAATGAAAAGTTGACTAAAAATATTCACAAAGTTTATTTAGTGACAACATAACAGATATCTTATCCATGTTAGATTAGAAAGATTGGAGAAAAATATATATTACTATATTAGTAGCAAACAAATAAAGAGGTGATCACCTACAAAGTTAAAAACATATGAATGTCACATAATCAAAAAACTTATATGAAGTGTGAGCTTCAATCTAAGAAAAAGATTTTTTTGAAAATCAAATATAACAGTGTGTCATGTAGGAATCAAATCTTTCAAAAAGGCAGCAAGTAGCAACAAAGTCTCCTCAATAAAGTGAGACAATAGGTGAAAGTTGGATTGAATCATTGCTATACTCAAATCACATTTCATATATTATCTCAACATGCATACACTTTGCCAAACACACATAATGTTTCGCCCAATAATAAATCATATAGGTTGACTAATTTTGTCATTAAAAAAATTAATTAATCCACCAATAGTGTAGAATTTCTTGGAAAAACATTGTGTTGTATCAATGCATTAATGTATTTTGTTGCCTAAACTTAGCAGATTTGGTCAATATTGGTTTTTCATTTCAGTAAATACACATAGTTGGTGCTACTTAAGAAATTGATCATATTGGGAGTTACTCTATTAGCATCAATTCAGTCAAGCAAAGCTAGAATCAATTAGAACAAAAAAATGAGAAATGACAATTGATACTCAATAAATTGAATACAACACTGAATTGAAAATCATAATGCCCTTCATTTCAACCTATGTTACTATTGTAAAGAATATTATATTGTGGAAATAAATAATATCAGAGAAAACAGGACAAATACTTCAATTGATATTTCTCCAGTGTAATTTGGCAAACCTACTATCTTGAAGACCTTCGTGAAATTATCTGAGAAGGATTTAGAAGTGAGCATGATATTTCTTTCCCAGCCTTTGAAACCACCTACACATACCAGGTAAAATCATAAAGATTAAATTATCAAAACATAAAAATCACGGTTGAAAAAAACACACTTACATCTAAACTAATTAAAAATAAGGCTATACCTCAACATCATTACGTTTTTTCTGGTTTTCCATTGCTATTACTTAGTGTAGTTGATGTCGTAGTAACATTAGTATTTGAGGAATATGCCTCTAAGCAAACTCCAACAATAACATGCAGCAATAACATTTTGTACCTCAACATGATTCTTTCCCAACCTTCAACCACCTAGACATATCAAGTAAAATCATAATGATTAAATTATTAAAACATAAAAATTACCTCTAAAAAACACACTTAAATCTAGTTTGCTGTGACAAATCCATGAAAATATGAGAAGATATGGGTGATAAAGTGTTTACCATGTATCAATTTTTTTTTTTTTTTGCATTCTTAAATGTAAAACTTACTTTCAAAAAAGGAGGTTGAATTGATTAAAATGATTGTTTAGAAAAAGCCTTCCAAAAAGTCAAAGGATTGACAAAGCTACTGCATTAAACGCTTAAAATATTAGTTATTTAAAATGGTACAATATAATACTAAATAAAACACTCATAAATATCCAAATCTGAAGACGACAGTAACTTAGCTGCCCTTGTTTCAAAATAAAATTATCTGCTAAATGTAATGCTCAAAGATAGTTATAAAGGCAATATAAATCTAATAAACTAATGGACTAAAATTTATAAATCCAAATGAGGCCAAAATTGCAATACTGCTCTCAAGAATGATGTCTTAGACTCATATATTTCATGTTGTCCATACAGATGAACCTTTTCAACATCATATTTTTGACATGGCTAGAAATTAAAAACCATGCATTCGTCCAACTTCTTTTGTACTCCCTATCCAACTGGGTATTTGCTGAAAAGCCAGAAGGAGAAAAGCCACTTAGAATAAACCTGAAAGATACAACATATCCTTAATGATTAAAATGGCGTGAGTTTAAATTATCACCTAAATAAAGAATAGATTGAATTTGCCTCCTTCAATATTATTATTGGATTTTGTTCGGTTGAGTGAAATTCAGCATTAGAGCCTCACATTTTTTTCAATTAATATATGAAACATGGTATTTTAGAACCATAACAGCAGAACTCTTGCATGAAGTTTAGCAGTAAAATTCATTCCAACTGCAAAACAACTCTACGAATCAGTAAATAATATGTCACTGCACTTCTAAGTTTAAAAAGTTTCACTCTCACTTTTATACCAAAAACAATGTAAAGGCAAAACAAAAAAAGTTTCTCCATTCCTCCTTAGTAGAGAGATTTGACAATATCAAACAATTTCATCATACATAATAATATAAAACAAAATGAAGAAGCAAAACAACAGGAGTTGAAGTTGAAGGGAATGACTTACATCACTTCCACCCATCAAAGGCAAAAGAAATGAAGGAATCATGACTGCAATTCCTAAGGCCAAAATGTAATGCTGGAAACTAAAAACTATTGTCTCCACTAAAAACTATTGTCTCCATTGTTAATAGTTCAACCAAAATGGGAACAACACATACACAAAAAAAATTCAATCATTTAATGAAGCTAAATGCAATTAAGGAAGTGGACATACCCGAGGATATTGGAAAAATATAATTGATAAGTGATCAAAAGTAATATTGGATCAAATAATTGATAAGTGATTTCTTTTGGAAAAATCTCATTATATATATATATATATATATATATATATATATATATATTCTATATGCATCATAATATAAATGGAAGGCCGATTTAAATGCTGAAACACATAGATCATATTACTGTTAAATAGTTCATACAACAACAAAAAAAACTGAATTATCAAAATATTACATTTTGACATACAGCATACTAATATGGATACACATTGCTCCAAGTTTTTCTCCAATTAAGTTACATACAGTAACCACAACAATTGACTTGATATGTTTTTTCAACCTAGTACATGATAGCTAAACTTGAGATAAAGGAAGTTATACTGCACTTTATTTGTATTAAATTATGTAAAGAAATGTAGGCTCCAGCAAAATGTGTTTAGCAAGCAGCATAGAAAGCACCAGGGAGTTCAAACCTTAACTGGGCTTTCTAGCAGAGATCATCACAAAAACTCATTTCTAATGTATTTAAATCCAACCAACAGAGATGTTTAAGATGACAATCAGAGAGAAAGATGTACCTCCGACACTTGCCTTGCATTGTAACACACGACCAAATATTCCACTTTTCAAAACTTATAGAATTGAAATCAAGATCATGCTTCCAACAACCCAAACTGAATTCAGCACTCAAAATACAGAATAAGACTTGTGTCACAAACTATAGTAATGAGATAAAGTAATGCTAAAATATTTGTATAATGAAACAGTGAATATATCTAAAAACAAAAAATCTGCAGCTGTGTTTAATACAAATTGACCATGGAAATTGTTGTGATCATGTTGTTGGATAGGACAGTTAAAGGTAATTCTGCAGCAAGCTGTGTTTGGTTAGTAATTGAACATATAATATGTCCTGTGTTAGTAACTTGGTGCAGGATGCCGTCTCAATTTTATATGACCTATGTTAGTAACCTGTGTTAGACAATATAATATGACTTGTGTTAGTCTCCTACATTAGTAATTGAACATATAATATGACAGTTAATTGTTTGTGGAAGATTTTTTGCCTTGGTGATAGAATCATTCTTCGATCAAACTGATGTTTTCTTTATAAGAATTTTATCCATTTAGCACCAAAATGGTTTGTCCAATCTTCTTGTGTGTTGTGGTTGGAAAGATATTGCTTGACCTTGATGACAGCATCTCTACAGAATGCCAAAATTTCCCTTATGCAGCTATTAAGGACCTAGATATTAGGAGCAATGCCACCTTCTTTACCAACATTAGTAGCATCATGTCTATACTTGTTTTTAATCACAGCCTGTAAGATAAACATGAGCATCTCAATTTATGACTACCGATTATAATGATTTTTCCTTTTAGTAAGAAAATCATAGAAATAAGATGGCTTTGCTGGTGTTTTTTCTCCTCAAGTTCAAATGTCTCCGTCTTTTTATACCCTAGAATTTGGAGGAGATGGGTATATAAATTTGAAGGAGAACCACCATTGCAAACGAAAATGGTCTAATAGCAGAAGAACATATTTATGAACACCAATAATGATAGTAATCAAAAGGAAAAATTGAAACAACTTAGCACATTAATGGTAGTGATAGATGATAAAATAAGCACAGCATAACAGAGCTTGCCTTAAATTAAGTTAATTATTCCAAAGCAAAAGTCCAACTACTGTCCTCCTCTAAAAACACATTTAGATGTCACAGAAGGAAATTTCAGCTTGCTATTGCTAAGCAAAATAACAGCAACCGAAGTGATAGATGATAAGAGAAACACAACACAACAGAGTTCAGTAAAATTAATTTAATTATTCCAAAGCAAAAGACCAAGATTGAAACAACTTACAAATTAAACTTAAAGATCATAAAGACAGCTTAGTAAAAGTGATTGAGAATATAGTCCATTTCTTAATACCTTGTCTTCCTTTCCTACTTTGCCTTGCAACTGTTGTCCCAAAGATGAGCTTTATATCTCTCAGTCCACTTGTGCCTAATATAGAAACACCCTTTAGAACTAAAGAGAAAAATGAAGAGTGAGTACATAGGCAAAGTTCTAGCTCTAATACACAAACACCCTTTCTTGATACATGGTTATGTCTATAATGCAAACCTCAGATAATGATATTGTGCAAGATTACAAGGTACTACATGTAAGCATAAATGAAATGACAATAGAGATTGCTAAAATAAAAATGTAATGAAGTTCATGTCATCCATAGAAATAACAAAACTTAAATTAATTTATAAGGTAAATGAAGGTAGAAGCTTTTTGCTTGGGTCAACACATATAGCTATACTGGTTAAGAGTTAAGAAATTGTTTATGTGTTTTGATTGCATTTGTTATTATCATTTTAGACTAATGAAGTTGCAAATTTTTTCTCTCTTCTTGAAGTTTTTGACACAACTTTTCACAAAAGCACTTGAGTTGATTGATAGCTAATATGATTAGTTTCATCATCTTTTAACTTTTTTAGCAAATGTAACTAATTATTTTTTGTTTTATATGTAAAATAAATTACAATTTTTTTAATTTTACAAATAAAATAAAAGATACAATTAAAAAACAATGACAAAGATGCAAATGTGTACCTTGATCAGTAGGAGCCTAATATCAGCAACAATGAGAAAATATTGATTTGAGATAGATTTTCACTTTGTTTATGTATTTGAATTTAGCTATTAACATCAGAGTTGAAAAATATCACATACGAATAACATTATTTAGACTTATAATCTCATTACTAAGATTATGTGTATATAAAAAATATTCAGTTTAAACCTGCTGCTAAATTTTTTAATTTCTTCAATATCAACATTGTTGAATAGTTTGCAATAGCAATAAGAGCTTGAGGTTCCAAGTGGAAACACACCTACAACAATGAACGTGAGTCTGTTACCAAACAACTTCAAACTTCAAACCTCAAGCAAACTCCTAACACGAAAACAGTGCAAAGAGTATTTACCCATACTGGAAAAAAATTGTGATAAAGATACCAACATCTCATTATTTAATCTAGACACCAAACAAAACTGGAAATAAAGAGGACAAATATTTGATTGTCTCAAACATCCAATTTGTCTACAAATAGAAACAATGCATTAACAGAAAATATAAGAGAAAAATGTGAAAAAAGAGGAAAAGTGAAATAGTATATGTAATATATATATATATATATATATATATTAAAAAAATACATTTAATTAATTTAATGTTTAATTTAAAGTTTTATAATATAAAAATCAAATAAAAAAATATATAAAAGAAAAGAAACATTAAAATAAGAAAACGTAAAAAGGAAAGAAAAAGATATAAAAATCAAAGAAAGAAAAAAAAATGAGATGGAGACTTTGAAAGAGAACACTGCACAACAATGCTACTGCTATCGCTATTATTTCATTCTCAAACGGGAACACTACTTTCTCTACAATCGTTGGGTATATCTTTCTCTACATATCTGGAGATAACTCCAATTCCATATCCTGTGAAAAATCTTCCCAGGTCAAGTGAGTAAGGATCCTGTAGTTTATAGAATAACACAACTCAAACCTCTTTTCCATTTTTAAACATTTTTCTAAAGAAGAATTTGTTCTGTGTTTTGTTGTATTTTTTTAATAAACTCAATTAGCTATTGGACTATATCTCCATTTGTTGAGTTTTCAGTAACTCCTTAACTCCTTAACTCAGGGAATACAAAATGCTTTAAAAACGAAATGCTTATGTTACATTAGTGCATATAAAGAGTGAGATAAGCACCTTAGTTTCCAAGATACCAGCACAAAATTGGTGTCAGAGTCAACATCTTGTATTATGAATTATATCATGAGAAAAGCATGAAGGTGTGTCTTTTGAGCAAATAGTGTAGCTGAAAAGCATCCTTTAGTTTTCCTTTGTCCTGTAAATAGAAAAAGAGTAAGAGAAGAAACACAACCTTGTTAATGCAATTTCATTCAAATCACAAAATCAAAATATTTTACATTAATAGCAAATGACTGCAGCAATATTACAGAGGAAATTAACAACACAGTGTTTAATTGCAATCAATATTAAGAAGTACAAATTGAAAAGTAGAATTTGGTTGCTGTTACCTAATCATTTTTCCTATTTTGAGTGAATATTTATATCATTCTCTTGTGAATTCCATTCACAATTGAAATGCTTTGTACTACTCACAAACATTTAAATCACTACCATTACAATAACATTACCTGCAAGCTGCAACACAGTGCACATAAGAAATGGACCTTCATTACTGCCTAACATCTACACTCCAATGTCAATAACAGACTAATATTAAAAAAAAATCAAAGACCCAAATAAATTACAAAATGATTTCTTAAAATAACTTCTCTTTTTTTTTCCGAGAAGAATATTTTAGCTTATCAAAAGCAAGACAAAGACAATCAAGTAACACAAATATAAAACACAAATATTATGAGAAAAGCATGAAGGTGTGTCTTTTGAGCAAATAGTGTAGCTGAAAAGCATCCTTTAGTTTTCCTTTGTCCTGTAAATAGAAAAAGAGTAAGAGAAGAAACACAACCTTGTTAATGCAATTTCATTCAAATCACAAAATCAAAATATTTTA
>CM023956.1:8126975-8142583 GCA_013407115.1 Glycine latifolia | reverse complement strand
TCTTAATAGCAAATGACTGCAGCAATATTACAAAGGAAATTGACAACACAGTGTTTAATTGCAATCAATATTAAGAAGTACAAATTGAAAAGTAGAATTTGGTTGCTGTTACCTAATCATTTTTCCTATTTTGAGTGAATATTTATATCATTCTCTTGTGAATTCCATTCACAATTGAAATGCTTTGTACTACTCACAAACATTTAAATTACTACTCACAAACATTTAAATCACTACTATTACAATAACATTACCTGCAAGCTGCAACACAGTGCACATAAGAAATGGATCTTCACTACTGCCTAACATCTACACTCCAATGTCAATAACAGACTAATATTAAAAAAAAAATCAAAGACCCAAATAAATTACAAAATGATTTCTTAAAATAACTTCTCTTTTTTTTTTCCGAGAAGAATACTTCAGCTTATCAAAAGCAAGACAAAGACAATCAAGTAACACAAATATAAAACACAGCAACTTGAAAGTTTACGTCAACCTCTAGCAATTCCTCAGCCACTAAATAGAGAGAAAATGCCTAAAAAATCTGAATTTTTCATCATAACTTCCAATTTATTAATGAGCTTTTGTAAATAGAATAATTTTTACAGAAAACGAAAATTTACTTGGACCACCTCGTAGTCTCTTTTTCAGCCATGGATGTCCTCATGGTAGTGCAAGCCAGCGGCATTATGTTGAGGAAGCAGTGGTACAGTGAGGAAGAAAAAAGAAAAAGAGAGGAGGAGATGGAGGAAGAGAAAGAGAAAAAGAAAAATGGAGGAGATGAATTTGGTGGAGAAGAGAAAGATGGAGAGATGGAGCGGATGCATAGAGGTCACACCCCAAATTTCAAATTTCAAAATTTGAAAGAAGGTGAGGAAGTAGCTAGAAGAAAAGAAAAGTGAAGAGAAAAGCTGGGAGAAAAGATGAAGGTCACGTGTGTTTGTGAAGCTGTCCACAGCTTTTAAAATTTTTTATGTGAAATTCCCATTTTATCAACTAAGAGAGACAGCTGTCAAGCAAGTAAATAAGGGCAAAAATAAAATTTTCATGGCCTAAAGTTATTTTAAATAGATATTAGATTACCCTCGTCCATTTTTACCATTCATCAATATATTTTTACCATTCATCAAAATCTAATAGTGAAGATTAATTAAATAATTAGATTTTTATATGATATTAAATTTGGAATCTACAATTTGTTTAAAATATTATAATTTTTAATGTATTTTTTATTTGTGTAAAAATATGTATATAAATATTTACCGAAATTATATATAAGTACAAATGAATATTGATATATATATATATATATATATATATATATATATATATATATATATATCTTTATTTATACTTATATGTTATATGTTTTTTCAATCACTAAAAAAGTGTATAAACAAAAGTTTCTTTTATATTATATAGATATTTTAACAAGGATAGTACGAATGAAAAATATTTTACAGTGGATAATATGCATGTAAAATTGTTTTTGAGTGCGTAAAATGAAATGTCCCGAATTTTATTGCTTACTAGAAACTCGTGTCTTGCATAGTATAGTTTATGAAATTCACACACACATCTCACAAGACACATGAATTCAAAGCCAAGGAGAATTGTAAATGGGTGTTACAACGGATTTAACATGTAGGTACTTGTGTAGGGCTTTCAATCCGGAATCTTTTCCAAATCCACTCATCTTACATCCTCCATAAGGAATGTCATTTTCAAAGACAAAATAACAGTTTATCCAAACAACCCCCGCACGAATAGACCTTGACATTGTGTTTGCTATGTCTAAGCTCTTGGTCACAATACCTGCTACTAGGCCATATCTGCTGTTGTTAGCACTTTTAATTGCTTCCCCAATTGTCCTGTTCATATATCATACTTAATTGTCATATTCATGAACAATTGCACTTTTTTTTTATACTAGAACTACAAAAAATATAAAAGAAAAGTTTGCACTCACTTAAACTTCAACAATGCTATCACAGGACCGAATATTTCATCTTGTGCTATAAGCATGTCCTCCTATACATGTTATACATAAAAAGTAAAAATACAATATGATGGTTAGTTACTCAGTTATTTAATCATCCTAATGAAACTCTACTTTATATTTTTGTACATTACAATAAATTCATGAATTTTCTGCACAAATTTCATGTAAATTTGGGTGCAAATTTACTTTTTATACTGTTTTTTTTTTCTGCAGATTTAAATTCGCATAAAATTTCACAGGAGTTAGAGTTCACCTTAATATTAGAGAAAATTGTTGGCTCAATGTAGTAGCCCTTGTTACCCACTCTTTTGCCCCCTGTCAAAAGGGTGGCCCCTTCTCTTTTTCCATGCTCGATATAGGAAAGAATTTTTTCAAATTGTTTTTTGTCAACCTACAACAGGAAATTGCAATGGAAGTCACTAGAGGAGGATCCTAATTAGTAATTACATTTCTCATTTGAGTAATTTCTCTGCTTTTGCAAGCAACTAAGGCAGTAGTTGAAATAAAGTTGTTGGAGAATAAGTAAAAAAAGACAACCAAGGTAATTTTGGAACAAGAGTAAACATAATGGGGTTGTGCTAGTTTATACCTGGGGCCCTTGCTTAACATTAGGATCAAAGGGATCCCCAACAACCCAAGCTTTTGCCTTCTCTACCAGCCTCTTCTCAAATTCATCATAGATCCCTTCTTGAACAAATACACGGGAACCTGCAGCACAAACTTCTCCCTGAAAATCAAACAAACAATAAATAGTTTTTACTAAGATGTGTTGCTATGTAAAAAGGAATATGATTCTCAAAAGAAACTTCACCTTGTTATATACTACAGCCATGAGAGCAAGCTCAACCGCTTTATCTAGATCTGCATCATCAAAAATTATGAAGGGTGACTTGCCTCCTAGTTCAAGTGAAACTGGTTTCAAATTACTATTAGCTGCTGCACGCATTACTTCACGCCCTATTTCTGTTGAACCTGTAAAACTGACCTACACATACATTCACAAATCACAATCAAGCCAATTCTATCAGTCTTATACTTTATTTATTTAAATCGTGGCACTTCCAAAGCTTGACATATATATTACCTTATCAATGTCCATATGTGAGCATATTGCAGCACCTGCAGTTGCGCCAAATCCGGGCACTACATTGAGCACTCCATCTGGAATTCCAGCCTTCAAAGCATAAAAGCAAGGAAAATCAATCAGCTTAGCCTCTAGCAATTAACTTGTAAATGCAAATTATGTTTTATAAGGAAATGAACCATTTGTTGTATAAAAAATGATAGTAATACACCGTCTAACATTTTTTAAATACATTCTTTATTACTAACTAAAATATGTTAAAAATCACAAAATTGTATTGGTGATGCTTTTTGTTTAATAAGCTCTCAGCTATGATTTTATAATTTTCAATCAAGTTAAGAGAAAAGTGTCATGTATAAATTTATAAAAAAAAAACTATTGAATATCTAATTACAAATCACCATGTATGAATTTATAAAAAAAAATCTTAAATATGATAAATTTATTGACTTTTACAACAATATTAAAATCCATATTAGTAATGATTTTTGATTGGTTGCATGTGAATGTAAAAATATTGATAGTGCATAAAATTAAACTCTCAAATTTTGACAAACAATTAAGAAGACATTCGAAGGAGTATGTTAGGAAGTGTTTTGTTAAGACTCCTACTTGTTGAATACATACCAGTTTAGCTAGATGAGCATAAAACAAAGCTGAGAGAGGTGTTTGTTCAGCAGGCTTGAGGACCATTGTGCAACCAGCAGCCAAGGAAGGGCTAACCTTGGAGATAAACATGATGCTAGGGAAATTCCAAGGAATGATATGTCCCACAACACCAACTGGTTCAAGTAAAGTATATGCATGGAACTCTCGTGCCGGCTTTAATACCTCTCCATGAATTTTATCAGCAGCACCTGCATAGTAACGTATAGTATTTGCTGTTGCAGGAACTTCAATAGCCTTAAGCAGATGGTACAACTTTCCAGCATCAATGGCATCCAATGCTGCAATTTCTTCTACGTGTTGATCAATTAGGTCTGCCCATTTCATCATTATTCTTGCTCTTTCCTGATTGGCCAATCATGTCAAGTTTAATTAATATGTTACACAATAGCATGAAAATTGACAAGTAATAGTAGAAAGTCTTCAACCGTAAATAAATTTAATTTGTATAAAAATTATTAGGCAAATGTTAACCAATACTATTAGGACATTGGCTAAGGAATTTAAAATAAAAATAATTTTATTGAAATACGAAAAATTGTGTTGTTGATGATATTTTTTATCCTCTCCTATGATTTATACAATACATATTTTTCTTTTTTAGTTATTAACCAATAGCAAAATCTGTATATAAAGTAAAACTTAAGGCAAATGTTAATTTGAGACATTGATTAAAAAACTAAAAGGAGAAATATTGTTATTGAGACATACAAAATTGTGTTGCTCATAATTTTTTTAGGCTCTCCTATATTTTACATAATAAATATTTTCTTATTTTAATTCTTTAACCAATGTATTAAGGGTACTCCTTCGCAGGATGCTAAACTTAATTATATTGATGACTAATACTTTAAAATCAATTAAAAATACTAACCTTATTTATATAAAGTATAAACTTAATGCATATGCTAACCTAAGATAGTGGTTAAGAAATTAGAAAAGAAAGATTTTTATTAGGATATATTATGTTATTCATAACTTTTTTACCCTCTCTTATATTTTACATAATAAATATTTTTTTATTTCAGATCTTTAACCAATGCCTCAAGGATACGGTTTGCAGGATACTAATTAATTATATTGACGATTAATACTTTAAAATCAATTAAAAATACTAAGCTTTATATAAAGTATAAACTTAATGCAAATGTTAATCTAAAATATTGGTTAAGAAATTAAAAAGAGAAATTTTTTATTGGAATACATAAAATTGTATTATTTATAAAAAAATTTACACTCTTATATTTTACATAAAAATATTTTTTTATTATTTCTTAGCTAATGCCTCAAGAGCATTAGTTCGCAGGATCCTAAACTTAATTATATTGATGACTAATATAGTTAAAAATACTAGCCATTATTATTTTGAAAATTACAAAAATAATAATAACGTACTACGGCGGGCATTCGAGGCCATGGACCATGGTCGAAAGCCAGACGAGAAGCTTTGACGGCAAGGTCAATGTCTTCTTTGGTTCCTTCTGCGATCCTTGCAATCACCTCCCCGGTTCTTGGGTCTATTGTCTCAAATTCTCCTCCTGTTTTGCCATTTTTTTAAGAAATAAAAACAAACTTAGTCACAAACAATGTAAATGTTTTGTTATTAATTTATCTTAATAAAAAAAACATTAGTTGTTAACTTAAAAAGAAAAAGTAGAAACAACTTTAGTGGTTGATCCTTCATACCAGTATTTGATAATACCTATTGGCTTTATTCTTTTAGAGGAAAGAAGAATTACAAAACTACTAAAATATTGAATCTGCTCAATCATAATCATATCATTCACGTCTCGATTCCCAAGAAGAATGAGAGAAAAAAAACATAAAAAATAGAAATATATGAACACTTGAGTTTATATATATAATTGACATTTTTTTAAATTTTTCTGTTTTTATTATGTTACACCAATTATTATATTTATATTTATCTTTTTATCTTTTTTAGGTATATAATCACACATAACTAGATAAGTCCCTATGTAACATTTTTCAAACATATATATATATATATATATATGTTTAATTAAAAAGCTGAAAAGAAATAGAAAAATTTACGTCCACAAATATCATTTATTTTATTTTATGTTAGTTCTGCTTTCATTCAAATTTTTAATTTTTTTCTTTTCCTTAATTTTTTCACCATTACAAAAACAGCATAAAAGAAAACACAGCATAAGTGAACTAATTAAAGTAACCAAGCCATGATTAACTTTGAAGTTAAAAAAATATAAATTAAATACAAATTATTAGTGTGCATAGATGGCATGTTTGAGAATAAATGTTAAGGCAAAGCTCATCCTAAAATCTAATCAATGTATAAATCAATTTACTACTCTCCTTCAACCATTACCAGGATATTGTTGGTCTAGCTTAAAAAATAACTAGAAATTATTCATTAATGTTCATTTTTTAGATTAAAATTTAGAAATTGTTTAATAAAATAATTAAAACTTTAATTTTCTTTGAAAATAATTATCTCGTCCAAGAAAAAGTATATTTATAGAATAAAAAATTGAAAATTTTACTTATATAAATTGTTTTAATGATAATATACAAATATTTAAACTTTTAAATTTTTAAATATGTAATAATACTTTAATTAATAATTTTTAATAATGATTAGAAAATAATTTACTATATATGATAATAATTGAAGAAATTTAGATATTAATTGCAAAATATATAAATGTTTAAAAACATTGGTGCTTGGTGGAAAAAATTTGAATGAAGTTATGATATTTTTTATATTAAAATGACCTTATTAATTATTATATATACTAGTAGCAGGTGTCATCAAAGAACTTACAATAAATAATCTTCTTAGAAACATATTCTTAACCTATGAGGGAGGTGTGAGATTTTCATATAGTGTAGTATTTCCCTTTAATTTGAAAAACAGAGGAGGAAAATGCAAAGACTGAGGGAACAGTGTAATCCAGAAAGAAAGGAAGAAGCTGAAGTGAAGAGAAAGAAAGGGAAGAAAAAGAAATAGAAAGAGAAAGGGTAAGTAGAAATGATAATGAACCTGAAAGTGAATCAACAAAATGTCCATTGATGAAGAGCTTGGTGAACTTGACGATGGGGATTTTGAAGAAGGAAGGAGGGTGGTCATTGGAGTTCATATTTGGTGTCCTTGTCCGATAATGAATTAAGTGAGGTAACTTCACCAACTATAACTTCATAGCAGACTACTTAATATAGAAGAAAGAAAAAACGAGCGCTTACATCATAATTTCCTTTTATGTTTTATTATTGTACCACGCGGTAAGAGAGGTTATATTTTTCTCAAAAAAAATAGTTTTATATTTAAAAAAAGGTTTAATTTAATATGTAGGTCTACGTAATTTCACCAAATTTTTAATTAGGTGTTTGAACTTTTTTTTCTTTTTATTGGCTCTCTGAACTTTTATTTATTTTTTAATTAAGTCTCATGTTTAACTATTGTTGGAAAAATTTGACTGCAAATACTTAATTAGAGGTGTAAATAGGAAATTGGTACTTTAGGAGTATATTGTGTGCACAATTAAGTTAAGTTAATTATGAGATATTTCTTTTTAAAGTTTTAACTTCTTCTGTGTGTCAATTATATTCAATCGTAGTATTCTTTCACAATTATTTGGCTCTACCAAGTTAAAACTATGTAAAAAACTTTTACAATTGATCCAGTTGTACTTATAAGATACTCCATATGTTTATAACATACTCCATAAGTATAAGTCAACTATCTACACCTCTAATTAAGTGTCTATGGTTAATTTTTCATAATAATAATTAGATGGGAGGATCTAATTGAAAAATCAATAAAAATTCAAAGATATAATTTTAAAAAATAAAGTTCAAGGATTTAATTAAAAGAAAAAGAAAAGGTTCAAATATCTAATCGAAAATTTTGTAAAACTACATGGACCTTCAAAATAATTAAACCTAAAAAAATGGTAGTAAAATTATACTTCTGCATTGTGTAAATAATTTGTAATCTAAATCGTGGGGAAAAAAATTGTTATTGTGAGAAGAAAAAATCATAAATTTGAATTATATGAATGGTGAAAATTAAAAGATAAATATACTTTTTTTTTTCAAATTTTCAAGAAATCATTAGCTAGCTTAATTTTAATCTGGCCGTTCATGTATGACTTACTTTAAAAAAAATCATTCAAGCATCTTGGACGGGACCACCTGTTACGGTGTGGGGGCAATTGCCCCACTAGAATTTTTTATTTTACTTATATATGCGTAATAAAATAAACTTTATCTTATAAAAAACAAGTATTATTCCTATAATTTATTAAAATGTACATAAAAATATATAAGAAATAAAAAAGAACAAATCAATACTAATTTTATTATTATATCCTTTTAATTTTTAGATTTAATTACAATTTTAGTTCTTTAATTTATTTTTTAGGTTCAATTTGGTCCCTTTAATTTTAAAAGGTTTGCAATATCTCAATTTTTCATGTGTGTAATAAATAGTGTTATTGTTTTGTTATGTGTTTGGTAGTATTTTAAACTATTGAAATGATAGAAAATGAGATATTATCATATAATACCTTAGCATGATTAAGCTCTTAGGTTTTTAAGCTAAAACCTAGAAAGAATAAGAATAGTTCAAAGAAAATTCTTTGGTCAAATAATGATCAACTCATTAATGACCTAGATATAAATAATTGGATTTTGGTCTAGAAATAAAAATTAGAAGCTTGAAAGTGGAAATTAGTAATTAATGTAAGATTAGAAATTAAATGGGATAACTAAGGTTGATTAATGGTGATCTAGATATCATGGAAATAGAAAATGGGTAATTAAGTCATAAGAGTTTAAAGTTGAGGATATTTCATAAATGACTATATAATTAGTTTAAAAATAAAATTTTAGTTTAGTTAGTTGGTGACTAATTAAAGCATCTAATTATATGATGTAGAATATTTAAAATATAATTTTAGTTTAATGGCCTAAATATATTTAAGGTTTCTCTTAAATGATTCAATTTTGTTTTGCGTCTCTAATAAAAAATTTAGTTGTTTTCAATTTATGATACATAAAAACTTTTGCTTGAGTATATGTCATTAATTAAGTGATGACTTAATATTATTACAATCATTAATAATGTTGAGAAGATCAATTTGTAAGGTAACACGTTATCACCTAGCAAATGGTAAGATTTCAAAATAAAAAAGGTAAATAGTCATTTTTGTCCCCTGAATATGTAAAGCGTTAACAAATTCGTCCTCGAAAGATGAAAATTCAATTTTTGGTCCCTGAAAGTAAAAAAAGTGTGACAAATATATTCTTCCGTTAACTTTCGTCCGTTACCATTAATTGAAAGAGTATACGTGACATATTCAAGGATGAATTTGCTAGGGTTCTACACATTCAGGGACGAATTTGTCAGTTCTCCACCCAAAATATAATTTAATATTCATATTCTCTCTTTTAATCATTGCAAGCATAAAATTATAATAAACACTTAAAAATTAGGAAAACAAACATAAGTTAAAACAAACATAATAATAAGCATAATATTGATTAATAAGCATAATTTGTTTGTTACTCTGAAATTTCTGTTATAACATTAGATAATGACAAAATCAAGTTGGTATCATTTTTTTTGTGTAAGAATTAACTTAATGGTTGTGCATATTTTATTTGAGTCTCATATTTTGGGTAAGATACTATCACATTAAAAATTTCAAGGCAAAAATATAAGATAATACCTTACCTAAATTATGAGGCTCAAACAAATTAAAATGTATTTTTTATTTGGGTCCCATATTTTGGATAAGGTACTGTCACATTAGAAATTTCAAAACAAAAAATATGAAATAATACCTTACCTAAAATATGAGGCTCGAAATTAAAATATACCGTCATTAAATTAATCCTTACAAAAAAATGATATCCAAATTGATTTTGTCATTATCTAATGTTGTTACAATAGAAATTTTAGAGTAACATACAAAATATGTTTACTAATCAATATTATACTTATTATCATATTTGTTTTAACTTATACTTGCTTTCCTAATTTTTAAGTGTTTATTATAATTTTATGCTTGTAATAATTGAAAAAAGGAGAATATAAAGATTAAATTATATTTTGGGTAAAGAGTCGACAAATTCTTTCCTGGATGTGTAGAGCGCTGACAAATTAGTCCCTGAAAGTGCTACATAGGCTCTTTCAATTAACGGTAACATATGAAAGTTAATGGAGAGATAGATTTATCGTACTTTTTTCATTTTTAATGACAAAGATTTTAATTTTCATGTTTCGAGAGTAGATTTGCCAGCTGCTTTACATATTCAAGAATGTAAATGTCTATTTATCCAAATAAAAATTTCAATATATCTTAAACTCAAAACAACATAAAAAATTATTAAAAATCAAAACAAAATTTAATCATTTATCATAAATCTTAAATATATTTAAGTCTACTTCTATTTGTAGAATACATACTAATGCTAGATGAGCATAAAACAAAGCTGAGAGAGGTGTTTGTTCAGCAGGCTCGAGGACCATGGTGCAACCAGCAGCCAAGGAAGGGCTAACCTTGGCGAAAAATATGGTGCTAGGGGCATTCCAGCGAATGACATGTCCCACAACACCAATTGGTGCAAGTAAAGTATAAGCATGGAACTCACGTGCCGGTTTTAAGACCTCTCCATGAATTTTATCAGCAGCACCAGCATAGTAACGTATAGTACTTGCTGCTGCAGGAATTTCAATAGTCTTAAGTCGATTGTACAACTTTCCAGAATCGATGGCCTCTAATTCTGCTATTTCTTCTACGTTTTGATCAATTAGGTCTGCCCATTTCATCATTATCCTTGCTCTTTCCTGATTGGCCATCATGTCAAGTTTAATGTGTTGCAAAAGAACATGAAAATTGACAATTAATAGAGCTTCCTTTTTGTATAAGTAATTGAAAAACTATAAAACAAACATACATGATACATTTAATGTGTTGCCAAAGAGCATGGAAATTGAAAAGTAATAGTAAAAGAGCGACTAGGTGGAAAAAGTTTTTTTTACTGAAGTGGGAAAAAAGTAATATAGAGCTCCCGTTTGTGTAAAGCAAATGAATTTGTTTAAAACAAACATACATTTGACTTTAAATTATATTTTATAATTATTATATTAATATTTCAATTTAAGGATTCAATTGAGTGAATATGTTTTAGATTATCAGAGATCAAGATAAAAAATTGTATTATTTTAGTAGAACTTGATTTGTTAATATCTTATCATTTAAGAGAAAATAATGTTAATATAAAGAATTTTCATATTCATCTAATCATAAATTAACTTTATTGATTTTTATTTAACTAACGATGTAAATTTTTAAAATTCATAATGTATAAAAAAACAAATTCGTCATTTAAAGTATTTTCTAAAAATGTCCCTCGTCGTCTCGGTAACAGTGTGGCTGATTGGCTGGTCCGCATCTCATGCCCCTACCTGGTCTGACCTAACCCCACAGCTCTATCATGAACATGAAGCCATGAAGGTCTGTTAATCGTAGTTTTACACCCAACCTATGTGTGAACAAATTTCCACTATTAACTAATTTACAAAATATGATATAAATCAATACACTTACTATATCTGTATAAATATCCATAATTAAACAAATGTGTAAAAATAAAGATAATTTCATAGTTTAGTTAAATAAATAATCAAAGCTTACTCTCTAGTCTCTCCTTGTTTCCTTTCAATCTGAACAGATTAAAAAACTGAGAGTCCCATTAACCTTTTTTTTACCATTCTTTATTCTCTCACACGTTACCAAATCGGCAAAGAGTAGTTTCGATATTTTTTTTTCCATTTATTTATGTTCTCGCCAATTTACTCCTTCCAAACCGTGTGCAAATGTTTACACTATATATGCGCATATATTATTCACTCATAATAATAAATTATTGAATTTTTTTGTAAAGACTAATATATTGAATATAATAGATTAAGAAACAATTATATATATATATATATATATATATTCATCGACTTCTTGCAGTAACTATATATGATGTTTAATTATGTAACCAAATTAGCTAATCATTTGAATGAACTCAAATGATTGACGTAATAATATAAGATTTGTCTGTGTTCATATAAATGAAAATAGTTTATTTAATAAAAGAAATTATGTTTGATTTTGATTGTAGATAAAATTTTCAGCATTCACATATTATATTAAGTGATTGATTTTTGATCCAGTTGGATGATGAATGTTCTATGACACAAGAAAAAAAGAAGAAGCTAATAATGTAATTGAATTAAAAATAGTAGGCGTTGTTTAGAAATAAAAGAAAGAAATGATAAGATAGAACGCGGGGCATGCGAGGCCATGGACCGTGATCAAAAGCCACACGCGACGCATTTACAGCAAGGTCAATGTCTTGTTTGTCTCCCTCTGCGATCCTTGCAATCACTTCTCCATTTCTTGGGTATATTTTCTCAAACTCTCGTCCTGTTCATTTTCCCATTTTTTTAAGAAAACACAGAGAAATAACATAATGGCTTTGCCATCAATTTAATTTTTCTTACAACACAACAAAACAAATAACTTTAGTGGTTGGTTCATTAAAGCTTTTGTTATTAATTAATCTTAAAAACAAATAAAACAAACAACTTTTCGTTGGTTATGTCATTATCAACTTTTCTATTTACTGAGAGAAAAGAAAGAAAGAAAGAAAGAGAATTTGTATATTATAAAAAAATCGAATTTGCGAGATCATGTCCCGTGACAAATGTATCAGGTCTGTGTCATCCAAGACAAAGAAAACACACATTTCAAAAGAAAAAAATTTTCATTCTTGTCTTTTTCATATAAGTGTATTTGGTAAGAAAAATTATTATATGAGGCCAATAAAACACGTCAGGATTCTGCCAATCAAACAACATAGGAATTTGGTATATATGAAAAATAAGGTGAAAAGTTTAATTGTTATATATTTGTTCGTTATTATTATTTTTATTTATATTTCTTATATATTAATGATAAATTATAAAATTTAAAAATTGATTAATAATAATGTAAGGTCAATTGCATAAAACTATTATTTTCTTTCACTTATTTATTATTTTTTTCTTGAAGTATAAAATAATCTAAAAAGACAATTATTTTGAGATAAAAGAGGGAATAACAACGTAAGAGTTTCATTGTTATATATTCTCAAGTTTAAAACAAAAAAATAACCATTACGTAAAACAGCATAAGTGAACTAATTAAAGTGACTATGTAATGTAAGATTAGCTTTGAAGTTAAATAAATAAATAAATAAATAATATCAGTGTGCATGCATGAATGGGATTTGAGAATATCTGTGCAGGCAAAGCTAATCTTAAAATCAGTGGATAAACCAATTCACTACTTTCCTTTAACCTTTATAAGTTATAACCCTATGCAACATAAGTTTTCGTCTTCAACTATATAGAGTTGATGCATGTATGATATTTCATCTAGTTTATCGTTCCACTTTAATGCGAAAACAGGAAAAAATTGCAGAGAAACGGCAATTGAGGAAAATAATACAAAGAGAAAGGGTTTTTTCTTTTTTTTTATTAAGTTAAGATAATGAACATGAAAGTGAATCAACAAAGTTTCCATTGATGAAGAGCTAGGTAAACTGAGGAGAAAGCAGGGTGGCCAAAGGGATCGAAGTGGGTGACAAAGAAGCAAGCAGAGCTATTAAGTTATCAAAGGACTTTAGAGCACACCCTTTATATATTAGAAGAAAAGAGTTGAGCACTTATATTATACTCTTTTGTTTTTATTATATTCTACCTCATGATAAAGGGTGTTTATATTTAAAACAACAATCACTTACCAAATTCCCAACAATTAATTCTATTGTATTTATGATGTTTTTTTTACAATATTATCTCTAATCCTATATATAAGAAACAAATACTTAGTTCATTAAAAAAACAAAAAATATTAAATTGGTTTATTTTAAATAATATTATCATCAATTAAATTATATTTCATAACTATTCATATAATTAATTGGTTTAAGTGCTGATCAAATATATTGACATTATTCATAATTTAAGGAATCATTTTTTTCAATTACTGAATATGACCAACATAAAAGTATATTGTTAAAAAAATTAATAAATACATTTACTTTTATGAAAAATGAGTAGTATCTCATTAATAAATTTCACTATAAATTAAAGGTATAAAATAAAAGGATCTTGCTAGATACTAGTTGAAAAATTGAAATTAAAAGAAGACAATTTTTTATTAAGAATCATATAAAATGCATTTTTACATATTCCAATAAAAAATTTAGATTTACTTCGTTAATCAATGTCCTAAGTTAGTAATTAAAACATTTAAAAGTAATCGTATATTTTTTATAATTAGAACCAAAAAATACTATCATTTGTTTTTTATATATACAACCCAATGTAGTATAAAGTAAGAAATAATTTATGCATTATTAGACACTTT
Source organism: Glycine latifolia (assembly GCA_013407115.1). Classification (NCBI taxonomy): domain Eukaryota; kingdom Viridiplantae; phylum Streptophyta; class Magnoliopsida; order Fabales; family Fabaceae; genus Glycine; species Glycine latifolia. The sequence goes on along the minus strand of CM023956.1, from coordinate 8,128,371 downwards.
AAACAAAATAAATAGTTTTTTTATTTTTAATTTATTTAATAAATTTTATTAATTAGCAGAATATTTAATAGAAAATAGGTTTTAAATGAAAATTTATTATTAGGTATTAACTATTAAGGAAATGATAATATATTTAACTGTGCTATTAATGAATAGTTGAATTCATGCATTGATTAATTAGTTATTATACATTTATTTGTTACATTTATGAATTTTAATTTTTAAAATAAAAATATCAAATTTTAAAAATAAAGTAAAAAAAAGAACTAAAGGTATTGATCTACACGCATCAGAAAAAATTATTATATGAAAATGTTTACTTTAATTAATTAAATAATATATATGAGTTGTTGTAAATTTTATAATACTTGAATTTGATTTCTATTAATAAAAAATATTTAATACATTTACTACATATATTTATTACTAAATAATAATACTACATTTAGGATTGAGTGTCTATATTAATAAGTTTGAAATTGTTTCAGCTTAACCAAATTTTTAAGATTTATACTTTATATTTATTATTTATAAATAAAAAATTAGTACATTTTTTTTACATATATTTAATAATATATATACTTTATACTTATTATTTAATTTATAAAAAAGTATAACTGCTATTATGATATATACTATTAATATACTTCTAAAGAAATATAAATTAATATATAAAAATAAGTGTTTGCCACATTATACTAATTTATAAATTTATTATTATATAAGATATTAAATATAAATAGCACAAATATGAAAATTTGAGGATTAATATCACACAATTATCAAACCCGAGGGACTCAAATTGTACATGCAAAATAAAGGATCGCCACAACCAGGAACATCACGTTATAACAAAAAATGATTTAAAAAAAAAAAAGAATTACGACTAACGTTTAAAAAAAATGATAGAAAAACCCTTTAAAAATGTTATTTATAATGAAATGTGTAATATTAATATAACTTTGAAAATATTTATTTTACTCTTTACAAGACAACAATATTATTTTTTTAAATGAAAATAAATATTTTTTATTACTATTAGATTTTTATCTTTTTAATTTGAACAAGGATGTTCATGCTCTTATTACCTTCGGATGCAATGAAAAATTAAAGTTACGACTAACGTTATAACAAAAAATGATTTAAAAAAAAAAAGAATTACGACTAACGTTTAAAAAAAATGATAGAAAAACCCTTTAAAAATGTTATTTATAATGAAATGTGTAATATTAATATAACTTTGAAAATATTTATTTTACTCTTTACAAGACAACAATATTATTTTTTTAAATGAAAATAAATATTTTTTATTACTATTAGATTTTTATCTTTTTAATTTGAACAAGGATGTTCATGCTCTTATTACCTTCGGATGCAATGAAAAATTAAAGTTACG
>CM023956.1:8077756-8126965 GCA_013407115.1 Glycine latifolia | reverse complement strand
CAATTCTTCTAGAAGGGAAAAAAAGTTTGAGTGTTGCTGTTTAATAGTTTTGAATATTTAATAATTCATATTTGGCAAGACTTTTACAATAACCAACTAGGAAGAAAATTCAAATCACTACTACTAATAATAATTATTAAATATTACTGTAAATATTTTTTGAGAAATATTTAATATTCGATAACCATGTAGGAAGGAGATCCAAAAGGTTATCACTAAAAACAATAATTTAGAAAAATGTAGTGTTTCATAAATTCTTCACAATAACTAATAGGAAGGAGATCCAAATGGTTATCATATACAACCTTATATCTAGTTTTTAGAACATGTTACCTTTTTTTTTTTTATAATCTAATAGCATTTTTTGGAAATGAATGCTCGAGCAATCGTAACAATTTCAATATATTATAAATATATATGAATATGTGAAGTATTATTTTTTATTTAGATTATAGGTATTTTTCGTCTGAAGTAATTTTATTCAAATAGAATAAAATCATTATGAAAAATAAAATTTTTCCTCTAAATATTTAACACAACTGACATAATATATAAATCAATTATTAAAAACAAATAAAAGATGGAACTAGAAAGGGAATGATGAATATGGATTAATTTAATTAGTGTTAATTAAATTGAGTTTTTTTTTTATAATTTCTATTGCTATTTTTATTACAAAAATATTAAGCAAATTATTATAAGAAACTCGTGTTAAACAATAAAAGAAGCTAATACTAACTGGGTCAAGCCCATTATTTGTATGACTGCTATGAAAACCACAAGATCCAAGTTGAAATCAAATGAAAAGAGTAAACATATCTAACAAAACTATGAAATATAACCAATAAAGTAAAAAAAAATGAAGATACATGAACGTGACAGTACCTAAATCATGACAAATAATTTAGCATTAGAACAAAAGGAATTAAAATAAACCTAGTGAGACTGAAAAGAAGAACAAAAAACATAGCACCAAACACAAGGCAATGCAATAGTAAATACGACAGTGCAACAGGTTTAAGAAAAGAACTAAAAAAACAGAGTAAAAGACCGAGAAGAAAATAAAAAACACACAGCTGGAACGAGATCGCACGTGCTCAGCTTCTAGCTAAAAGATTTGGATTGAACGTACCAGAATTTTAAATTTTAGTTCATATGTATTATATATATTTTATTGGCTGACAATATAAAAAATTCGTTAATGATAAATGTGTTGAATTTTACAATAGTTATTTTAAAATCCATATCTATTACATATAATTTTACTGGCTGAAAATATAAAAAAATTTATACTAACAATTCATACAAATTAAACTATGTAAAAAATTGGTACAATATGTAACATAACTTAGTCCCAATTTTATTAATGAATTAAATATATTTTTAGTTCTTATAATTTAGTATTTTTTTTCTTTTAATTCTTTCAAAATCAACTTTTTTATTTTTAATTCTTACAAATTATTTTTATTTTGTTTTGTTTTTATGATGTTTTAAATAACACTTTTTTTATTATTTAAAGTATTATCTAAAGTATTTTAAGTTCTAAAAAAAAACATAATTTGCAAAAACTAAAATAAAAAAAATTGTAAGGATGAAAAATAAAAAATATATTAAATTACAAGAATTAAAAATATATTTAAACTTTTATTAATTTGATGAAGTATACCTGTAAAGAAGCTCTTGTATAGTTCACCATTGTTTATATCCACACAAAAAAAAAAAAAAAATTCAAAGCCAGGGAGAATTGTAAATGGGAGTTACAACAGATTTAACTTGAAGATACTTGTGTAGGGCTTCCATTCCAAAATCTCTTCCAAATCCACTCATCTTGTACCCTCCATAAGGAATGTCATTCCCAAAGGCAAAATAACAGTTGATCCAAACAATGCCTGCACGAATGGACCTTGACACAGTGTTGGCTGTGTCCAAACTCTTTGTCACAATGCCTGATGCTAGGCCATATCTTGTATTGTTGGCAATCTTAATTGCATCCTCAATAGTCCTGTTGTTCATTTATACAATACTCTTGAATTCAATATTCATGAACAAACTCAAAACATTTTCTAGTATCACATTAAGCTAATAGTACGAATAAATAAATTGGTTTATAATAACTTACTTAAACTTCATCAAAGCCATCACAGGGCCAAATATTTCATCTTGTACTATAAGCATGTCCTCCTAAACAAGAGATTGTGAATAAAATGCAAAAGGCAATGTGATGGTTAGTTATAAAATTACTCTGATGGAACCTTATTTCATACTTTTGTGGAGTTAAAATTCACCTTAACATTGGAGAAAATTGTAGGCTCAATGTAGTAACCCTTGTTGCCCACTCTTTTGCCCCCTGTCAAAAGGGTTGCCCCTTCTTTCTTTCCATGCTCGATATAGGAAAGAATCTTTTCAAATTGCTTCTTGTCAACCTACAACAAGAAAACAATTAGCCAATAGAGAAAAATGATTTTCATTTACTAGTCTTATTTTGTGTTTCAATAATTAGAGGGTTACTAGAAAACAAATGTAGACATAATTGTGCTACCAAGTTCATACCTGAGGCCCTTGCTGAACTTTAGGATCAAAAGGATCACCAACCACCCAAGCTTTTGCTTTTTCCACCAATTTCTTCTCAAATTCTTCATAGATTCCTTCCTGAACCAACACACGGGAGCCTGCAACACAAATTTCTCCCTGAAATCAACAAGAAAATTAAATGTTAGAAGATGCACAATTGGACTACTTTGTCAAAAGGAATTAGATTTCATGAAATTAAATTTCACCTTATTAAATAGGATGCCCATGAGAGCAAGTTCAGCAGCTTTATCTACATCAGCATCATCAAAAACTATGACGGGTGACTTCCCTCCTAGTTCAAGTGAAACTGGTTTCAAATTACTATTAGCTGCAGCACGCATTACTTCACGCCCTACTTCTGTTGAACCTGTAAAACTGACCTACATATGCACAAATCACAAATTCACATTCAGCCAATTACATTGGTCTTACTTTATTTAAATTTTGGTCATCTGTTATGACTTAAACACAAAGAATAGTCAAATCCAAATGACTAGTAAGTCTATTAGGTGGTCACTTATCAGTATTCAGTACATTGCACCTTAATTTAGCCTATTAATAAGTAGGCCTTTTCGTCCCTACTCTCAACAAAAGCACCAATTATTCTGACTTAAGCACAAAAAAGAGTTCAACCCAAAAGACTAATCCATTACATGAGAGAATCTCATAACTTAAGTACCACATTAAGCTTTTTATTCCACTCGATCAATATAGGACTCAAACATATTTCCAAATGCTTGACGTTTAAGTTACCTTATCAATGTCCATATGTGAGCTTATTGCAGCACCTGCAGTTTGGCCAAATCCGGGTACTACATTAAGCACTCCATCTGGAATTCCAGCCTTCAAAACATAAAAGCAAGGAAAAATCAATCACCTTAGACTTTAGTGGTTAGCTTGTCAATGTCAATTTATGTTTGATAAGAAAATGAACCATTTCTTGAAGACACATACCATCTTAGCAAGATGAGCATAAAACAAGGCTGAGAGCGGTGTTTGTTCAGCAGGCTTGAGGACCATTGTGCAACCAGCAGCCAAGGAAGGACTCACCTTGGCAACAAACATGGTGCTGGGGAAATTCCACGGAATAATGTGTCCCACAACACCAATTGGTTCTAACAAAGTATATGCATGGAACTCCATAGACGCTTTTAAGACCTCCCCATGAATTTTATCTGCAGCACCGGCATAGTAACGAATAGTATTTGCTGCAGCAGGAATGTCAACAGCCTTGCACCAATGGTACAACTTCCCTGCATCGATGGCATCCAATGCTGCTATTTCCTCAATGTTCTGATCAATTAAGTCTGCCCATTTCATCATGATTTTTGCTCTTTCCTGGTTTTCAAACCATGTCAAAGTTCATACTATGTTGCAAAAGAGGATGAACATTAACAATTCATAACAACCCCCACTCTCCTCTTTAAACATACAACATCCATTTGCTTGCTAATGACATTTTGTTATGAGTATGAGAATTCATTACTAAAATGTAATATCAACATTATGGTGCCTTGATAGGATTTTCAGCTTATTTCAATAAATTTTTAAAATAATTTTATAAAAATAGTTGGCAATTGGTTTAAAAATAATTTAACTCAAATTTCTTTTTTTTTACAAACAATTTATAGATAAACGCTTATATAGTAAACACTTATGAAGACAGTATACAATCGTGTCTAGGTTGTCTTGCTACTTTTAACAAATCATGTTATCATATCACCGCCATCAACCCACGGACTCGGTGAGAATGATCAACATTGCAACCTGCAAAGATATCATATGTTGTATTGGGTTTTAATTTAACAAGTATTAGACTATTTGTTCACATATTTTAAGTCAAACTCAAAACACACGATACGGTCACTATTTGAAGTCAAACTCAAACTCAAAACACACGATACGGTCGAGACCCTTGTGTATAACCGAGTACAAGGTTCTTCCACATTTTCCAATTTTGATGTCATTCAAAAAAGCCAAAAAGTTCAAATCATATCTCTTTTGTAAATATACATATTTTTAAGAATTTTTTTTTATATATTACAATGTATTTTAGTATATGCTTCTGCGTCTTACTGTTTTCATTACAAAATATATGAATTTAATTAAGATAAATGTTCATCATACATATGCTTCTGCGTCTTTTTGTTAACGTAGAAATCAGGGTAAACATATATAATCGACTTGTTACGAAAAACGAACTAGCTTTTATTCTATGGCCTCCGTTACTCTAGAAATCAAATATTTCTTCCATCTCAAAATAATTGTTAAATTTTTAAAAAAAATCTCTTAAAAAAATCTCATGTTAATTTTTCAATATAATATTAGTTAATTTTTATTAATATTTTTAATAAGTATCACTTTAACTTTTTAATATAATAATATAATAATAAAATTAGTTTTATAAAATCATTATTTTTAATATATTTTTTTAAGTAAAACAAAGTTGGATAATAATTATTTTAAAAAAGAGTAATTGTATATTTGATTTTCGGATGAAAAAATACACCTAAGACAAAAATAAATTTACCATAAAATCAAAATCTTTATTTTTATTTTCATTTTTCATTTAGATTTTATTCATTGGATTTATATGAAAATACACCCAATTTTTCTAACTTCAATCCAATCATCAAGTTTGAACAATGCAATGGATGCCAACATTTAGTTAAATTAACTTCTAATATGTACAAAGTACTATATATATGACTGTGTTTGTGTCTGCCTTTTATTTGACAGAATGCAAAATCAACGTGACTTTAAATTTTGCATTCTCAAACACACTCATACGTGTCAATGACGGGGACGACTCGTGAAGTATGCTAAGGATCGAGGCTAAAAAAGTCACAAGTGAGAAGAAAATATCAAAACGAAACAGCCATCATTAATGAATACGATAAGATTGCTGAGAAGTTTATTAAAAAAAAAGTCAAATTAATACATGATACTGAGCCTGAGCCCGCACAACAAGATGCAGTTAACCGGCATCTTTAAGAATTCAGTTCGGAAATTTAATTCAGAAAATAAGCCAAAGATAATTACTTCAAGATTTGGACAATTAACTGAAATCCCGTCAAATCTTTTTCATAAAATCTTTATATAATCATTACTGTGGAGTAATATTTTATCCAATCTTTTATTACAAAGTCTAATTAAGTAATTCAATAAGATTAAAATACCTTGTAAAAAGAATGAAATCAAAATATTTAGTTAACTCAATTGATATCATTAAATTTATCTTGTATTTTTCTCCAAAACTATTCCTATGAAAAAATCTAACCAACATTAACAAGTTACACTAAATTTCTATCACTGTGATATCATTCTAAAACTGACGTTAATGAAAAATATTTTTTATGAATTAAATAATTAATGCTTTGACATTTTATATTCAATTTTATAAAAATGACTAAAAAAATAATAGATTTCAAATTGGGATTTTAGATAACTTTTTAGTAGATCCCAAAGTATCACATAGGATTGAAAATCTCTTAAGATCTGTGACATTTTTTTTCTTTATTGGTAGATCCCAAATTGAGATCTTAGATAATTTTAATGGATTTCACATAGATCCCACTTTTAAATATTTAAAATTTAATTTAATTTTATATTAAATTAATTAAGTAATTAATTTTAATTAATAAAACATGAAAAAAATATATAAATATTAATAAAGTATATAATTAATTTTAACTTTTAATTTTATTTTATTTATTTTTTTCATTTTTTTCACCTAAAAAATTATTTTTTTGAATTCCGTGCAAATCTTTAGGGTTCTTGTATAAGAATCGGATCTCCACATGGAGATCTACATTTTTCTTTAGTGATGGATATAAGAAAAAAAAAATCTTCAACTGAAGATCTCATCCCAAGATCTCCCAGTAAAATTGCTCTAAGTTATTCTTTTAATTTAGATCTTATGATAAGAATACGAGAGTATACTACTATTTTAACAGATTTTTAAATAAATTTTTCTTACGTACTTTTATTCCTTACCTAAAATGTAGTAAAAAATTAATGAGACCCGCAAATTAATGGTCATACTAATAACTCATAAGAGTTATACAGAAAGAAATGGAGAAATGATAACGTACAGCGCCGGGCATACGGGGCCATGGACCATAGTCGAAAGCAACACGTGCCGCTTTGACAGCAACATCAATGTCTTCTTTTGCTCCCTCTGCGATTCTTGTAATCACTTCCCCTGTCCTGGGATCTACTGTTTCAAACTCCTTCCCTGTTTTTCCAATTTTATCAACAAAAATTAAATATATAAAAGAAGGTAAACAAAAAAAAAAAAAAAAAAACTCAGGAAGGTTTTCACAATTTATTTGAAGAAAAAAAATAAAGTTTTTTACCACTTGAATATTTGGTTGATATATTATTAGCCATTCCATTGATAGTTGTGATGGTGCATTTTCTACCTTTGGTAGCTTTCAAGATACTATCATAATAATTACATTTAACTTTCCCACTTTTTAATACTAGAATGTAAATAAACTGACCCATTAAAGTTGACTTAACCGTAAAATATATTGAATATTTATAATTGGCTGATCTAATGTATACAAGATTAACCTTGACTAATGTATACCAAATATAAATTATACTATATTAGTACTGTTATTACACATTAAAAAATTATTATTACATTTTTAACATAGTCAACACCTATAAATATTTTTTAAAACTCATAATAAGTACTGTATAAAATTATTGCATTCATAATCATAGATAAATTTTTAAGCCTCGAGATAAGCTTACTCGTTATTGTTATATTGTCAAAATTAAAATAGAAATTATTTATTGACCTTTCATTTTTAATAAATTCCCTTTTTCATGACTATGTTGCGTGGTTGAGTGCAAAGGCTGGATCAAGTGGGCAACTCTTATCTATTCACTGCTTCACACAAACCATTGAATAAACCTAACCTATACAACGAGTTTTCACCCCTATCTTTGGAATTGTCGTTAGTATTTTTGTATGGTGTACTTTATTATTCCTTTTTCAAATGAAAGATATTGGATCCAAAAAAAAAAATCAGAACAGGAAAGGATGAATAGGAGTAGCAGAGAAAATATTTTATCATTATCCATCCAAATTTTCTTCCGTTTCACTTGATGACAAAATTTAAATCCAATTTTTAAGTGTTATATATTAGTGTTATTTTCTAATCAAAATTGAAGTTTTTTCTAATTTTAACTAGTATAAAACACAAGATGGGAGACCCGAGTGATTAACTACGTTTTTCCGATAGAAATTAGTTATAGACAAAGTCCAGGTTTTTTTACACCAATTACATGCACCATAAAATACAGTGTAGGAATAACTTTTTCCACATAAAATAAAAAAGTAAGACTTTTAACCAATAAAAGAATATATATATATATATATATATATATATATATATATATATATATAAATTAAGGAGAGAAGAGAGGCGCATAATTAACAAGTATAGGTAATAAATTAGAACCTGAAAGGGAATCAACAAAGTCTCCATTGATGAAGAGCTTGGTGAACTTGATGGAGGGCATCTTGAAGAAGGAAGCGTCGTGGCCGTTGGAGAGACCAGCCATGGTTGTGTGCCTGCAAACAAATTAAAAGCAGCAGAGAGTAGAGGCAACGTGTTGAGTTGAGGCTATGATTTTCGAAGAAATGAGAAGAGGGACCTCTTTTATATACACACACGCTTTTTGTGAGACAAGAACACTGAGTGCACAGAGAAACATGTCACATACGACTCACGACCCGGCCAGAATTATAATAGAATTGTTTATTTATTATGTCAATTATATTATTTTTTATCATGCAACTGAAGTATTGGTAAAAAGTAATTCCACGGGATAGAGTTATTAAATTTTTATTGAAGATTATGAACGCATTTAAAATATATTTTTTTATTATAATTTATTTTATAACTAAAAATTAATTAAAATTTGAACTCTAAATTACTTAAAAAACACATTATTTTTTTATTTTTTTTTATCTCTCTACTACTTATGTATACATTATTTTTATGAAAATGTATAAATATATTTCTTTTTTAAGTATAGGTAAGACATGTTTCCGTACCATCAATTACTTTATGATAAGCATTGTTTTTCAAAGTCTTCGAAGTACCAAACTTTGAACACTTTATTCTCATTCATTACATCCTTTTTTAAATAAAAAAAAAATTTTAGGTATAATTACACTTTTGATACCTCACTATTATTGTGATTTGTGGATTTTGATTTCTTGAGTTTTTATTGTTTGAATTGGATTTTTTTAAGTCACAACTAATTTTAGTTCTTTTCTCAGTATAATTAAGTGACAATATAAAATAATGTTATGTTGTTAGTATATAATATTTTTTAAATTATAATTTTGATTCTCTTATTTTATTTAATTTGTAACTTTGGTTTTCTTATACAAAATATATTTGGTCCCTTATTTTTTTAAAATCAAAGATTTTGGCTCAAACACTAATTTTAGATCGTTGATTGTTAATAAGAAAAACATTGACCATTAAATTGCTTAGGTAACAATATAATAATGAATTTTTTAATTGTTGATTTGATTAATATACCATTTAATTTAATAATAATTCAATTAAAAACTATTAATTATTAAAAAAAACCCTCTTTAAATCATCTCAAAATTTAATTAAATAATTCAAAATACAATGACCAAAGGCTGAGGTGGTAGTGGGATGATGGTAGTTGCCGTGATACTGATACTGGTGACCACAACAATGCTAGAGGTACGAATAGTGATTTTTTTCTTTCTAAATGCATTGATTAATTTTACATAGCTTTTTTTCTTTCAAAGTTGAATTAAAATGACCCTTATACATTCTTACTTTACACCACTAATTTCTAAATAAGTGTTATTCGCAAGACTTTATTTATATCAAAATTTTACTTAAATTTCGTGGTCTATCTTTTCTTTAGAGTCTTTAATATGATATACCATTTCAAAACTAAGTCTCCTGAGTAAAATAGAGAGAAGAGAGAACATAAATAGAGGGGAAATAAAAAGAAAATTGTGAATTGTTTGATACAGTAAAAATAGAAAAATATAACACTCACATCTTTTTATTTCTTCGCTCAACCGAGTGAAAATAAACAATAAACGACTAAAAACATATGATAGATAATTAATTATTTTTTTTACCACAATCATTTGTCCCTTTATTTTTTTTGAAGAAATAATCAGTTGTCTTTAGAAACAATTGATTCTTGTGAGAAAACAATCAATTGTCAATATACTACAAATACCTTCATGAAACCTATTCTTTATCATATCTGGCAAAACTTTCTCATGGTGGGTAATAATTAGTTTGATAAGAAAAAGACGAATTGCTTCAATAATAGATATGATTTGATTAATTGTCGGATTAAGATAATAAAAAAAGATATTATTTTATTTTATCTAATAGATAACATCTGATTTTAGTGGTGTGAATCCTGAAATTTGTGTTTGTTTTTGTTAATAAACATAATCTGATAGTATATTCCAGGAAGATGACAATTCTTTCTTTGGAGATCTTTTATTCTCTTGATAGGTCTTTGTGGGTCCATGCGTTAAACTTTTAATAATATCAAATATCAATCATGGAAATAAATTATAATAAGAAGGTTTACCGTATACGAATAATACACTACCTCGCATACATTTGTGCACTAGCAGCCACGACAATTTCCGAGAGTGTACGTCAGTCTCGTGACAACCTATTTGCAGCCAGAAATGAAATTCAATTTTTTTTACTGGAATATACTCATTAGTCATTACATTTCTATATCAAGAAGAACTACAATATAAGATGGAATACAACAGAAATTATGATGACTAGGATGCAAATATATCGTTCTTACTAAAATATGAGCAACGTAGTTAGTAGTTTGTATTGTAATAAAACTTAATCGAAAGTTTGGATAAAATCTAAGACTACGTGTCTACGCCTTCAGGTAAAAAAAATCAACCCCAGCTCATTATGCTGGACAGTGCAGCAATGAAATTCAATTATTCCTTGGCTATGATGCTCAATTTCCTTTCTTCCTACGGTGACCACTGAATCAATCTTCTTCTAATGTGGGATGACATTTGACGATATCCACATCTCCAACCAAAGTGATCCTCCTAGTCCTGGCCACAATTTTAAATTTCCTTCGTATTTCTGTTTTTAATTTGAAATAAATAATGAAATTTCTTCATAAAAAAGTGTGAAATGCTGATATCTTAGTTCCTAATAAAAGATTAAAAAGTCCAATTTAGTACTTAAATACATAAAAATGTAACAAATTAATCCATCAAATAATTTGATAATAAATGGGTTTTCAAATTTTATAATTTAATATTAAATTGATTTTTAAAAATATAATTTATTGTCAAATTAATGTTTAATATTACAACTTAATAACAATATAATGTACAAATTTAACCATATGATTAATTTGTCACCGAATTACATTTTCTAAAACCAATTTAACTATTTATCCTTTTAAATTTTCATACTATTTTGCTTTCTTTCACCAAAATTTCAATAATACGAAATTGATGAAAAGAAAAAACAAATTTGCAACACAATCTATAAAACAGGCACTAGTTAATAATGTATTATATATTACATACATTGTATTGTCCAGTGAAATTTTAATATGTAATATCATATATTTTTATATCTAATAAATAAATAAAATTATTATAAAATTTTAACTAAACAATATAGTAAAACATAGAATTGAACTTTGATACAATATTATTATTATTATTGTAAAAGTGACTACACATTATTAATTAATTAGAAATTAATTTAAATGAGATTTTAAAAGTAATTATTACAAAATTTAATAATTTTATCACACGTCACAATTTATAATTAAATAGCAGTGAAAACCATTTATTCTGTGAGTGAATTCTAATTAAATTTTAAAAAGTATTTGTTATGAGAAAGATCAAATTCAGGTAAAAATAATTTAATTTTAATTTTAATACATTTATAATTTATGTTCCATCACATGATTATTTTTATTCTTACTTTTTTATATATATTTTTTGTTATATTTATATATCACATTTCTTTTCTTTGTTCCTTTTCTTCCTTTATCCCCGAGCTCCAAAAAATAGCTCCACGTTTACCATTTCTCAAAGGAAACTTATCCGTGACGTAAGTAGGGAAAACTGGGATGAGTTTTCACAGTCAACGTCATCAGATTTAACATAGCTTGACTCCACAAACAAAAAACCAAATTGGGGTCAATCAGATACTTACGTTTGTCCAATGTGAAATCAGACAAAGACGTCAAGATATGTGTTTCTATACAGTTTTTTTATTTATTTCTCGTTTACTAAAAAGAGATTTCAATTTTTATTTGATTTCCAACTCATTTCGTTTTTATCAAACCAGCTTAGTTTAGAATATAGTGATAAATTCTATCTTTACTACATTCTCAAGCAGACAAATAAACTCCGTATCTTGATTAACAGTTTGTTTGGTGATTGGTATACCTTAAAAAAAAAAGTTTGTTTGGTATAGAAAAAAATAAGGATCAGAGGAAAGAAAAAAGTGAAAATGAGAGAATAATGATTATTTGACTGTACGAAAGTGCAGAGAAATATTAAAAAAGATTAGATGAAACCCGTCAAAAACTTCAGCCACAAAAAGTAAAGAAATGAAGCAAAATTGCACCCACCCACTAACCCTCATGGTATAATGGATTGGTTCCGTTTTTTTTTTTTAATACCAAAATGGATTAATTCCTAATCATTTGTTACAACAATTTATCATAAATAAATTATTAAAATAGAATCAAAAATCAATTTGTTTTTTATAATAGTGATTATTTGATGAAAAAGTTTAAACAACCTTCATAAATTAGTTAACAATAAAATTTTAATTAATTGTTAAATATTCCAAAACAGTTAAGTTCACTGAATTTATAGTTATTCTTGAACAGAATATATTAAAATAATATTATAATTATAAAGTGATATTTGTATGGTATTTGATATAACAATTTATTTTGAAAGATATAAGATTGACATGATGTGAATGAAGAAAAAAGAAGATGAAATCATAAATTCAAATATTTTATTAATAAAAATTAATAAACTAAAAATTAATATTTACCAATAAAAAAACAACTTACTCTATAATGGGTGAAGTAATAAAGAGTAAAATATGTAATAACATGTGAATGTAAACTAATAATTAATAATAAAAAAAATACTAATGAAACCATTGAACAGGACATGATTTGGTGTTAAACTTTTGTTTCTACTATGAAGATTTGTCATTTCCTTCAACGTGTTCCTCAGAGGCATATTCTTGAAAGGGTCGTAAAGAATTTAAAAATTCCAAGCTACAAGGTGCATCACTCATTAAAAACAAAATGCAAAAGTTGGAACTTTCAATATTTTATTAACATTTGTCATTTCCTTCAACGTGTTCCTCATAGGCATATTCTTGAAAGGGTCGTAAAGAATTTAAAAATTCCAAGCTACAAGGTGCATAACTCGTTAAAAACAAAATGCAAAAGCTACAAGGTGTCAACCCATTCTTTTATATCAAAAGCTAACCCATAGGGGTGGTCGCGGATCGATTTGGATCAGTTTTGGTCAAATTTAGGATCTAATCTAATCAAATTTAATCGGTTCGGTTTGGTTTGATTTTTAAGAAAAAAAATTTGAAATCCAACCCAACCCAACTCATTCATGATCGGTTCGGTTCTATTCGGTTCAACAAATTACCCATTTTTTTTTCTTAGAACTACTATTTTATATCATGATTCTTGCAAATATTCATTACAATTAACATAATATTATCAAATATATGAAATTAGTAAAATTGATTTATTTAATATCATTATCATAATATTCTAAAATAGACTTATATTTAATATCATCATCATAATATTCTAAAATAGACTTATAATATAAATAAAAACAAAAGATTCTTAAACAAGATTTACTATAATAGTCTAAATTACAACTATTTCTTACAAATTAAGCTTTATTATAACCAAATTTGTTGTAAGCATATTTGCTGAAACAAACAAATGAACAAAATATGATTCATTAATATTATAAATACGGTAAACAAAATATGAAAAAAAAGGTGAAACAAATAACAACATACCTGAAAGTAATATATTAAAAAGTTCCAGCACTCATAGTTTCAACACTTGGAGACCCAATATTAGCATTATTTAAAGCCAAACCAAACAACTCTAAAAATTTAAACACAACCCCGTTAGCACAAAAATTAATTGATATTTTATACAAATAAAAAATGAAATAAGGGATTACACACCTAATTCAATTTTTTCCGCTTCATTTATTTCAACTTGTAAGTCATTAACATTTTGCTTAGTAGATCTAAGCCAATTTTGGGCACAAATGAGAGCTTCAACAGTAGTAGGACTCAATAAACTATGAAATGAATCCAAAATTTTACCCTCTGTACCACATGCAGACTCAAATGATACAATAGATACAGGAATGACCAATATATCTCTAGCCATACCGAAAAGAATATAATATTTTGATGTCTTTAATTTCCACCAATTCAAAATGTCAAATTCAGGGTGATCATCTTCAACGTCATCTTCAACATCATCCTCCAAATACCTATCTAACTCATTTTTGTGCACCTCACCCTGTTTTTTCTTGATTTTCATTCTAAATTCATCATCTCAATCATCATCCTTATCACCTTTGACATCATTATGTTGTGAGACTATGTTTGAAGCCAATGTACTAGAATTAGCTGAATTGCTACTAGAATGAGAAATGTGATATTCTAGTACATATTGTTGAATCAGTTACTGAATGGGGTCTTTCAATATTTTCATTATGTTCATGCTCTTCTCAACACCATACATACGATTAAAATAAAATTGAATGTACTCACATTTATAACAATGATCAAGAAAAATAGTAGCAAACAAAAGGTAGTTAATTCTACCACTTTCTCAATATTTGTTAAACTTTAATTGCATATTTGTTGTCATCCTTTGTATCACTATGTCATCATTATGGGAGAAAGAATTTTTAATTTTTAATTTAATATATATATATATATATAATAAAATTTATATTATTATTATGGGTTCACGGGTCAACAGATCTATAAATCTAAACCTGTGACCCAACCCGTACATGATTGATTTTGATCGGATCGGTTCGATTTTGATCCAAATACATAAATGACCCAATCCAAACAGTTCGGATCAGTTCGAGTTCACAGATGACCCGTACCCATGAACACCCCTACTAACCCATTTGCCACACTTAGTTCATTGCCTTTAACCACGTGATTTGTAAGGATAAGTGAGATGATTGTAAATGAAAACCAGAACTTTATATTGGAAAAGATAATAAAAGAAAAGAATTATTTTATGCGAATAAAAAAATCAATTTTATTTTTAAATAAAATAAAAAATAATTGATCATTACTGAATTCTTTTCTTTTCTTTTCTCTCATTCAAACATATCATTAATTACATTTTTTCTTCTTTTATTTTCCTATACTTTGCAGTTTACAAACCAGTCTTCACGTGAATGAACCCCAAACAACTCCATTTCTTACTGAAGACGTACTAAAAAGGGATGATAAATTTGGATGAATTCAAATTAATCTAGTTATAATAAAAAATCTCAAATTAAAATAAAAGAGATTAAACTTTTAAAAAAGATTGATTCATTTTATTTTTTATTTCATTCTATTCTTTTTCTAATATAAGTATTTGTGGAAAAGTGTATCTAAATTAGGTTAGACTGACAATCTAAATCTAGAATAACCTTATTCCATCTTACATAAGTTTAATCTTAATTATATCCTCTTTTTTTTTTTTTCAAATTCAGGGAGAAATTTGAATTTTAAAAAGTTGCTACCAATAAAATTTAAAGCTTACTAAAAGACAAATATAACCCATCTAACTGGTATATGTATAATGAGAAAACACCGCAAAATTCGAAGTTCCAAAACACAATCTTGTTGCCATATCTTGCATTTAATGCATTGCTTCATCATGAGGGTTTCCCATGGCCATTATTTTAACATATTTCGTTTGTCAATAGAATTAAGAGGACCTTGTACGAGTAATAATGGTGTTTAATCAAATCAAAATTTCAATTCAAAGACAAATTTTATTTCAAGCGAAAGAGTTAGCAGCTTATATTTCATCCTCTTTTCGTTTATACACGTCGACAGTGTTGAGACTTTCTTTAATGTTCCACAAATATCAACAATGTTTATAGCTTTCTCGACGCTTTAAAGGTCAAAGTAACATTAAATTATGAAATGGAGGGCAATTACATGCAACCTTTTTATTAAATTAAACAAGAACGCAAATCATGATGTAGCTTTCACCCAATTGTGAGGCTCTATATGGCTGCAAACAAAGAAGCAGTTAAAGCCGCCGACCGGGTGATTCACATTCATATTCTAAAGCAACACAAGTTAACGTGCGTTAATAGTTTTATTATCCAGACTGAACAAAGACAGAAAATTAAAAACTTGATAAGAAAATGGGAGCAGTTACATACGCTAGCATAAACATAGAAGATTCATACTCATAATAGATCTAGCTGTTCAAATTTTATTTTAGTACGTAATCTTACTCATAATAGTCTATATTAAGGCTTTTGTAAACTATAGGGTATTCCTTGTACCCAGTTATATATATATAAATAAATTCTTTTTTTTGGATAAAAAAATCTTACATTACATGTTAATTGCCAACATCTCATATTCGTAAGAGACTTACCTCGTTAGGCTCTAAGTCCGAATTTTAAATTAAATGGTATCAAAGTTTATTTTGATTATATGTTATTATTAGGTCAGTGTCGTCAGGTATAATCATTTCAAAACCAGTGTTTATAAGAATTAATATTTAATGTGAGAGAAATATGATTTTATCATATGTAGAAACTAATAAATAAATAAATAAATACTAATTAAGGACTAAATTGTAATTAGATTAAATTAAAGAAGTTTTTAGAAATAATTATTATTTGATGAAAATATTGGTTTAAAATGGATTAATTTGTTAATGTGAAATAATGTTTTCTTCTTGACAAAAAAATTATTCTCTCAAAATTCTAACTATCACAAAGGTAGATAGACAAAAAGAATAATCAAGAGATTATAATCTTATTTTTTTCATCTTTCAAAAAAATTAAGATACATAGAAGATTCGATAAAGATCTCACTATATACAAATGTATTTTTACTCTAATAATTGTATGAGAATCATATGTTTTAAAATCATTTTAATTTCCTATAATTATTAATCTAAGAGCCCTTAAAACTTACATATGGTATCAGAGTTAAGTTATGAAATTTATGATTCTTGATTTATTTTCTCCCAATTATGCATCAATCCTAATTATGAAATTTAGGGATTTTATTTTCACGACATATATGGTTTGTTTTCGATGATTGATTATGTTTCAGTAGCATGTCTGTTGCGAGCCTTACGTACATGAATTTTAAAATTCTAATTGGTTCTCGATTATGATTTATTATCGCGTATGATTGTTTTGATTAATCAAAGACGTAATTCATATATATAAAACGGAATGGTTAACGAAATTGAATAGGCTTGAATGTTATATGAAAGGAATTGTATATTTAAATCATCAAAGCCAAGTATCTTATTTCACACATTTGTTAGTCAATGTGATTAAATGTATATTATCTACATGTGAAAGGCTTCATAGACTCCAGAACGTGAAATTGATCACATTTTGATTCCTTGTTTCTATTCTTTCGTATGAATCAAGAATTGTACTTTTATATATATACTTATTATCTTGATTTTGATCAAAAGGCTTCACGAGAAAAGAATTGTTATACTTGAGTGTTTCATAGAATAATTATAATTTATTTTGGAATTAAGTGTATAATGGATTTGTTAGTCATCAAAGTGGCCAAATTTATAAGGTTATTTAATTCTAAATAAATGATTATTTTAATTACTTATAAAATAGTGGATGCTAAATTATATGATTATTGATTTATGAGTACATTAAATCCATTGTTATAAGGCATTTATGGATCTCCCAAAGGCTTATTAGTTATTTTTATAATCAATGTATAATTATAGGTAATTTGTGTGTATCATTAGTTTATTTATATACCTAAAGGTAGTAGGTACTACTAATTGGTGCATATTTAATTGCCAAATAATGTTAAGAGTTTTATTATCATCATCATATTTGTATGTTGTGTGTTGGTGTATCACCCAAAGGAGAGTATCAATATACATTGAATGTTATCTGAATGAATTATATGTATGACATGTGTTTTATGTCTCAAAGCGCTTATGTGAATTTTATTATGCAATACATGTTCCGAATTCACTGAATTCACATGTATCATCTGTGTCAATATTTAATGGGCTTAATATTTTTTACTGGAATGATCAAGTCCAATTTCACCTCAATGTAATGGATCTTGATCTTGCTATATTGGAAGATATACATGTTGCTATTAATGATTTTAGTAGCAATGAAGAGAAAGCCCATTATAAAACTTGGGAAAGATCTAACAGACTCAGTCTAATGTTTATGAGAATGACTGTTGTAGACAATATTAAGACAGTTCTTCCTAAGATTGATAGTGCTAAAGAGTTTATGGGGCTAGTGGGAGAGCACTCTTAAATAGTTGATAAGTCTCTTGCTAGGATATTAATGAGTACACTGATCACCATGAAGTTTGATGGTTCACATACTATGTATGATCATGTCATTGAGATGACAAACATTGCAGCAAGACTTAATGAGAACTTCCTTGTTTAGTTTATTTTAAACTCATTACCGTCTGAGTATGGTCCGTTTCAAATGAGCTATAATACCATGAAAGATAAATGAAATGTGCATGAACTACACAGTATGTTAGTTTATGAAGAAACGAGGCTTAAGAATCAAGGAAGTCACTCATTCCATTACGTAAGCCACCAAGGGAATCAAGGAGCTAGAAAGAAATTTGTGAAGAAGCATGATAAAGGAAAAAGGCCATTAAAGATCAATGACAACTCTATGCAAATCTAGAAGAAGACATTAAAGAGCAATAATTGACAATTCTATGGGAAATTTGGACACTTCTAGAAGGATTTCCCAAAGCGTAAGTCTTGGTTTGAAAAGAAAGGTGAGCTTAATATGGACACTTCCAGAAGGATTTCCCAAAGCATAAGTCTTGGTTTGAAAAGAAAGGTGAGCTTAATACTTATGTATGTTTTGAATCAAATTTAACTGAAGTTTCCCTTAATACATGAGGGATTGATTCTAGATGTAAGACTCATGTTTTTAATACTATGCAGGAATTCCTTACAATCTAAACCATAAGTCCAAATGAGAAGTTCATCTTCATGGGGAATAGAGTGAAAGTTTCAATGGAAGCAATCGAGACTCATCGTTTAAAACTCGACATTGGACATAATTTAGATTATTGGAAACTCTTTATGTACCTAGTTTATCTAGTAATTTAGTTTCATTATCTAAACTTGATGTTATTGGATACTCTTTTAATTTTGGTAATGGATGTTTCAGTTTATTTAAGCATAATCATCTTAATGGTGTTGGTGTTCTTTGTGATGATTTATATAAATTGAAATTAGATGGTTTGTATGCTGAAACCGTTATAAGTATGCATTATAATGTTGGCACTTTAGTGAATGAATGATCTGCTTTCTTATGGCATAAATATTTAGGTCACATTTCTAGAGAAAGGATGGAAAGATTAATTAAGAATGAAATTCTTCCTTATCTAGATTTTATGGATCTAAATATTTGTGTGGATTGTATTAAGGGAAAACAAACAAAACATACAAATAAAGAATCTACAAGAAGTACTCAGCTTCTTGAAATTGTGCATATTGATATTTGTAGGCATAGTTGTGAAAATCGGTCCAGTCATTGACCCGGTCGAGGTAGTGGGTCACTAGGTCAGTGGTCCAACCGGTGAGTCAGTAATTGACCCGGTCTATATTAAAAATTTTAAAATTATATTATATATAAGTATATAACTAACATTATTTGATAAAGAAAAATATACTCAAAAATTCAAAATAACAATTAAAGTATTAAAGTTGATAATAGAAGTAAAGTGTATTAATAATAAAAGAGAGTGTAAATAGAAACTACTTAAATTAAAATACAAGTTCAATTTTTAATAAAAAAAAAGAGCAAGAGGAGTACAAAAAGCGAAAAAGGGGTACATGAAGCAAATTGGCCCAAATGTAAACCTAACTCCTGATGGTATATATATCTTCGTTGTGCACTTGCCCTCATCTTCTTCATTTTGGCTTCTGTTTCCTGCAGCAGCTGCGCAACACCTTGTTATGAAGTTTAGAATTAAATAAGCATTTCCACTTCCGCTTTACAATTAAATAAGCATCTATATTCTTAAGCCTTTTTCGTGGTAGCCATCTTCTCCACTTCCGCTTCCTGCAGCTGCGCAGCTTCTCCATTTCACAGTGCGTCCCTTCCTCTTCCTTCGCTTTATTGGAGGTGAGACCGGCTCGACGAACAATCAGCAGTGGTTGAGTCGAGTGACGGCGACGATGTGCACTACCCGGTCCGGGTCCTAAAAATTGGCCGAGTTACCGGTTCTTCCCAAAACCGCCCGGTTTTCTCCGGGCCAAACCGGACTACATGCATGAGCGGTCCGATGGCCAACCCAGCCCGATCATGCCACCGAGTCCCGATTGGACCAGTCCAACCGGCTAGGCCGAACCGGGTTTTATAATTATGTTTGTAAGCCTTTTGATGTTAATTATTTTGGAAAAGAAAGATACTTTATCATCTTTATTGATGACTATTCATGTTACAATTATATCTACTTATTGCATAACAAATCTCAGGGAGTGGATGCCTTAGAAATTTACTTGAATGAAGTAGAAAAAACAATTAGACAGAAAGGAGAGAGTTGTTAGATCTGATAAAGGTGGTGAGTATTACGGAAGATACGATGAAATTGGGCAACACCCAGGTCCAGTTGCTAAACTCTTTCAGAAATGTGGCATTTGTGCGCAATACATAATGCTTGCTACACCATAACAAAATGATTTATTAGAAAGGCATAATAGAACTTTAATGAATATGGTTAGGATTATGTTAAACAATTCAAGTTTACTTGTATCTTTGTGGATGTATGTCTTGAAAAGTGTCATGTATTTGTTGAATATGGTTCCTAGTAAGGCAATTCCAAAGACACCTTTTGAACTATGGACGAATAGGACACCTAGTATAAGACACCTGCATGTTTGGGGTTGCCAGACAAATATAAGGATTTATAATCCACAAGAAAGAAAATTGGATGCAAGAACAATCAATGGATAATTTATTGGTTATCCAGAAAAGTCAAATGGGTATATGTTTTATTGTCCTAATCATAGTATGAGAATTGTCGAAACTGGAAATGCAAGGTCTATTGAAAATGGTGAAATCGATGGGAGTACAATTCTATGAGATGTGGAAATTAAAGGAATTAGAATGCAAGTCCCTTTAACTTGTGCCTCTAGCAGTAAGGTGATTGCTCCTTTAGTTGTTGTTCCAAACAACAATGAATAAGAGCAACACAATAATGAGCCCATGATATACATAATGAACCAATTGTGGAAGAACCGCAAGAAGTAGCATTAATGAGGTCTCAAAGAGAAAAGAGACCAACTATTTTGAATGACTATGTGGTATACATACATGAAACAGAAACAAACTTAAGCATTCATAATAATGATCTAGTTTGGTTTTCACAAGTTGTAAGCTATGATTTAAGAAGTGGTTAGATGCCATGAAAGATTAGTTAAAGTCCATGGAACATAATGGTGTTCGGGACCTCGTAGAACTGCCAAAGGGTTGTAAGAGTGTTGGTTGTAAGTGAGTCTTCAAGACTAAATGTGACTTTCATGGAAACCTTGAACATTATAAAGCTAGACTTGTTGCTAAGGGATTTACTAAAAAAACGACATTAATTATAAAGAGAGGTTTTCACCGGTCTCACGAAAGGATTTTTTTCAAGATTATCATGCATTAGTAGCCCATCATGACTTGGAGCTACATCAGATGGATGTGAAAACTATCTTTCTTAATGGAGATTTAGAGGAGAATGTTTATATGGACCAACCAATGGGGTTCTCAGTTGAAGGAAAGGAACACATGGTGTACAAATTAAAGAAATCAATATACGGTCTTGAGCAAGCTTCCCGCCAATGGTATTTGAAGTTTAATGACACCATTGTTTCCTTTGGATTAAGGAAAATAGTATTGATCGGTGTATATATTTGAAGGTCAATAAGAGTAAGGTTATTTTTATAATTCTGTATGTTGATGATATCTTGTTTGCAACTAATGATCTTGGTCTTCTTCATAAGACTAATAAGTTTCTCTCTAGCAACTTTGAAATGAAAGATATAGGTGAGGCAAGCTATGTGATAGAGATAGTTATATTCAGAAATAGATCACAAGAATTATTAGGCTTATCTCATAAATCATATATTAATAAATAAAACATATATTAATAAAGTACTGGAAAGATTCAGGATGGAAAAGTGCTCAACATCACCGGTTTCAATTCAGAAAAGAGACAAATTTAGTCTCGCACAATGTCTTAAAAATGATTTGGAATGAAAACAAATGGAAGCAATTCTGTATGCATTAGTTGTTGGGAGTATTATGTATGCTCAGATCTATACTCGACAAGACATAAGCTTTGTAGCTGAAATATTAGGAAGATATCAAAGTAACATAGGAATGAAACATTGGAAAGCTGCAAAGAAGGTTCTGAGATACTTACAGGAAACAAAAGATGACATGCTTACATATAGGAGGTCTAATCACCTTGAGGTGATTGAGTATTTAGACTTTAGACTTTGTTGGATGTGTGGATATGAGAAAATCCACTCTTGGCTATGTATCCTTTTAGCCGGAGGAGCAATATCGTGGAAGAGTGCAAAACAATCAGTTGTTGCCTCATCTACCATAGAAGCTGAATTTGTAACATGTTTTGCTACCATTTAGGCTAATTGTCTGCAAATTTTATTTCAAGGCTTGAAATTGTCGACAACATTGCTAGACCACTGAAAATGTATTGTGATAACTCCGCAATAGTATCTTTCTCTAAGAACAATAAGTTCTTTAAGGGTGGTAAACATATGAAATTGATGTACTTTGCTGTGAAGAAAGAAGTTCAGAGTGTCAATGGAGCATATTAGCACAAACCTTATGATAGTTGATTTTTTGACAAATGGATTATCGCCAAAACATTTATATAACATGTTGAAAATATGGGCATTATTGTTATTGATGATTATTATGTGTAATTTACCTTATGCATTTTACTGACATTGAGTTCATTTATGATATGTTTCGCATTACCTATTTTCTATGCTTGCATGCATATTTTGTATTAGAGTAATATTAAAAACTTTTGTCTTGAATAAAGACATTATGTTGGACCAATTATGTACTCTTATCTAATGCTTATATTAAGGAGAAAACTAATTTGTAGTACATGGAATGGACTATGTAGATTAAGTGATGTACAACCGTTATGACTCAAATTGGTTCCTATTCTTAATCACAAAATTATGATGTACCCAATGTATAGAATGATTTAGTCATTTTAATGCGCATTATGTTAGCTTAATCTATTGATTTATTTAGTCCATAATGTTTGGTAATGTCACATGAGTCAAGTGGGAGAATGTAAAAATTAATGTTTCATGTGAGAGGTATGTGACTTATGTAGGGACTAATATATAAGTAATTAATAATTAAGGACTAAACTATAGTTGTATTAAATTAGAGAAGTTTCTAGACATAATTAATATTTGATGGAAGTAGTGGTTTAAAAATGGTTAATCCCATTAACGTGAAACAAAGTCTTATTTGTGACAAGAAATTATTCTTTCAAAACTCTACCCATCACGAACGTAGAGAGACAGAAAGAATAGTTAAGGAAGCAAAATTTTGTTTTCTTCATCTTTTAAGAAAATCAAAATACATCAGAGACTTAATAAAGATCTTATTATGAACAAATATATATCTTACTCTTTAATGATTGTGTGAGAATCATAGATTTCAAAATCCTATTGATTTTCTATAATTATTAATTTTGGAAATCCTTAACATTTATCGTATTCATTATTACTATTTGCTTTTTAAAATACTCTCATTTCGAAAGAATGTTAACCATCAACATACATTTGATGTTTATCTTTATTAAGCGCTTAATGAAACTACTAGATAAGTTTGTCAAAATTCTCCACGTTTTTTTAACAAAAACTTTAAGCTTCAATAAAATAATCACTCGAGCAATTTATTATTATTATTTTTGGATATACAGAAAGTAAGTAATAACTTAAGTATTGCAATGCAAGTGATGATTTTAGCAAAACTAACTATTCGATGCCCGTGTTCTCAAATAACTAATATTAATATCAAAAAGGGTAACTCAATTGATTGAACAAGATACATAATTATTATAAATTTATTTATACATCTTCAATTCCTACAAATAAAAAAACTAATATTAATAGATAGTACAAAAATAGATTATCGTATTATAGTCACAATAACATGGGGCACAGAGAAATCCACTCAATTTAGAAGCACAACACACCATGTACGCTATGACTTGTTTGCAGAGTTGAGAAAAAGCACAGTACAGTGGGCATAATATTAAACAGATATGAAATAAAGAGTAAATATTTAAATTAAGTAAAATGAAAGAGATGTAACTAATATTAAACACTAAAATTTTCTCTTTAATTCCTCTCCCCTCCTTGGCAACCAAATCTACCCTTAATGTCTCTTGCCAAAATCTCAAGGTTCGAGGGATTTTTCTTATCCTATACTAGTGTTTTTTTAAGGAAAAAGATTAGACACCAACAAATGATTGTTTTAGTGGTGATGAACTTAAGTCCTTAAACATGTAGTGAGAGGTTCAAGTTAAAATCCTAACTTTCGTGTGTGAAGAAAATCTAGTTAAAAGGGAAAAAAAAAAGTCTACCTTTATTTAAGTACCTTGAGATCTCTCAAAAGAGACAATTCTTACTGAACAACTGTAGATATTCCTTGCAATCATGAGCGCGTCTTAAATAAAATAAAAAAATTAGGCCAAACATATTTAGAGAAAAACTTTTGAAAAATTAATGAGTTTTTTTTTCTTCTTCTTTTATAAAAAGGGAGAAATATATGTTTTCAAACAAAACTACCAAAACAACTTCTAAAAGTATATTGCATACCTTAATATCTCTCTCATATTGAACTAATACATGAGACAAAAAAAATCAAGCTTTTAGTTTAAAGAAATTTTAAGCTAAAATTACCAAGCAAATTCTACTTATTTTTAAAAATTATTTTAAATTTAACTTTAAAATTATTTTAAATTGAAAAAATGAGCTGTATAAGTATTATAAATAAATATTTATCAAAGTGAATAAAAATGAGACATTTGCCGCATATTCTTATTATAGAACAAACCATCAATTTTATCTTTAAACTATTATCATATTTTCATATAGTCTCCAAAGTAAAAAAATTATATAAATAATCCTTCAAGTATTGTAAATTGTCCCAATAGTCCCCCAAGTATTGAAAATTTCTTAAAATTAGTCCTAGACGTTAGTAAATACTAAATTGATAGATATTCAATTCTTTAGGGATAACTTATATATTTTCATTACTTTAAAAACTATTTTTGGAGAAAAGATAATATATATATATATATATATATATATATATATATATATATATATATATATAAAAGGACTAAATTGATCGTTTATTCATTTAATATAGTAATTTTAAAACAAAAACATATTATATCTAATCCATACACTCATATAATAAAATTTTGGAATAAATTACACATGTTTATCTTGAGGTTTAAGAAAATTATACATGCATTTCCTTCTTTTGTAAAACCTGCATTTGTCTCTCTTAATATTTTAGAAAATTATAAATGTCTTTCTTCTGTATAAATTTATATACATTGAAAATGTTGATTAAAAGAAGCTATAATATATTTTTCATTCTCATAAATATGAAAATGTTTAGAATCTGTCACAGAAAACATATATTTATTTTTCAGACTCACAAAATTTAAATATGTTACTTTTTGACTTGAAGCTAGGTTACATATATTAAAGTGTCAATCTTTTCAATGTTTTTACATTAGTTATATGCAGTATCAATGTAGAAAAGTTGAAAAAATTAATACTTTCTACAATAGCATATATGTATGTTTGGTACTCGAACCTAGTCCGGACCAAAAAGTAACATATTTAAATTTTTTGAGAATTAAAAATAGACAAAAAAATTTACACTTACAAATTCCGAACATCTCTATATTTATGAGGACGAAAATCATATTCTAATAAAAATTGTTAATGCATATGACTTGCTGTAGTCAAAAGTTTAGATGACATTTAGAGAGTTTGTGTAGTTTTTAAAATTAGAAGGGAGATGTCTATAATTTTCTTAAATATTAGGAAAAATATATGTAATTTTCTTAAATATTAGAAAAGATATGTATATATTTTACAAAAAAAATGAAAAAAATGTATAATTTTCTTAAACCTCAAAACAGACATATGTAATTTACTCAATTTTATTATCATCTATCTCCTTTTTTTCCTTTTAATTGTACTCTATTGTTCCTAGATTGCTCTTTGAATTTGACACGTGACATCATATTTTCAAGATTTACCCATTTGGAATTTAAATTGTTTAAATTGAGAAATAAATAATAAATTGAATATGCAATAAAAAATAAAATGAAAATCTAATTTATTAAATGAAAAAATAATGAACTAATTGTGTACTTTGTTTATTTTATTAATACACACTTTATCATATTTAAAACTGTTAACTTTTAATTGAAAATCACAATTTTATATTTAATCTTTTTATGGTGCGCTTTTTATTTTAGCAACTTCAAATCCTTATAATTGTAATCAAGTAATTCAACACAAGTGATTAATATATTAAAGTTAAGGTTGAATCATTTGGATAATATTCGAGTTTAATCTTTTACAGAAATAATTCTTGATCAAATTTTACTTATCTTTTAATCAAATTTCAAATTAATCAGAATCTTTTTCTCTTGTGAACAATATGATTAAGAAAAAACAAAACTGCTGGAATTGTTACCTTTTAATTTTAGTAAGAACATGCAGTACGGGCTAACGGTCAGGCCTGAATAGGAACAACAAATCCGGCCCGTTTAGGGTTGCGATGGTTAATTTTTGTTGGCCCATGTTCCGAGTGGCCCGTTCATGGAATTTTCATATTTGAATAAGAAAAACAAATTTAAGATAATAAAAAAATAAAAAAAAGCTAGATTAAAATACCAAGTTCACTATTTCAAACGAGAAAATCATAGGTCTCACTACAGCCACACCAAGATATGCTCCGCATAAATTAGTAGTTTATTTAATATATCAAATAAATGATATAAGGACAAAAGATCTAAGGGAAAAAAAAGTACAAGTTGCATTTCTCCTACTCTCTTGTAAATGAACGCCACTTAAGTTGAGCAAAGTCATGCTGACTCGATATCTTTTCTGGTCCTAGCGTTATTTCAGCCAGTAATAATAGAGGTATTCTTTATTCTTCGGATAATGAATGAAAATCAGGGTTGGTGATATTTTATGGGTTCAGTGAAATAATATTTATATTACATATATTATTACATTTAGCAAAAAGTTGAAATGTGATATTATAACAATCACTGTAAATGCTTATAATATGAAAATCATTTATACAGCATAAGGTTTTTGTTGTGTGTTTTTTTTTTTATTAGAAAAAGATATGCAAGAGTATTACAATAGAAAAAGAAACTCCAACTATGTATATATTATTATATGGCAATCTCGTTTATCATTTTAGTGTATTAATTTTAAAATTATAATTTAATTTATTTTTTATATTTAATCCCTGAAAAATAATGCTTTAGCTTCTCTTCTATCATTTATCATAGACAAAATATCATCATTTTACATTAAAAATTATTTTTTATTCTTTATTAATATACTAACTTATAGTTTTCATTTTTTTAGAATTTGAGTTTTATTTTGTTTCTCTTTATCTTGTTAAAAGAAAAAACCGGATTATAAAAATAAAAGTATTTTAGAGTTGTTAAAGTTAACCTATATATTCTTCAATGGTTAAATAAGCTCTTATAAACGGCGTGCCTCACCTCCGACCTTCTTTTCTCTGCAATTCTATTACCTAGTTGGCAAAGATGAGTTTAAATGGAAGAGAAAAACAACGAACTATATATCATTGCATACGTGATACAACTTGTCATTGGCTGATTCAGTTGGTTTCTAAACTCAAATTGCACAACTTTTGAGTAGAAATGAACCACATTATTATTTGAGAAGAAAAGCTAAATTGTTTATGAACCGATTAATATGGTTTAGTTGCCTGTGATTTAATTAAACTTGGTTTTTGGTTTAGTTTCCCATCCCCTGGAAAAATGCTAAATTACACTAACAGAGACAAATACATTTGAATGGTGAATTTTTTATTTTATGTTTCCACCCCTTGTTTTCCATCAAACATAAATAATCACTTGTTATTTCTTATTTCTGTTTAAAACTTACACATGTCCTTTTAGTGATTGGTGTATATCAAGTAACAAATAACTGTTCTCTCTTTTTTTTTTTCCTTCTTTCTAATACCTTTAGTATTGATAAAAAACAAAAATGAAATTATATTAAAATTTTATTGTTTAAAATAAAAGAATGATATGAAACATGATAAATAGGTTTCATCTTATTCCTTTCAGTATCTCACTTGTTTCTTTTTCTCTATTTTGGATGGAATGTGATACAAAAAGTATTTTTTTTGTATTTCTTCTGCATTTCATTATTAAATATCTAAATGATAAAATGAAAGTTTATTACATTTCATGCAATTTTACTCTATTTCATTATATTCTATTTCAAAAAATATATTTGTAAGACCTTTTATAGTTTGAAATATGTGCAGAATATCTTAAACTATGTCTAGCAAAACTTTATTTTTTGGCTTAAAATTACTACTTTAAAATTAAAATTCAAAAGTAGAAGTTTAAGAAAAAATGAACACTATTTGACACTTTTTATTTCTTTTAACAAAGAGATGATCCAACAGAAAGCAAAGAAATGACTAGAGAGGGAGAGAGGGAGGGAGGGAGAGAGCATGTAAAAAGAGAGGAGAGAGTGACAATGGGTAAGGAAATAGAGAACAAAGATAAACACAGGAGACAAGGAAAGAGTGAAAGAGAGTATAGAAGTTAACTTTTTTACAAACTCATTTACATAATTAAAAAAATTATTTATTTATAATAAGATATAGACTATTTATTTTTTTAAGAGTTTTTTTAAAACACCTGTTTAACCCAACTTTACTTTTAAAGAAACCAAAAACAAAAAATTATACCAATCAATGCTTTAATCATGCATTTCAACTTTTCTTCTTCTTCATAATTATAGAGAAGTAACATGCCTCTAAAGTTAGGTTATTGGTTGAAGGGCTTACTTTTATTACACCTAACGCTGCATGGTATCTAAGAATTATTCCAAAGCACGTGAGATTGATCATGCATTGACTTAACAATTAATTGATGGTATAAGGTCTTCTTATTAAGTAATTTAAAATCTTAAAAGGATCAGGATGGCAGAGAATTGTGAGGATATATTTGATATATTGATTGGCCCTTTAAATTTATAAGAACAAATAATTTCGATTGGTAGATATCATGACATATTGAAAACATATATAGCACAGGCGAAATGGTTGCTATAATCATTAGGTTGGTGAAAAAAGAAATTTCCTTAATTTTAAAATGGTTAAAAATGACATCTTAGCATTTGTATTATAATATGAGTTAAATATTTAATAGTACAATATATTTTTAGATTATCAACTAAACTATAAGAATAAATCATTTTAAATATATTTTTAAAGTAATTATTACAATATAAATAATCTTATTATACATGATAAGTTATAATAAAATAAAATATAAAAAAATTTACATTTATAAATTATTATTGATCTTATTTTTTTTAAGCTGTGAGACTTTTTTTTTAAAAACTTGTAGTACTCAGCTTATAGAAAACACAAGATCTATATGAACATAATTCTTCTTTCATAATTTTTCTTCTTCTAAACAAGTGAGGTGAGGTAGACCTTTCTTTTTAGGTTTAGTTATTATTTGATCCATGTGGTTGCATTTTTTTATTTGTTTGTTTTAATTCATATACGTACACCTAAAAGGTTTAGAATTTAGTTTTTATACGACCATTTTTCTTATGTTTTAATCCATTGTTATTGGTTTTTGGCAGAATTAAACAGTCATAAAATTGAAGCATAAGGACTAAAATATAAAGAAATTGCTCGTAGAAGGATAATAAAAACATAGAAGTTTTAGATACATAACTATTTAAAACGAAAAGTAGACACAAGTACAGAATAAAAATAATTAGCTAAACCTTTTTTTATATTTTAGTTTTGGTTAATATCTTCATAAGAATGGTTGTCAAATGAATATTTTAATTAAAAGATAATAATTAAATAAACCTTTCCAAATTAACAAATTCTAAAATTAAAAATTCGATATTGTAAGTAAAATTTGCTTGCACCTACGTCATACTATTTGTTGGCCATTAATTATTCTCTAGTTTATACCAAATTAAACTTCAAGGTCAAATTTATTATTAAAAAATTAAATTAAGATATATTTTAAAATTTTACTTAGTTAAGAAAAAGCCATTGTATAATATAATGTATTAAATTTTTATTATAATATTTTAACATTATATATAGTTATTAGTAATTTAAGTGCATTGGCTTGCGTATAAAATTAAGTTTATTAGCCTATTAGAGATAAATTTATAGTCTTATTTATATATCATATTATAAAATAGGTGTTTAAATAAACTTTTAAGTTAGAATAGGCAATAAAGAAAACTTATATAGATAAATAGGTCCGCATAGACCTTAAATTTAGATAACAAATTAAGATTAAGTCTTATAAAACTTAATTTGTATCTACTCCTATAATCTAGTGTTGGCAGCTAAACCATTTCATGTGTGACTTTTATATTAAAAGAAAAAGGTTTGACAAATCATATAAGACACACTAATATAAGGTGATACCAGAGCTAGCTATTTGTGATTTTCTGTCCAAAAGTAAGTTTGATCATTCTTTATTACTACTGATAATTTGTTTTAACAATAACGCTAGCTAATTGAAAAATGAGAATTGTGTACTATACTTGATCTAATAACGACCGCACAGCCACAATTAATTTGTTTGTAAGTCTAAGTAAATTGTTTGATTCTAGGGAAGGAAAAGAAAAAAAATGGTAACGTCCGAACTCAGAAGCAAACATATATATTGACTATATTATCTGCTAAATATAATATATAAATATATATACTCATAGTCAACATATATAGTCAGTTTTACTTAATTATAACATATTGACTATAGTATTTGTTAAATATAATATATAATATATACTAAAATTAAACTACATAATTAAATACTATTTGAATATTGTATTTACTAATCACAATAAATTTATTAAATATATAGTCAAAGTAAACATACAATTAAAAATTATTTTCATTAAATATGAAATTTTAGTTAAATGTAATAGTAAATTAAAGAAATTGAATAGAAATGATAATAGTTAATAAATATATAAAACTGAAAATTGAAATTAAATTTTACATTTAATACTTTTATTTTCCGCTTTTGTTGGTTGTGCATCATTCTTTGTATTCCCACAAATTCTGACCATGTGGCATTTAACGAGGAAAATGCGAAAGGAAAAAAAAGGGTGAATTCCACGAATTAGGGGATGCCAATTGCCAACAAACTAAACTGTTTTGAGATTGATATCTGTCCACCTACCTACGAAATGATCAACCAGCCTAACAATATATACCATCATATATATTATATAGCAACTATAAGCTAATGAGATAGAAATGCATGTGTTGTGTTGTGCTCCCTCTACACACTCTCTTTCCCTACCCTGCCTCCAGAAACTTGTTGTTTGGTACTTCTTGACACTCAGCTAGCAGATCAGTCACTGAAGTGGATAAGAATGGCAAATCTCAGCAATGGTCACTTAGAATCCTATGTCAAGATTCCAACAATAAAGTTTACCAAGCTTTTCATCAATGGAGAATTCCTAGATTCTGTGTCAGGTTCCAATTACTTTCCTCATCATTTACCTCTATTTTAAAACATTAGTAAATGTTTCTTCCTTTATATGTGAAGTAAATAGTTTATGCACTGAAAGTTGTAAAGGATTATAAATACTTTGTTATTTTTAATAATTATCGTAAAAGTCATATTAATAATGATTTTTGATTAATTGATTGTAATAGAAATTAAACTCGTATATATAAGAAACAATATTTTAGATAGAACCAAAATGGATTATACATGCACCTGATATAGACATATATCTTTATTCAAGAAGTGGAAGCTTTATTTTGTAATCACATACAATTTGGAAAGTCCATTTAATAGGGAGGAGGGGTTGGTTTGATAAGAATAGTAATGAATGATACAACACCATCCTCTTGACATGCATTTATGTGAGAATTGTTAATGCATGTTAAATTGTTAGTACTTTATTTTATTTCCAACTAATTTAAAATAGTTCTTTTGCAAGTATAAACGAATTTAAAATTATCAGATAACTGCAGTACACATTTGTTAATTTATATTATTTTGTTTCTTTCAGAGTTTCGAAATATTACAGAGATCAAATTATATAAAAAATGCATAGAGATCAAATATCAATCAAGACTATATTAACCACAAATTAACTTTTGTTTTCTAACTATAATACGAGCAAAGATTTCATACAGGGAACTATCTAAACTTAGCAAGAGAAACTTGTTTGAGAGGAAATTGAACTATAAATATGTGAGCATGAGCTTAATGTGATATAATTTTTGCTTGCAAGCTTGTCTAATCATAGCCAAGGGTCATGATTCCTTCTTTTTTATTTTTGAAAAATTAAATTGACTTATTAAAACTTATATGCATTTGGAATTTTTCTTTTCTGGAAAAACAAAAGGAAAAACGTTTGAGACCGTTGACCCAAGAACAGAGGAAGTGATTGCTGAAATAGCAGAGGCTAACAAAGAAGATGTTGATATTGCTGTGAAGGCCGCACGTGAAGCATTTGATCGTGGTCCATGGCCACGCATGCCCGGTGCTGTAAGTTCATCTCTTCATTTTTTTATTTCAATTATTATTATAATTAACTGAAAAGTTGTGCACTCATCACTACCAAAATCAGAGCTGTGAGTTTTCATTTTCAACGTAGAAAATTCCCTGTTCAACATTATTCACAACAAAGTTGAAAAAAGAAATTTAATTGTTTGAAAACAAATGCTTTATAAACTATTCTAGCTCTGTGCCAAAAAAAAAAAACTATTCTAGTTACCACTTTTATTTATTTAATTAGTTGCTGTCACGAAGTTTTGTCAAATTTTTATGATACCTCTTTTCTTTATCTCTCTATTAATATTCCTTAATAGTCTGAAAAACATTAGACTGACACCTTTATAAATACCTAAGAAATACATTATACCTTCTGTCCCTTGTAAGGGAGTTGCTGTAAACGTTAACAAAAAAAAAAAAAAATTATGTGCAATTTAAAAAAAAATCCTTAAGAGTTAGGGAGAGTTAATATAATTTGCTCTACTTATTTTCATATGGGGCCTATTTCAATTCGTTTCTCTCCATGGTTATCGAAATAAAAATAGTTTAATTTGTATGTCCTTTCAATATATTTTTATGCCAACATCACCATTTTACTATCTTATCATGTTTATTAATCTGATACGACAATAAGGTGAATTTTTATTGAATGTAAATATTAAAATGATAGTATAAAATTATATGAAATCGAGCTTGCAAAAGGTTCACATTATCTAACGTACAACTTCTACAACATCAACATCATCAATAAATACCTTTAATCCAAATTAATTGAAGTGGGTGATAGATGAACTCATAGATCAGAAATAAGATATAGAAGTAAAGTCTCAATAATTTTACAAGCAAAAGATAGGCAATCAGGCAATGCTCTCAAGCTTTCAAAAGCAGTGAGCAGCATTAACTAACTTGTTATGATCATGGGATTTTGGACAGGAAAGAGCAAAG
Source organism: Glycine latifolia (assembly GCA_013407115.1). Taxonomy (NCBI): domain Eukaryota; kingdom Viridiplantae; phylum Streptophyta; class Magnoliopsida; order Fabales; family Fabaceae; genus Glycine; species Glycine latifolia. Next base: position 8,093,210 of record CM023956.1, on the reverse strand, counting down.
ATTATGCTGAAATGGTCAGAGCTAATTGAACAGAACGCAGAAGAAATAGCAGCATTGGACACCATTGATGGGGGAAAGTTATTCAGTTGGTGTAAGGCTGTGGATGTTCCTGAAGCATCCAACATCCTACGTTACTATGCTGGCGCTGCTGATAAAATTCATGGAGATGTGTTCAAAACATCTCGTGACCTCCACTTGTATTCTCTGATGGAACCTGTTGGTGTTGTTGGACACATTATCCCTTGGAATTTCCCTACTGTCATGTTCTTCGCCAAGGTTGCCCCAGCCTTGGCTGCTGGCTGCACCATGGTCATCAAGCCTGCTGAGCAAACACCTCTCTCATCACTCTTTTATGCTTATCTTGCTAAGCTGGTATGGTTAAACACATTTGTTTATTAGTTGCTTATCAAACGCAGCTAAAGTAGCATTTAGTAGATTTGTTAAAATAGGACAGAACATAACATGTTGGAGATTTTACATTGTCTAATGATATGACCAAAATAGTGTGTATAAGTGAAGAGACTCTCACTCCATATTACATTAAGTATTTTCGCCATATCAATAGTCAATGTGTAACCTAACATATGTGTTCTGTTTTATTTTATGTTTGGCACATCTTAAATATAGAACATGGTGTAAAAAGTGGTACATTTTGGTTCCACCCTTTTTAATTGAATCAAAGAAAACGGAACACAAGTCTTTTGAGTCAAACGCTACCTTAGGAAATTAGCATATAACATATCTTGCTATCTTGGATATTTATGTTTAGTTTGTTAGTATCATTAATACATGGAAGATGGACATGAATATAAGTTGACTAGGTGTTTTTTGTTTTCCCTTTTCATCAAGGCTGGTATCCCAGATGGAGTGCTCAATGTAGTACCCGGATTTGGCTCAATTGCAGGGGCTGCAATAAGTTCACATATGGACATTGATGCGGTAATTTGAGTGTGAAACGTTCTATAGCATCGATCAAGTTGAAGGGTATTATTGCATTTGTTACCAACTCCTAAGGTTTGCTGTGATTATGTTTTATGCTACAGGTCAGTTTTACAGGTTCAACAGAAACAGGTCGTAAAATAATGCAGGCTGCGGCCTTGAGCAATTTGAAGCCAGTTTCACTCGAATTAGGAGGAAAGTCACCAGTTTTGATTTTTGATGATGCTGATGTAGACAAAGCTGTTGACCTTGCTCTCTTTGGCATCCTACATAACAAGGTATATTTTCTTCTCAGGAAATTTTATAACTTCGAAAAGAACACAGACTTATACTGTTTGAAATACTATAATTTTCAGGGAGAAATCTGTGTTGCATTCTCCAGAGTTTATGTCCAGGAAGGGATGTACGATGAATTTGAGAAGAAGGTAGTGGAGAAGGCTAAAACTTGGGTAGTGGGAGACCCTTTTGATCCTAAAGTTCAGCAAGGACCCCAAGTGAGATTACTCTAAATTTGCACAATTCTACAACTATGTTCACACTAGAATTTAAGTGATGTACCTTATTACTAGAAACCCTCTTAACATATTTTCTTTCAATCTCCATGTAGCTGCTAGCATAAAAATAAAATTGTTAATTTTAATTCTTCTCTGACATGATTTTCTAATGCAGACTAGTAAGGCACAATATGATAAAATTATTTCCTATATTGAGCATGGAAAGAGTGAAGGAGCCACACTGTTGACTGGGGGTAAGCCAGCGGGCAACAAGGGATACTACATTGAGCCTACCATTTTTGCCAATGTTAAGGTGCATTTCAACTCTAAAAGAAGCATGAAACCAGCTATCTTTATCATAATTGAACAGTCGACCTTAATTTTTTTGGCTTCTTTTTGAGAATTCATTTAGGAGGACATGCTAATTGCACAAGAGGAAGTATTTGGACCTGTGATGACACTTTCCAAGTTCAAGTAAGCCCATCTTATATTCCTTTTCGCTTAGTACAAGAAAAGAAGTTTATTATTGTGCATTTGAATGTTGTATCAAGTATGGTATGCGTGCAACAGGACCATTGAGGATGCAATTAAGAAAGCCAACAATTCCAAATATGGCCTAGCAGCAGGGATTGTGACCAAGAACTTGGATATTGCAAACACTGTATCAAGGTCCATCCGTGCAGGCATCATTTGGATCAATTGCTTCTTTGCCTTTGATATTGACTGCCCTTTTGGAGGGTATAAGATGAGTGGATTTGGAAGAGATTATGGACTGGAAGCACTTCATAAGTTTCTCAAAGTTAAATCTGTTGCAACTCCTATTTACGATTCCCCTTGGCTTTGAAACTTCATTCTCCGAGGGTGTTTGTAACACTAAACATATACATCATTTGGATCAACTACTTAATACAATGTTTTTTTTCTCTTTTTTTGGATGCTAAGCAATAAGTTTTAGGCATCTTCTTAGTAATAATAATTTATATACTTAAGAGCTTGTGTGATGCTGAACCACTTTGAAGAACAGTAATACAACAACAATAACAACTAAAGTCTTATGAACTTATCCCACTAGGTGATGTCGATTACAAGGAGTATTAACAAGTTTGAATAGAGGGAGTACTTTAGCCCCTTATATGAATACTTTATGAAACTACTTAAATATAAAATAGAAGAAAATTGAGGTGACAATGTGACAATATTTATGTGAGTTCTAAAGTCCTAACAGATGATAAAATCATTAACTTCAAAACTAGGTAAAACTTTTACATTCAATTCATTAATGATACTCCCTTCAACAATATTCAATCAGAAGGCAAATAAATAAATAAAAATTCGGCCCGAACTTAAGGTTCCACGACCTTAAGAAACGCATATATTCACATGTTATATTAACTATTCAGAGAAGTGGTTACCACTACCACATGGAATCAGGCCAAGTGTTGAGGGGGAAATGAGAGAGTTAGAGGTACATTGATGTAAGCACACTTAACATTGCAATCAGAGATACTAAAATCACAAGTTTCCAAAGCCTTGCCTCAAACTACCCTTTTCTTCACAAGTACCCTGGAAGTAGAAGGATCAGCAAACCGAACAGAGAAGGATCTAGAGAAGTTATCTGGCTCATCCTTTGCAGTCCCTTGGTCAAAATTCTGAGAGTAAGTGTATGGATCATAAGGGACCTGAAGGGGAGAGGATGCAGACTCAAACAGCTTCTTCTTCTCTTTCTTGAGCTTCATCCACAACACTTTCCACGTCATCTTACTTGATTTACAATTTGCATGCTCAATCTCATTGCAACAACACCTTCCTGATTTCATGATGGTTCTCTTGCATGAATGGCAACAATTTCTTATATCCATGGCTTTAGTAGAACAAATAGTTCAAGTGTTCTCAACTCAACAATGTGAGCAAGTAAGTTCAGTGAGAAGTGAGGAGACTTTGAATATAACTACAAGCACGTGGTTTTGGATTTGAAACAAGGGAATTGGCCACTCTCTAGACCTTACTTTTTCTTTTTAGGTTTCCTAGAATGGTGTTGTTATTCACCGGCCAAGTAGTAAAAGCAAATCAGAAAACCTCAACTGAACAAAAAATATTATCTTTAATAAAAAAACTCCCTACCCCAAGACCAACGCCACCAAATATTTCTAACTAGATTATGTGGATCACAATATGTTATCACATTCTGTAATGTATATTGTAACTTGGGCACGTGATGCACATGACATACTGCATCCCATTGCCTTGTGGAGGTGTTTATTGAGCAACTTGCCATGTGAACTGATTTTTCTTTTCTTTTGGAGCAGCATTGTTATAATTTATTATTTTGTGGTTAGGGTGCTTAATGACATGTATCGTAATGCTTTACTTGGAGACGTAATATTAGGCAGAGAAATTATCAGAAACTCTCAATTTTCTTAAAACTGAACTTCTCTATCTCTACCTTAACTTACGTTTAACTGTGTGGGTATTAGTATTTCTATTGAAATTATAATTTTACTGTTATTGACGATGTGACTATGTGAGGCGTATTTAATAGTACATGCTTAGAGAAAAATGAACATTATTTAATAGCAGCATTGTTACAAGAAAGTACTTATTAGTTATCATTATTATCAGGTAGCAAAGGTCCTGAGCATGACCTTTTACTGGTTTGTAGACCTGTGAGGAGCCATCTTGGGTTTCCTGCATGGAGACTTCGTTACACATAGATCATGTAAGTTCTTTCTAGGAAACTATTATTTATGATTAGAACAATGAAGTAATAAAATTTCACATGAAGTGAAACTATGCTTGTGTATAGAACTAAAAGCAGTAGCTATGTTATATGGTCTTTCTGTTCTGTATTAGGTTATCAACTTGGAATAGTCTGTTGATGATTTAGCTGAAATATAAGTTCTTGTATATGAAATTAGTTTAAATCTTGAGTGGTTGGTAAATATATTTGGATCCAATTTAGCTTCTCCCTATTTGCTCTATAATCCTCTATGTTATATTTACTTTCTCCAGCAGTAAATCTGTGGTATAGTAGTGGCTGATTGACTGCTCCATAGTTCTATTGTAGAGACATTAAGCCTTTATTTTCCCTTTTATGTGATTCTAGTGGGGTATGTAAGACGATATATATCACTTTGAGACATAGAGGATCTATTCCTTCCTCTAATCATGTTTTGGTATATATTATTTCGTTAAATTTAGACTTTTGGCAGTGTACATAGTGATTGACACAGGAGGCAACACAGGATATTGGCGCATTTTTAGTGAACACCGATGGAAGGGCCTCAAATTTAATAACTTTTCATGGAACAAAGGTATGAAATGTGAGATCTAGGACCACAAACATATATACATATTATACGCACAACTGGGAGATGACTTCACAGGTCTTAATAATCTCACTGCATATTTTACTTAATAAATATAATATTTAATGTTATTGGAAAATTAATTTTACTGATATATTAAATATGATATATTTATTATTTCAAATAGATTAAATATATATCTTAAACATAATAAAATACATACTAAATATATACATATATTAAAATATGAAATGTGTATATATTATAATTATTACTATGTATTATATATACATGTATTTAATATGTTTAACAAATACATACATGTATTTTATTGAATATGTATTTAATAAAAGATGATTAAAAAAATGGGTAAAAATGATTTGGACGGTATAAAGAAGGCAAAAGAAGCATTAGAAGTTTTGAAGTTTATTTTTAATCTTGTCGAATGATATTGTGTCATATATGTAATCAATTTCACTTAGTGAGACAAGATTTTGTTATTGTTATTATATTTTTATTTCAATACAAAGTTGATAATTGATGTTGCTAATCTTAACAAAAAAAATTACACACATTATCACATTCAACAATATCAATAATACCTTTAACCCAGGTTAATTGAGATTGTGGCCAATGAACCTAATGATAAATTGAAGATAAAACAAAAGAGAGAAAAAATAAACTAAAAAAAAAATAAAAGAAAGGAGAAAAGAAGAGGAAAAGAACTAAGACAAGGGAAACAACTGGAACATAAAACTGCTAATGAGTTTAATCATCTACCAAACTTATAGTTTTTCTCCACTCCGTTCTAAGACATACCGTCGACCAATCTATATCCCACTCCATTAGGTTTTGTTTCACTACCTTTCTCCAGGTAAGTTTCGGTTGACCTCTACCTCTCTTTGTGTCGAGCTCTTAGTAACAAACTCTTGTTCTTACGGGAGCATCTAGTGGTCGTCTCATAACGTGCCTAAACAACCTCAATATATGCTCCCTCATCTTTTCACATACCGGTACCATTGATACCTTTCGTCGAATATCTTCATTTCTTATCTTATCCACCTTCGTATAATCACACATCCACCTTAACTTCCTCATTTCTGCTACCCCTATTTTTTGCTCATGTTGCCCCTGTACTGACCAACATTCTGCTCCATATAACATTGCCGGTCTTACAACTGTTCTATAGAATTTTTCTTTTAGCTTAAGGGAAATTTTATAGTCACACAAAAATCTCAATGCACTCCGTCATTTCATTCACCCTGTTCTAATTCTATGATTTACATCCTCATCTTAAAAAATTATTTACATTGATTATTTATTATGAACTATAGTAATATAAGTTTAATATTTTCACACATGTTTCACACTATATCCTTGTTTCTATCCACAAACTCCAAAGTAAGATGTTTTATGTATTTCTTTTATACTTTTATTGACATGCTTTATTATAATTAATAAAAAGTTCAAAGTTAGCCTTGTGTATTATAGGAATTTGTTATCATTGTAATACATTAACGATGACACATCTCAATTAACATAAGACCTAGAATCAAGGAAAGAGATAAACACTTTAAGATTTTTTTCATTTTTTATATTAACTGGATTCCTAATCTTGTGAGCTATAGGATTATATACATCACGTGGGAAGGACGGCTCGTGTAGGGCACTATGGGGTTGCCATTTCCCTTGTAAATTAGTATGAACTAGAGTGGTACATTCAAATAGAGAAACTTAATGAGTAGTATATGTGGTCTTTGCTTTAACATTTTGTGGAACAAAAGTTTCTTCAGGAAAGAAGCTACCAGAGTATATTGCATAAGAAGATGAAGTTATGCTTTTGGAAGAGCATGTTGGTGAGGCCAAATTATTTGCCTTCATGGTAAAATTTGTATGACCATTTGAAAATGGAGTAGCCACATTCAAAATGGAGGTAACCATTTGTTTCAAATGCTCCATCACATGAGTTACATGTTGAATCTGTCAGTCATGTAACTAAAATGTGGGATTGATTTTGATGACTTCACTATGATTTTTTAAGTTGATACAAGTTTATTTATTGTTGAAAAATGTATGTTTATGTATTGGTTTAGGTATATCTTAAATGATTATACAATTATGTTTAAAGCTAAAAAGTTACTAATTTACATGTCAATTAGATGTAGGAAGCCATGCATTCTATTTGCATTTATGGATGGTTGGACATGTTAGCTAGATGAAAGTTGTCATGTTGATTAAATACAAAAAGTAGTTGTTTGTGTTTATACTTTTCCATAATATACTTTTTTGATGCTAACCATAGAAGTATTAATATTATGAAATTGTAAGTAATGTGATATTGTAATGAAAATAATATTTTTAAATATTTTAATTTAAAATTAATATATTTTTTATAAATTTGTTCATTGTAAAAACAGACAAATTATTTAAAAAATTTGTATAAAAACTATAACGACCCCGTATGCATCCGGTTCATTAACATTATATTATGGTCTTAAGGCAACAATACTTAATGTAAATTAAGTAAACACGGAAGCATAAAAATAATAAGACATCATCTTACGTCATACAACACAACTAAAACATTATGTATGGACTTTGATATACATCCTGACACCTCTATTCCAAAAGGTACATCATACAAAATAAACTCATATCGGGTTACAAATACATAATAAAATTGAGTCAACAGACTCGCAAAAGATCGCATCCCAAATCCGCATCCATGAACCCAGCCTTGGCTTCTTGTCCGGGATTCTCAATTAGTAGCCATCTCGGTCTCGGCCTATCCGGCCTGTCAATTGAGATCCACCGAACAACCCCTACTCGGGTCTCTTACCCCAGACCTCGTCCTCCTCTCTTTGGCTATCACCTCTAATAAAATATAATTCTCAACTGGGTTGAGATACAATCTCAGTAAACTCAGGGTTCTTGGAGACTTACCTCCCCCTAGTTCATTTTATTGAAAGGTCGGGTTGGCTACGTTATTTATAATGCCAATATAAATGCTATGTATTGTGGAAGTGAACATTCCAGCACCAATATGCAATTTAGCCAACGAGTGCAGATATCATACACAATTGCATATAAGATATAGAAGTTAGACAGCCAATACACATATTGTGCACTCTTGTATATCTTCCAGTGTACTCCGCGTACACATCACGTATCCCGACTTGAGGTCCCAGACCCCGGACTCCACGTGATAGTTCCACCAATGTGTCATTCCAGCAAAGACATGCACAAATGTATATCCAAATATACAAATTAGCCAACCAGTGCACTCTGCGTACACAATTGCATATCCAGTTATACAAATTAGACAATCAGTGCACATCTCCATTACATGTATGTTTTCAATCAAAAAGCAGTAAAACACAATGTAAATACACGCACCATGTCATCCAACAACCATCACTCCCCAGGAGTATGATGGAACATATTCAAGGGAACCAAATCCTAAGAACAAAGAGCTTACCTTCTCTGATTCCAGCACCATTTACCTCAGCCTTGTGTTTCCGACCACAGATATCTTCTTTATCAAGCCCTACACCAGTCGCAAAAGATATCAAGAATGGTTCTCACCCGTCTCATGAAAAGAACCCAGTTCTTTTCCAGATTTCATACATATACCTCCAACGTTGACTTGTAATTCCCAAAAATATTAGGGCATAACAAAATACCCAAAACCCAGAAAAGTTAGTTTTCAAGGTTGAACCTTTGTCACAACAACCTCCTAAGCATATTTTCCAAAGAAACATCACTCAAAACCAACCCTAACTCATATGAGTCATTTTTCCTCTTATAACCAACTTAAAAGATACAGTGAAACTTACATATCTTACCTTAAAAACAATAAGGAAGGCTAGATGATAGCTTCTCCAAGCTTGGATGTCCTTAACGTGCCTTCTAACTCTTAAAGGTTGAAACTTTAAACTTTCCTTCGGAGAAATGATCTCCTCGCCTGATGGTTTTCACAACTAACAAAGGGTGGAAACTAGTTTATAAGATGGTTCTCTTCAATCCTTATGTTGGATGTGAAGATGTTTAGGTTCAGGAATGGTTATCTAGGAATTTTCTCACTTTAACAATGGAGGAAAATGGAATAAGAGAGAGAAAATGTTTTAGCAAAGGCGGTGGGAAAAGGTTACTACTGAAATATCTCATTCGTACATATCTTAAATATCCTTTAAGATAACACGCGTCATAAAAATAATATGAGAGTCTTCCCGTGTCAAAAAAACCAGCAGGGAGTCAACACGTGTAAAAAGGCTAAGTCCGAGATAAATAGCAAGTACTGACTGTTTTAATCGCTTACAAATGCTTATGTAATTGATTGCATACGAACAAATCCTTAATACTATAATACATCCAACGTTCCCTCCTTCTCCGACCTCATCCGGGTTCCTGCCTTGACACTTCGCAAGTCCAAGGTCCCTCCCAACCGTTTCCGGGATCACTAACCCAGTAACTCTATCAAAAGGGGTTGCGAGCTCTTCTGGTTTCTCAACCTGGTAGCTCTTACAAGTCAACCACATACGAGCTCTTCCGAGCTCAACCGAGATCACAACTCAGTATCACATCCGAGCTCATCCGAGATCACAACTCGGTATCACATCCGATATCTACCGAGCTCTAGCGAGATACCTATCCGGTTGCTCTTTCCTTCCTTGTCCGGGTTCCTTTCTATACATCCGCGTTTTTCCCAAAAGTGCTATGTAAATACACCACTTATGTGGCAATAACCCAGTCTACATAAAAACTAACATATACCATAATCCCGGATTAATAAATGTGCCATCTACACCCCCTTCTTATCTGAGTTCCAAAATACACCCCTTCCTAAGGTGACAACCCGTTCATACGAACCCGGATTATCGCAGGGTCATTATAAAAACAACATCGGTTGGTCTAAAACCAATGTAGAAAGTGTCTTTACGATATCAATTTTAGCAAAACCAATGTTATAAAGACACTATCAATTTTGAACACATTCAACATTGATTTTTTCAAAAATAGATTTTGTATATGACTTTCAACATTGATTTTTCATAATCGATGTAGAAAGCACTTCAAAATACACAATTCAACATCGATTTTTCAGAACTGATGTAGAAAGCATTTCAGAATACACAATTCAACATCGATTTTTTCAGAACCAATATAAAAATTGTTTAAGAATGCACCTTGCAACATTGGTATTGTCAAAATTAATATTGTTATTTACCTTGACCAAAATCAATGTTGTTTTTGCATTTTTTTTATATTTCTTACTATAAAGACATCGATTTTTGGAAAGAATCAATATTGTATAGTGAATTTCAACATCGATTTTCATAATCAATGTCAAAATTGATACTTTTAACGACGATAATTTTAACATCAATTTATAACCGATATTGAAAGTTTGAAATAACTGATGTTAAAAGTCTATTTTCTAGTAATAAGCATGAACATGGTCAAATTTAAATGATAAAAGGAGCCTACTATCATGAAAAAAATATTTATACATAGAAAATGAAAATAAAATATTTTTAAAAAATAAAAAATTATAAAAATTAATTATTAGTTTTACATAATACTGCCCAAAAAATTCCATGAATTTCTAATAAAATTGCTATATACATTAAGTAATTTCTTAAAAAAAAACCTATATTAATTATATTCTAAAAATCTACTAAATCCGAATGAATAATGTTACTGTTTAAATTATCTTTTATAATAATAATAATAACCAACAAGCATTAAAGTAAAATTTACTTTTAAATTGCTAGAAAGTAGAAGAAAAATATTGTATCATGGCAATGTTCATTGCCTTATAAAGCAAATTTCGGTGAACAATTTGTAAGTGATATTCGGGTTGCTTTCCTAAAGTTTTCAAGTTGGAACCTCAAACAATGACAAAATCCAAAAGGAAAAACAAAAATGTGAGAATAGAAACAAAATGAACAACGATTGAAAGATATAATATTAGTTGGTATCTCAAAGCTCAAGTTTTCAATCTCCTACACTGTTACTAAGCTTAATCCATGAGAACAAAAGAAAGTTAATAAATTCATTTGATTGCAAATGCAATCATTTATATTTATAGTTTTTAGGGGGCATCTGATACAAGCAATCCTCATTTCTGAAAATTACGAATCCTGAAATCATGATTTTAAAAAATATTAAAATTGTTTGATAGTTTGATCATAAATACTTCCATATAAGATTTTTGGGAATAAGAGAGTAATTTAATATTTTTATCATGATTTTTAATTATTTACTATATTAAATGATTTAATAAGATTAGCGTGATATTTCCTTCCTCTCCCATGAAAATATTTTTTTGAAAAACATCCAAATTTTTTTTGAAAAACATTGTTTCTGGAAGTTATTTAAAAAAAAAAAATCAAACATGGTGTACAATGATTTCCAACTTCAGATTCTAATGAAATTATAAAACAAATTGTACTAAACGCCCCCTTAAAGTAACAAGATTACATTACAAAAGGAAAAATTATCAAAAATAAAATAAATAATAATTAAATATTTTGTCTAAAAGTGGAAAAGTGTAACTATTTCTAAAATGAAGATTATAAAGAGAAAAATAATATATTTTTTCTCTAAAAAGAGCAAGAATGTTATTTTTTTACAATGAATGCTAGAAAAGAAAAATAGAATATTTAATTTTTGTTAGTAAAATTGGACAAAGTGTATATTTGAATTGAAATTTGTACAATGTAAATCATAGTTTAGAGGAGTAAATTGAATTTCATCCAAGTAACTTACCATGCATCATTTACAATAAATTTTAAAAATGTTGTAAATTTTTTATAGTTACAGATTTTTTAAAATTTAATTATTTTTAACTAGCATTCCTCTACTATCATTATTTTGAAACTAATCAGTCAAACATTTCTTTATGATAATAGTGATCTTTTTTGTTGTTTAAAACTTGTATACTTTATCGAAAAAAAGAAGTAGTGATGGCTATTTTTTTTTCTCCAAATTTGCAAATGATGCAGGGGATAGCGGCATATCGAAGTAAAACCCAGTTAAAGGTTTGGTTTTCCACCTTTTTTCGTCTCGATGAGTATTAGTGTGTTTGGGGTGACTACATACACAAAAAAAATAATCAATTATTAACCCACGGTATAACCACAACAACATATAGTAGCTTCAAAAATTTCACGGTGATGCCACGATTTTAAATCCCATAATTGATTTCCAATGGTATCCAAACACATACTATAATATCCATTCCATTCACTTGATTGTCTAGCTTTAGATTTTTGTTTCATGTCCAATGTAATCTGTGTGTGTGTGATTTTTCATAAAGATATAAGCAACATTTTGGATTAGTTCTTTCCATTTTTTTCTTAACAACTCGTTAAGTGAAATGAAGGGCCAATTCAGTAACCTTAAGTAAAATAAACCAGAATAAAAAATTCTATTTAAATAGTACTCGTATTTAAAAAAAAAGTGAAAATTGATTAACAAAACATGAACAATGCAAGTTCAGCGAACCAAGTTAAAGAATAACTGAGGCACTTTGCGTGCTAAGTAGCACTCTTAACCCAATAAAAGCCCATAATTAAATAATTGGTTATAAATCCTTTGAGAGCCCATAACATTCAAATTTGCACGGCTTGACCAGTTGGAAGCGTGTATGAATTGGGAATCAATTATTTTAGGTTTTTTCTAAGTCATCAAATAAGATTATTTTTTTACGCAGAAGAGTAGAATCCTATTCCTGTCTCTATCATGGGTGATGGGTCCATTTTTTTCTAAATCTGACAGAAAAAGCCAAACCGCGTCATTAAAATATGGAAGCTTGAATAATGAAAAAAAGAAAAAAGAGAAGAATTCCCCATATATACAAAAAAAGGAAATTTAAACAAAAAAGAGATAGAGAAGAAGAATGAAACCATCCTCTGAAGAAAATGTATCAGAATAAATAATAATAAATTTCATCAATAGTAATTACAGTACAAAAAAATCCTGAAATATTCTCTAATCGCCATGATGATAATAAGAAGAAGAAGAAGAAAAATTAATGAATCATGTATGTGATTCCGAGAGCCACCAGCATAAGAATGTAAGCAATTCCTTGATCAATTGCGGTTCCTGCAGCAACCAAAACAAAACAAGATAAAAAAAAAAGCTATAATAAAACAGAAGGTGATAAAAAGAAGGAATTGAATTACTTGATATAAATTGAAAGAAAAAGAAAGTGAAAAGGTTAAAAAGTAGGATTTGACTGACCATCACTGGTAGGAGGAGGTGCTGGAGAAAGAAGCAAGTCCTGAGCTTGGGCCAGACGAGAGATTGCCATGATGAACAAAGGCAGAAGTGGGAAAGCCAAAATACTCAGAGTCCTCATTTCCAAATGAAAACGAAGCTTAGAAAATCTTAGATGCGTGTGGTTTTTAAGGGAGGGAAAGAAAGGGTGGGTTATATTTATAAGGACAGAACAAAGGACCCAAATGAGAAACCGTCTCTAAGAAATTTCAACCAAACAAGGATTGCGTTTGAAGACGCGTCACCGGGTTTCCACTCGGTTGGCGACTGTTGACTACTCAGAAAATTATCAAATTATTTATCCTTTTAAAAACTTTTTTTTTAGTGACATTCTCTCATCTTTTCCTTCAAAAAATTCTTTATAGATTTATTGAAAATCATAAATTTTAATAGTCTTATTTTTTATTTAATATAAATAAGAAGGGAAAATTATTAAATAAAAATAAAACCAATCAAAAGTGATCATTTTTAATAAATTTTAACCAATTATATATAGAATTGTAGCATTTTTAAAATATATATATATATATATATATATATATTTAAGTTTTTTTATTTAGGAGAAGAATTAATAGTATTTAAATTATATATTTTACAGAAAAAGTTACTAAGTAATTTAAGACTTAATATTTGTTCATTAGGGTATTGTGATAAATAATTATGTGATATATATTTCAATTTTTAATTTACAAAAAAATTAAAATATATAATTATATGTTTTCTTTAGAGAAAATATAATTATATATGTCAGGTAGACATATAATTAGTAGATTTTATGATAATTTAAAACTAATAATAATTTTTTCGTCATATGAAAATTAATTAAGACATTATGTGGGGGACAGGGGACACGAAGGAGAAGGGAAGGGGAAATTTTCTAATATGTTACATGTGTGTAACTGTATTTTTGCCTTACAAGTCTGGATTCTCAAGAAACAACCACCAAAGATTCAACCCCAAGTTTTCTAGAATATGTTTTATTTTTTAATGATATCTAGGATATGTTGTTGTCATGGTCAGTCAAGAAAAATATTCCACGTTTAAATAGTATGTATCACACTAACCCCTTGCAATTTCTTGTTTTATGCCTTGGGTTTCATGTAGAGTCAAGTTTTTGATGCGTGGTCCAAGAAAAAATAAAAAGAAAATCAGGGACATTTTTTCTCTCTTGAACTATTCATTGAATCAGCAGCGCGAAGTAGGGTGAGTTTTCCCAGTTTTGTGCGATTAAGTACTCTCATATAAGAAATAAATTTCACGGGATTATTCAAGATTTTGGATAATATGTCAAATTATCAACGTTAATGCAAAGCCTTCTCTCTCCTTTATATATGAAAATTATCAAAAATTAAAATTAAAGGCAGGGTTGAAATTAAGGAGTTCAAATAAGCTAACAATCATTTCAGTTGAATCAACAACAAATTTAGAATATTCTTAGGTATTAAAATCTTATAATTTAAACATGTCAAATGAATCAGTCAAATATTTCATTATTTTACGAGAAATAAATAAAATAAAAAGCATTTATCTTAATAAATGACATGTGTGTACAAATAGAAATATTAGATATAAATATTTAAAGGTCATTAATTAACAATATGATGCATTATATTAATTAATATCGATATGCCGTAAATAAATATTAATTTTCTATATCAGTAAAATTATCCATGTATCATTTTTTTAGGATACATTGTTAATAGTCCTAAGAATATATTCTAAAATTCAAAGTAATTTAAATAAAAAATACAATATTTTAGGATATAGTCCCCTGATTTTCATGGAAATATCCCGTTCCCATCCCTTCTCATAGGAATAAAAGTGTGAAAAAATATGGTAAAAATAAAAGTTATTACATTCCTAAGAATCAATAATATGCTTAATAATTTATCAAAAGAATGAACTTTTAACCCGTAAAACAAATATTCTCTTTCAATCACAATTTGATTAATAGTTCATCATGTTGTGAAAACTACTTTCATTAAAGACTTAATTATACAATTATTCTTTTAATTGTAATTGAAAGTTCAATTGGATCCCTCAATTACTAAAAAATTCAATTAATCCCTCAATTATTTACAAGTCTAATTAGGTCCTTTAAATATTTCAAACAATACAATTAGATCCTTTTGTATAATGAAATACAGAAATTTTGATTTAATTTTTAATATTTGAGGGATCTAATTAAACTTTTTAAAATAATTAAAGAGCTTGATTGAACTTTTTAACAATTGAAGGATCTAATTGAATTTTTTTAAATAATTAAAGCACTTAATTAAACTTTCTTATAATTGAAGGACCAAATTTAACTTTTAATTATAATTAAGAGATCAATTATATAATTAAGTTTTCACTAAACTTAATTCTCATTGGTGTTTTATATATATATATATATATATATATATATATATATATATATATATATATATATAT
>CM023956.1:8055186-8077746 GCA_013407115.1 Glycine latifolia | reverse complement strand
TTGTTAACTTGTACCCACTTATTTTTAAGAATGAGTGGGTTGGTAAGTTACATTTTATGTGTATTTTAAGAACTTTGTAGTAGCTTGTTAATGCTAACTTACTCGTTTTAATAAATAATGGGTGCACGTTAGTAAATGTTATAAACATTCGTTAACATACATTTGCTTATTATTTGTTTTTTGAAAGAAGTTAGTTAGCTAGTCACGTAAAGAGTAATTATTTGCTAGTGAATATCAATTATACCGATATGGGTAAATTCCACTAAACAGTTTATTAGTTCATCATAATTTTTTAATATATATATTGTGCAAATAATTACGTGGGATAGTATATTGTTTTAAAGGAAATAAATAAGAGTTGACACAAGTCATAATAACTTGTGTTTTTTAACAAATTGGTTCAGGTTTGATTCCTAAGTGACATTTGGGTATGAAAATAGTGCTGGAAGAAAAATTATTATGTGTGCTTATAATTTTTAATAAAGATTAATTATTATTTTTTATGAGACTACTTTATACCAAGAATAATATTAGGGGAAAAAAGAATAAATTGTCAAAACAATTCTTTAAAATATAGGATTTGTCGAATTAGTCATAATAAATAAAGAAAAATTATTTACTCAAATTTAGTCTCAAGTCATCAAGTTTGAAAACTGATTTGATTAATAAGATGCGCGTTTGAAAACTAATTAATTATTCGTTTGATTTATTTGATCAGTCCATCATTATATATTATTATAAGAATTAGTACATGTTTGATTGAGATTAGTTTTAAGGAATTATAATTATTTATTTTTAAAAGATTGGCAAAACTAAGATTTTCAAAATAAACTAAATTAAATACACACTTAATACAACTACTTACAAATACACTATCTTACAAATTATTATATTATTGAGGAAAAAAGTTATACAACGGGATCCTTGTTTTTACACGATATGAAATTGGAATTTGATGTCCAAGTCAAAGGTGATGAGCTGAGCAAGGACATGTCAAACTTAAACTTGAAAATGTCAAAGGATCTCTGAACTTTGACTATGAAATATTTTCGGAAGTTAAATGTGTACGTGACTTCCTGTTTAATAGTATATCTGATTCAGGTTCTTATTTACTCAAACGTGGGTTTGCACATGGAAATAATCATCTCCAGTACTGGAACCTAACGTTCCAGTTGGAGAGAGTTTAACTACTTCTTTTGGTTTTCAAGCATAATAATAATAATAATAATAATTCACGCTAACTAACTAAGAAAGTTTACGAAATGGACGACATTACCCAAAGGTTGGGATGTACTGGACGACATTACCAAAGGGGTCATTGTATGTTTTTAAAGGCAAAATATGACCCTTTTGGTAATGGGGTTAAAATTTATGAAGTGCCAAAAACTAGTAAGATATGAATATGTTTACCTTCTAATAATATTAATACCACAGTATGGCATATCATATCTATAGCGTTTATGGAAATGACCCTATGAGCTTTGACGCATCAATGTCACCAGCCTGGTCTCAACCATCCTTGAAAGAAGTTATAATTTTGGTTAAGCACTTGAATTGTAAAGGACATGCAATTGATAGGAGAACAAAGATTTGGGTTGAGAATCCGACTTGGAAATTCATCACAATATCTCCTATGTGTTATCATTTTCTTTTTTTGGTGAACATATATATCATCATCATCATTGCAAAACATGAACAACCCTGAACAACCAACCTCATTCTGTGAAATAAAACACTTGCTCATAGTTAAAATACTCCCGAAGTCTTCATTCTTCAAATTGAATACAAGCACTACAAAAAAAAAGCCTATTTCCGACGGCCCATTTCCCGCGGATGAGATTCCGTCGGAGATTTATGGTTTTCCCACGGAGTTTTCCCATGTATTTCGCTTCCGCCGCAAAATGTAATTAATCCCAAAATATAATTTATCGAACCCTGCCCGCATCTGAGAAGAGCTTGCTTCCCCTTAGGTTTGTGTGACTCACAACTCGGTGAAACTGTGCGCCTTCCTCCGTCGTAGCCCAGCCTCCGTCACAGGTACAGGTGTCCCTTCGTTTATCCCTTTCTTCCATCATCTCCAGTGGCATTCGTTTGAGCTTTCGACAGTCCGCATTCTTCTTTTGTTTTGAACAGGTACCCTGTTCAGTGACCGGAGCTTGTGTCGTCGTCTTTGCTGTTGTGTTCGATTTCTCGTTAGGTGAGTGTATTGTACCATCAATCTTCCTTGTGTTGGGTTTGGGGTTTTAAAACTGTTAGCAAAAGGGTTTTTCTTTGGTTGTGTTTCTGTTCGTGTTTTGTGCATGTGGTGTGTGTTTTTCAGATAAGTTTGTGGTATTTGAAACTGATATTTCTCAGAACCAATGTTTCACCTTTATTTTGGCCTCGCACCGTTGTGATGGATACAAAAGCTAATTAGTTGAATGCATCAATACATAAATAGATGAAGACTTTCCCTCATCTTTGAATGATAAAAATAACAAGCACAGGAAAATAACTTAATAGTATCTGCTCTGCTGTGAAACCTACTCTTCTATATACAGTTGACATTGTTCCTATTTGTATCCTAATAATTTCTTGTCCTCGTAGAAGCTCAACCCAAGTGCCTATTTTTGACATCACAACATAAGTAGTTAGTTAGAGACATAGATGTTATTATTTCCAAAGATATTAGATCAACTTGTTCCTGTTGAAGAAAAGGATATTGTTGATGGCTATTCTAATTTTGGAATATGTCAAGACTGCATAAAAATTGGTACAAAATTAACTGAATTTGATTGTCACCAATTATGGAAACTCTTATGACTCTCTATTAGTTTCTAATTAAACCACCCTTTTCTGTTTCCTAAAATGGGCGTATAAGCTTAGTTTTGACTCTTGTAACGAGATATATGTAATCACATCATATCCCTAATTAGTTCCCTCCATATCCTACAAATTCATACGTCCAGCTTAATCCCAAATATATGGTAAATGTGGACTTAATTTTTCTTATCAAATTGCTAGTTAGTTTAAAAGGGAAATTTCAATGCCTCACTGGAGGAAGCAATGATAATGATTAAGTTTGCCTAGGAAGAAACAACATTGAGTATTTTAAGGGATGAAAAAAATGGGCGAAAAATAGAGAGGAAACACAAGAAGCATATATTTTATCTTTCATTTGTTTTTATCTTTCTCTTTTCATCACATCATTAAGTTTATAATACCTATATTTTCTCTTTGGGAAGTACAATTAGTTTGGTCTTCGAACTTGGTGTGTGGAGAAGTTTAGAGCATTATTAGGGTTGTAGTCATTAGCAACACTAGAGTTCATGATGGAGGATATAGCTGAATTGACTAGTCCATGTTGTGAACTCATAAGATTGAGATTGAACCATGGAAGCTGCAGCAGCAACTTGTGCATGCCATTGCTGTGGCTGACATAGGAAGAGGGTGATTCTGTGTTCCTTCGTAGGTGGTAATCAATATGGTCATGTCTTCAGCACATCTTTGCACCTGAAAGTTAGTTAATTACAAGAAAATAAGGTTAATAATTAGTAGCTAGCTAGTGTTGTTTAAAATCCTTATAGATTCAAACTTGAGGTTAATTTGATGTCATAAAATCAATAAAAGTTAGAAAACCAGTAGAATTCAAACCTGATAAATCTAGCTTTACTTTTACTAACTAATCGGTTGGATGCCCAACTACAAAGGGCTAGAAGTTAAAATGATTTCAAGTGTGAATAGTGTAGGCAACATGGGTATTGATGCCTACATCCACACCAATCCCGGGGCCTACATCCACACCAATCCCGGTGCCTACATCCACACCATCCCCATCCATGCCTGTAGGCAACATGGGTACTGATGAAGCCAGTGTTAATTTGGCCATGGAAGACCCTCCCCTCAATGATCGTCTTACGATTACACTGATAAATGGAGCGTAAGTATTTACAAATTACATTATAATTTATGTATATCATTATTGAATACAATGGTAGTCATTTTTGATTGTGATGTTTGTGTATTAAGGTTTCATCCATCTAAGGTTGCGGCAAAGGCTATCACACTATCCATTAGACAACAATTTCATAATCCATGGCCAACATGGGGAGCAATTCCAAAGGAACAGCAGGATCTTTTTTTCCAACATTTTAAGGTAACTTATTGACATATTAATGAATTACTTCAATGGCTAAAATGGAAACATTATGATACCTTCAAATTTTATTTATGTATATTGAAAAATGTCTTAAACATACCTTGAACCAAAATGAAATATTCAATTGTGTGGAATATTTGTTGCGTTACAATCGTATTACATCTTCCAATTACTCTTTGCCAATCTGATTATGTTTTATTTGATTTTGTCAAACTTTAGAGAAAATTGGTATGGAGACCAGAGGAAGAGGATGAAATAAAAAAAACTTTTAACTTAAAAGCTTCTCATAGACTTTCTGAGATGTTTAGGGATGCCCGAAATGAAAATAAAAGGCCATATTGGATTGGAGATCGTGTGTGGAACGATCTATTATCACATTGGAATGCACCTGAGTATCGGTCCAGGTGTCTTCAGGCAAAAAAAAATCGGGGATCTGAAAAGGGTGGGTGTATGCACACTGGTGGTTCCATTTCCTTGCAGGATCACGCCATTCGTTTGGTAAGATAATGTGTACAAATCTATGCCACATTTTTCTACTCTATATATGAAAACTCAATAACAATTTTATTTTGTTACTTCCAACATAGTCTAAGGAGCTTGGTCGATCTGTATATGTTGATGAAATTTTTCAGCAAACTCATTTAAGGAAGGATACTGGTGAATTTGTGGATGATAGATCTAGGCAGACACATGTGTCACCTCTGCCATGCATCTATTCTTGTTTCTTTAGAGTTATACTGTTTTTTTTTTAATGATAACTGTTTATCCATCACAGGAAAAGTTTGAGGCTAGACTATCTCAAGCTAAGTCTGATGCGGCCTCAAGTGTTGGTGAATCAGAAATGGGTCCTTTAGACCCTACTGAGGAAGAAAGACTTAGGACTCAATGTTGGGTTGCTACTGCGGGACCCTCATATAAGGAACGTCTTTACGGTACTGGAAACCTTGCACGTAGTTATACAACAGCAAATAAGACGTCCATGCAACATATGCAACCATCTTCCAGTCAAGCAATTGATTCAGCGGAAGTTATTCGACTAAGGGACGAGCTTCGTCAATCGAAGAAGGAGATGCGTGTCTTCCAGTCAGTTGTATTACAGTTTCTACCCCCTGAAGCGATGAAAATTATTGAACAGCATAAACAACCTCAACAACCGGTGTCCGACACGCAACAGCCTGAGCAGCCACAACACAATGCTCAAACACATGACCAACAGCCACAACAACATACTGATCAACAACATCAGCAGGAGCAACAACAAAATGACCAACAACATGACCACCAGAGAGACTACAGCAATGACTACTTTGATTACTGACATTTGATGTTTTTATGTGTTGTCTACTTTGAATTTTATGCTTAGTATAGACTTATAAGACATTGTGCTTTTATGCGTTGTGACATGTTGTCTTTATGCTTAGTATGGACTTATAAGACACTGTGCTTTTATGAGTTATTTACTTTGAAGTTTATGCTTAGTATGGACTTATAAGTTTTAATGCTAATTTATGAGTTGTTTACTTCTTGATTAGTTAAGTTGTTTAAGATTATTGGTATTTAATATTTCATCAATTGAATGCATGTTTTACATGTGAAGATGATAGCAAATATTTACTGATACATTGATGAATAAAAAACAGGTTAAAAAACTGGATCATAAATATTTAAAAACGAACTTTTAAAAAAAAAAAAAGGCATTTCCGACGGATTTTTCCGTCGCTAATGGCCCACAGGTTGTTTCCGACGGATATTTTCCGTCGCAAAATGTTCCCACAGGTGCTGTAAGCCACGAAATTTCCGACGGATTTTTTCCGTCGCAAAATATCTCATGGACGCTTTCCGACGGACAGTTTCCGTCGCAACATTTCCCATGGATGATTTCCGACGGATATCTCCGTCGGTAATTACCGACGGACTACAATCCGTCGAATGCCTTTCCTACGCCCCTTTTACCGACCGTTCTCTGTCCGTCGGAAATATACAGTTTGCGACGGAATTTATCCGTCGGAAATCTCGATTTTTTTTGTAGTGGAGAACTAAGATCCTTGACCCTTGTTAACCTTTTTTCTTTTTGTTTCTGCTACTTTTCTTCCGTGATCAACGACACCTTATTATAATAAAACAGTAAAGTGTACTTTTAGATTTAATAGTAGATTCGGTCCCTTTATTATTATTTTTGGAATTTGTTTCTTTTCTTTTTCATAAATTTAGTTCTTTCACTATTTTAATAGTACAATTTGGTTTATCTATAAACTGAGACTAAATATTTAAAAAAATGTTGATAGGGCAGTAAAGTGTTGATCAGAACAGAATTGAATTTATATCTTTTAATAAAAACTTTGAATTTGAGTATTGTGAATAAAAAATATAAATAGAGAATTTTTTTTATTAAAGATATTAATCAACTAAATATTGTAATGTAAGTATTATTAAAACGTGAATAAAATGACATAAAATATCATAACTAATAAACTCAAAAGTTTGAGTATTAATATACACCGATTTGAATTCTGTGCAAGAAATATACATAAATAAAACAAATATAACTCCAAAACAAAATCCAGTGGCGGTGACTCATGGCTGCCAATTAACTACCTTAATTTATATCCGCACTAGAGCTAGAGGCACATGCCACGCAAGATCTCTTATTGAGTTAAAGCCACTAAATAGACCCACGTGGCAGCATCAAAGACAGATGCCCAAAGAGAGATGCTTGTTCATTTGTGGTGGGCCCACACTAGTTTGGAACTTATGTTCATCTAGTGGGTTTGGTCTAACACAGGGTGTGGTTCGGCTTGGCCTCTTTTATGCACACGTACAAAACAAAAATGAAAATAAACACACTTTCTTAAAACCTCTACTAGTGCTTGCAAAATAATTTGCAGTGCAAAACAAACACAAAAGCCTCTGTTGAAGAGAATCTATCCCTTATGCCAAACACCGAAGAAGCCTTTACTTATGCACCACCTTTTCCCCCTTCAGATTCTTTTCTTTTTGAACTCTTAACTTGAGAAAGTAAGGCACATATTACACACACATTATATAGATATAATTGCATTAATACCTACTATTAAGAAAGCATAAAGAACAATCAATGTGTCACCCAGGAGTTCCTTTTGTGAACCGAGAGGGCTTGATGATGCACAGAAGATGGCTTGTGTCACCACTGGCAAGGCATGCACCGAGTCAGGTTCATGATGGTGGTGGCTCTGGAGAGAGTGGTTCGGTGAAGCGCTGCGTGTGCTCGCCGTCACAGCATCCGGGGTCGTTCCGGTGCCGGTTGCATCACGGTGAGTATGTATGGTTAGGTAGAAGAATTAAGTAGTGAGATGTATCATGTATCCAATTCTAACCGTACATAAAGGTTATACTTTATAAGCATGCATGTAAATAAGTGTTTCCTCTTTCTTCTTTCACGATGAATGGTGAGAGAATTTGATATCACAAAGGTTGGGAGAGCAACTTGCATAGTTGCATTGGGGATTAATAATAAATAAAATTGTGTTTTTCTTTGTTTTTCCTGAGCCAATTAAGGCAGGCTTGTGTGCATCATAATTCATAAAGGATTGGGATAAAATAAATGATAATTTGTTGTATTAATTCTTGATTTTAGTACTCAAATGTTGCATTAGAATGACAGTTATTTTAAATGAGAGACAACATCTAAATAGAAGCGAGTTGATAATCGCTGCAACTTTGTTGCTTTGAAGGTGCCTATACGTCTACTCTGTTCCTTCATTTTATATTCATAATCTCAGAATTATATCATGTCCCCTTGTACAACTGAGAGTGTTGGATGATTATTAGATAAATATCAGAGTAGACAACTAATTCAAAACTGACAAGGGTATATTTATACACTTATAGTCCCATCCATGAGATGTCGATTCAAGGAAAAATTCACACTAAATCTCAAATAACACACAGATATATCATGATTGACTCGGTCTACTAGTCGCACTATGTACTGAGTTTTACGGAGTATGCATTATTTAGGAGTCAGATCGTAAAATGAGTTATAGAAGCATTCTATTTTTTTCCATTGTGAATGATATCATGAAGGCATTACATGCTGCCTTTCACCGTCCATGAGAATAAAACATAGATCAAAAGCACCCAATCTATAAATTACGTTGGAAGAAAACAAGGATTTATACCCTTGGTCTATGTTCCTTTCAATGGGGGCATGTGTGCCACCACCTACAAATCTGCTAGCACCCACTGAGAACAGAATATATTTTTGTTAAAACAGAGACTACTACCAGAAATTTTATGCTAGATAGCAACCTACTAACCACTCACTGACGACGACATTCCACCAAGAAACTGAAATTCAAAATTCAATGCAGGACTTTTAAGTTTTAATATTTCATATATCGTGGTAGGACCCGGCCTACGAACAAAAAGGGCATGCCAATGCCATGCCCTCAGTCGCTCCAAACATCCAATTAGGCATTTGGAGTGTCTTAACATTTTCACATAAAATATTGAAACCGAAAAGAATATCAATAAATTTCAGGAATTTCAAATTGGGCAAAACATATTGTTACAGTATTAGACGGAAGGTGGGAAAGCAAATCTCAAGGTTAGATCACTATTCCATTTTTTTATGTCATTTTCTTGTGAATAAAATAAGGAATTCTTGGTCATACAACCAGTGGAAAAGACACTCTCAAAACAACACTCCACTAGAACTCGGTGCGAACTGTTAACATATAACTGATATAAGCGTGGCATTTAAAAGGAGAAGTAAATTATATTTTTATTTCTCAAGTTTCAACTACAAGACTGATTAACTCCCAGGTACCATTTTCATTGAATTTATCTCATACGACCGTTAAATACAAAATGCAAGTGGTCTGTAGTCAACCATAATTTACAAGGATGTGTGATCCATATACAATTATACAGCACGCTTAAAGTAATGCAATGAAAACACCAGCAGCAGCGCTGTATAGACAAAGGATGCAAAAGGTTGATACCACATCACGTATCTCCAGCTTCAATATATGCGCGCTGATCCAGCGGATCACCCAGTGACTGAAGCAAATGAATAATGTATTACCAAATTTTATATATTAAATTAAATTAAAAAATGCATAATAACAAGAATTTTAAAAATATAAAACAAAACCTATCGCATAATAGTTAAGCTACAAAAGATCTCTATGGTAAGAATGCAAGATATGTGCTCTTAAGACTTAAGTTAATATGCGTAGTTGCTATATACAGTATAACAACATTTTATACCTTTGCTTGTTGAATTTTCAAAACTTTTGGCAGGAGAAAGGTAAGCAATGATTTAATGAAAAATTAGACACTCAGCCCTTTAAGCTGTGTTCCAGCTAACGAGCAATAGCCTTGCTGTTTCAAACGCATAAAAAGCCCCTACCAAGTTTATGCAGCTTCTAATATTAACATAGAGGAGGACTTTGCAATATTGCCTCTCTTTTTTCACACTGGTTTTGTCTTGGTTGTTAACTCTCTTTACAAATAGGGCAGCCAACGTAACCCTGTATATCTAGGGTAGTACAAGCAGAGAAAGTGTTTGACAGTAAAGGAAAGGGAACTTAATACAGAACTGCCAAGAGTTGCACAAGAAAGATACAAAACGGATATATACATTGCATTTGCACCTAAAACTTAGTTGCAGAAGTATAGATCAGAATAAGTATGCAATTCAGCAAAATAATGGAAAGGAACAATTTCTATCTATAGATGAAAAGGGTCATTCCTTGGACATGAAGATGCAGACGAATTGCAAACAATTGACTGATAAGAGATACAAAAATCCTCACCTTAGGATAGCAGTCTTGACGTACAATGGTCTGCTGGTTTATATTCACATACACTTCGCACGACACTGTTGCCTGGATTTAGCATACAGTATTTAAGATATAAAAGGTATCAAATAGACAGAAGCATTCAAAGTAATCATGTCAATTTCTAGTAAATACAACAACCAGATGACAAGTTCCACCCATCAAATAAGAGATTTTGAGCTTTACATTTTCAGTCAAAAAATAATGGTGATAGTAATAATAATAACAAGAAACTTTTACCACCATTTCTCCTAAGCAATGCTAAAGTAAAACAGACAAAACTACCCACAAACAAATAACACATTCAGAGAAAAAAATTCACCTTCAACCCCTAAAGCATCTTTCAAATAAATTAAATGCCAAATCTAACTAATCCAGTCATAGGGAAATTCTATAGCATGAAACAGAATATGCAAGTAGCTAACCTGATTTACCTCAAGAATAATTCTAATTCCCCAACAATATGTTTCTGATAAACATATTACTTACTAGATAAAGAAAGCTTTAAATGTTTTATGTCTCCAACTCCTAGATTTTGTAGGAGAATACAATATAATTTCTAAGCACTGACAGTATAATTTTTACATTATAAACCAATTAAAAATCATCATTAGTATAACTTTTAAGTTATATAAGTTAATATACAATATTGTAAAAATCTTTAACATGTTAGTGCATACACCATTTAGTATTTACTCTTCTCCTTAACCATAGACAGTGATTGTGCCAGCGTGTGAATTTGTGAACACGTCTTCAAGTAAAATACACAACTGAAATTGAATTAAAAGATTACTACTGGAATTGAGAAGAAACGCACCTTCAAAGGAACAGTGAAAAAGAAAAGCCCTAATTTCCCTTCAACTCGCGTGTCAGTATCGAATGGAATGACGCCCTTAGCAATATCTTCGAGCAGGTAGAACGCGTCGTAGATAACCTCAAATCCGTCGATGGTGAGCGTCGCGTCGACGTAAGAGGAGCCACGCGCCCTGATGCGGCCGCCGCCGCCTCCGGTGACGAAGCCGAGCTGGCGGCCGCGGTAGCCAACGGAGACGGCAAGGGTGTCATAGGTGAGGGAGAAGAAGTCTCTGTTGTGGACTTTAACGGTGAGGGAGAAGGATAGGTCGAGAGTGGGCCTCGGGTTGGTTCGGATCCCGATGCGGTTGAGTCGGATCCGGGTGAGGCGGATCTCCGGGTCGGAGGGGTAGAGGAGGAAGGCGGCGCCGGCGACGAGGAGGAAGAGGAAGAGCGCTGCGGAGTAGAGGATGCAGCGGCAGCGGCGGCGACGGCGGTAGGAGGGGAGCAAAACGACGACGTTTTGGGGATAAGGATGAAGGCTAGGGTCGTAATAAGGATTAGGATTGTAATAAGGGTTTGGGTTTGGGTTTGGGTTAGGGTTAGGGCAGGGGTTAGAGGGAAGGGGCGAGTAAGAGACGAACTCGTCCTTCCCGGTCATCTTCGAAGATTGTATGGTCCTTTCAGGGGACAAACACGTAAAACAAAATTATACAAACACTATTATTAATCCTTGCTTTTGCTTAATTTGACACTCAACAATTATGGCATGCTTAATGTCTATAATTATGTTTTGGCATTTTTTAATTGGGGACTACTGTCAAAAAAACTAAAACAATTGGTGACTCATAATCTCGTATGCTATATGGGACCCGTAAATATTATACATGTTTGGGGGAAATTTATACGCTTTCTTTTTAGAGGGGAAACCTATAGGCTAAATTAATCTTTTCATCCTTTTCTTAATTAATTTGTTTGAGATAGTATCTATATTATTAAAAAATTAATTTGATATCTTAAATTTAATTAATTTCTTTAGTTAGGTCTATTTTTAAAGTTTAAGAGACTAAATTAAATATTTTAGATTTAAATATGTTTTTCTTACCTAAAAAATGTACCGTTTTTAGATTATTACCTCAATTTTACTTTTGGCCAATTATGTAACTAAAAAAATTTATGTTTTAACATAGTATCTATTATTAGTCTCATTATGTTTAGTGATGACATTAGAAGCTTAATGTCATGTCATTAAATCTAATCACTTAACACGCAGTCAAATTAAAGTCATGTCTTTATTTATATTTTTAAAAAAAATAAAATTAAAAAAACACATGACTTCTGTTTTTTAACCCTCCATGCCTTTGGTTGTTGTTGTAGATTTCGAACCCTAAGGGATACTTTTGGGAGGCATTTGGGAATTTTGAACCCTAAGGGTGTTTTGTTGATGGGTGACAGGATGAATGGAAAGGATGGGTCATCATCATCGTCCTCATCTCTTGGTATAGTGAAGTGCAAATGTAAGGTACTTACTATTATGTTCATGTCGCACAGTGTGAACCATCCGGAGAGAAGGCTTTGGATATGCACACACTGGAACGTAAGCAAATGTGGGTTATGTGTTTTGTTTTGGATTTTATTATATTGTGTTGCTTGTTTAATTGGTATTGTGATGTAGGAATCCAGTTATTGTAGATTTTTTTCAATGGATTAGTGATACTGACATTGGCAATAACATGTCTGCAGAGGGGAGTGAGTTGGTCCAGTATGTTCGGGAAAATGAAGAATTGAAGCTAAAAGTTGTTTCATTAATGGAGGAAGCTAAAGTAAATGTAGAAGAAATAACATGTTTGAGGGGAAAAATTGTTGCACAAGAAGAAGAATGTCGTGCGTCCATAGTTCAAGTTGTGCAATTGAAGAGTAAAATTGGAAGGAAAAAGAATAATCTTGTTGTTGAAAGGAATAAAGTGAAGTTGTTAAGTTTTGTAGTTGTAGTTCTTTAAGTGTTCATTTCTTTATTAAGCATTGTAATTGCAATTAATGTTGGTGGTCATAGAAGGAACTGATTTTCCTTGTGTGTATTTACTGATGGTAGGTTTTTGGTAGTTGTCTTCTTAAATTTGGTACGTTGGTAGGTTGAGATGTAAATTTTGAAAGGTAACAATGTTGTATTTGATGTAGTTGGATGCTTCCAATAATGAGTTTATGATGTGTTAAAGTTGTATTGTACTAATGCTTAATTTTAACTCTAGACTTGTTATTGATTTGTCATCTTTGGTACTGGTTTAATGCTAATTACTAAGCCCAACAATGTTAAATACTTTGTTGGAACAAAAATGAATTTGAGGTAGTAAAATGAAAATGGTTTATTTTCCAGATACTTCAATCTAAAAAAAAAAAGTTTTATATAGTAAAATGAAATTTGTTTATTTTGCAAGTATGAAAAACTTATTTAAGTTAAACTGCTTAAGTCTTTTTTTTGATTCATTAAACATTTCAGTGTCTTACTGTTTACTTTAGCATTTATGACAGTTTCTATTAAGCAAAATAGATTCAAATTTATTAATGATAAGTCACAATTATTTAATATAAGTGACATGGTCCCAAAAGGCCTAAATTAGTACTTAAGATGCCCATTGTCTAGAACAAATACACAAAAGGTGCAACAAATTGTGCACATGGTTCCAATAAAGTAAACATTAAAGCAAGATTCACACACCCCAAAATAAAATTTCCACACCCTACTACAAAAGTATTTCACACAATCCTATTTTTGTCCATTAGTATCTTCAACTGGTCCTTTAGATTTGTTAATTAATGCGCATGCCTTGGCCTGAGTAGCAGCAAGACCAATTCCCAGTTCAACCTTCTTCTCAACAATTGATAGTTGCCAACCATTCATTTTTTTGCTTGAATTTGTAATATTTTTTATTGATGTCTTGCTTGTTGGTGGTGGCTTGCGTTTAGGAGCAAGTTTCTTAAGTGTTTCATTGACAGATCTGTTGTGCCAACAGTGCCCCTGCAAAATTAAAATTTTGAAAATTAGTGCATGAGGTTGATGTCAGTAAGTACAAAATTAATGCATTGACATTGATGCAATTAGTACCGTTGTATGTCTATTTGTAGGTTTGGACTGTTGTTATTGATGAGAACCAGAAGCTTTTGTTACAGACTGCTCCACACCTTTTACCTACAAAATTAAGTGTAAAATTAATCTATATGAATTGTCATATAGTAGGTTAAGTATGTATAAAAAATTTACCTTATTGTTTTTGTTTATACATTTGATTTGTGTGATGTCATTCTTTTGATGTTGAATAAGACTAGTTTGAACTCCAACCACCTCCACCCTTAGTTTCACCTTCAACTGCTCCTTCAGTGCCATGCTTAACAACATTGAGTTGCCCAGTTTGAACTCCATGACCTCCACCTTTAGCTTCTCCCTCAGTGCCACCCTTAACAACATTGACTTGCCCAGTCTGAACTCTAGTAGATGCTCCACCATCAGCTACCCTTTCAACAACTATACTAGCTTCCTCATTTACTTTTTCATGTACTATTGGAGGTGGCAATGTACATCTCTTGGCATTATGACATGTTGCCCCACATCAGCTGCATTTACAAGGAGTTAGGTCTTTCTTATCCTTGTCTTGTTAGGGTCTTCATCAGGCTCTCTCATTCTCAATTTCTTTGGTCTACCAGGACCTTTGTTGTATTTTGGTGGTTGAATCTCATCAAACTCTGTAATTGGTCACATATCTATACGTTAATTGATGTCACCTTATGTCCATAAAAAACACCATATGTATCCCTTGAATAATAATTATTCACGTAATCCACAACCTTAAATTTTCTGAATTGTATGGCAGTCACTGTATGTCTACAAGGTATGTCAACCAATCCCCAGAAGTTACATGAATAACTCTACTTATTTATATCAATAATAATTTTTTCACCAGAATAAATATGTGGGACTTCAAAATGTCCATCTCCTCCCCAAGCAACTACCCAATTTCCAGACTTTTCAACTTCTCAGTCCAACCTTTTTAGGGGCTTAGGCGTAACCTCTCCTCTATAGTTTTTCAATTTGTCTATAAGGGTTGCAAACCTATTCATGAGATACATTTTAATCCACTCACACATTGTTATGATAGGCTTATCCCTAAATACTAGTATTGTACTGTTAAAGGACTCACTCAGGTTGTTCATCAAAATATCACAATTTAGGTAATGTGAGAAAGCATACTTACACCATGCTTTCCTCTCAAGGTTATACAACCAATGATATGCAACATTATTGATGTCTTTAATCTTCTGCATTTTGTGTTTCCACAACTGTTCATAAGTAGCTTTAGCAGCACCTATCATTAGATCTTTGAGCATTACCCCACTACCAAATATTTTCTTAAAATTGTTATAAAGATGTCACAGGCAGAATATTTGTCTTGGAAATTCTAGAAAAATTTGTTGCAATCCTTGCACATAAAGCAACTCGTCAAAATAATCCAAAAAATATTAGCAACATATTAATCTACAATTAAAATTGTCATGAATCCGTAAGAAAGGTCTCCTTATCTACTATATCATGTTCTTCTTTGTTCCTTTACTCATGATGGAAGATTATTCTTATTTTGACAATAATGAGAAGTGCATAGTTGATTTTTTAAAACGAACATATCAACATGAACTTTTTCCAGCATATGCAATATTGTATACACATCGTAATATTAGTTGTTTAGATTATATTAGATACTTTCATTGGTTCTCTGAATCTTTGTATTTCAATCAGCTTTTTATATATAAGTTTAAGTTCGTGTTGCATATATATACTTCTTATTGATAATCATCCATATCTACATATGTCTTAGAAAAGCGATTGTTTGCAATTGATGTTTCTTCTGATGGCCTGGTATGTTTGTTTTTTATTTATTTTATAGTATCATTTGTCTTAAAAGTCATTTTTCACCGGATTTTTAAACACATTCTAAGTTACTCTCAAAAGGCTACGAGATATGATATATTGATTCATCATCCCAACCAAGATTTCAAACACTATCTCCATGACAATTGAAGAAATAGAAGGAGGTTGTAGGTAAATATATTGAAGAATATGAAAGAAGTCTCTCTGCTATATTCAGAATTTGATAATATATGCCTTTTAATTATATATTTCTAGCAAAATGATGTAATATCCTTGAAGTTTTCAATGTTTTAATTTTCAGTAATTATAATAGTTTTGCTGAAAATCAATATTTGATGAGGCTATTGTTTTTATTATATTTAGAATTAATTATTTACTGTTTGCAATTTATCTTTTTTATATTGTATTTTTTTTTTTGGATTTTCCATATACATATATTAGTTGCTTTTTTGGTCACACAGTTTTTTATCAACCAATTTTAGGATTTTGTCATTATTACGTGCTTTTTTTTACAAACCCCCCGATCTAGTAATTACCATATATCGCTAAATTGATTTAAATTAATTAAATATTTAAGTATTGTGATCTTTAAATAAAATATTGTTTACCACTGAATGTATACAAATTAATTAACGCAAGGTTAACTAATAGTCTCAATAGAAAATGCCTATAATATAAATATAAAAATACGCATGGAAGTTCAATTATGTTTTTGAAGTTCAATTAAAGGTAAATCATTTATTTTGAAATTAAAAATATATTTGTTTGTAATTTAATTTAACATAATTAAAAAAAATGATGTCTTAACATAATTAAGATTTAAACATGTAAAATTATGTTCCTGTCTATTGTACATTCACCCTTTCTAGCAACCCCTTTTCCCCTTAATTTGTTATGTGGATAAGTTCTACTAGCCACCAAACAATAATTCAAGTTCCTTAGTAGATGTAAATCATGTGATAGTGACTGTTTTTATTTTATTGGGTACATGACTAATTTTCTTTTAGGTAAATGATAGTGACCGAATTTTTATTAACAAGTAATCTATCCAAATATCTTAAAAGAATTGAAATAATCGAAGTGGTTTAGAATATCTAGACTTGTGATAGTGACATGAATTCTAGTTTGTTTAGGATGCCATTATTCTTAAAAATGAGACAAAATATTATAATAAATATTATATACCTTTAATGGATGTATAGGTCCACTTAGAGCAAGTTATCATTGATTTCCATGTGAAAGATAATTAGCTAGAATTCATATGATGGCAACGAGTTTTATAAATTTGTAATGAAATCATCACTATCACAGCTACATATATGCTGAAAAGATTGGCATTGAATTCTTTATTCCCAAACGGTGGAGCGGGTTGAAACCTATCTAATATAATATTATCTTCATTTAAAGTTAATGTATATTTTCTCAAACATGTTATTATACAAAATATCTACTGATTTTATTTATAATAACTCTTTATCAAATAATCTGATTGATCATTTTTATTGAGATTCTTCTATTTTAACCATATTTTTTTACCTACAAAATTTAAACCTAAAACATTGCTTAAGAAAATTAAATTTAGAATACTTGAACCAACCATTTTGTTGATAAAGTTAATGTGTATAATTTAAGGAATACTACTATTTAATAAATACAGATATTATTATATTTAGATTTAGATTAATCTGTTTTTATTTAATTATTATTTGTAATAGATTATTGTGGCAATTATTAACAGGTGAAAAAATCAATTAAAATGACTTTAAGTTTTAGTTTATAAAATATCAATACTTTTTTTTATAAAAAAGATGAAAACGCTAAGATATCAATAGTTGTGAAACAAAAATTAATACACATTTTTTTAATTTCATACACATGTAATGTAAGTCAACCGAAAACCACTCAAGATTATAAAGATCCCTATCAAATTTTAACGGCTAAAAAATTAAATTATTGTAGTTTTAAAAAATAATTACGAAAATATTGCAGTTCAAAACATATTTACAAAACTATAGCAACCAAACACGCACAAATCAAACGTGACCAAACATGTCAACATAGAACGTGATTAAACACGTCCATATAGGACGTGACTTTGCCTGAAACACGTCCATATAAGACGTGACTTTGCCTAAAACACGTCCATATAGGACGTGACCTTGCATCCCTATATAAATCCCCATTTCAGCCATTTGAACCATTTGGGCATTCTCTCCATCTGCCTAGCTTGAGTTTCTCAGGCTTCTCTCAAGGTTCGAATGTGTTTGAGGTTTTTTTTTTTGCAACGAAGCTTTGTCAGTCAAGTAAGTTTTGATCTAATATGACTTAGGTTTTATGACATACATTTTCCTTAGTTAGTTACGTAAGTTATTACCTAGGTTTTAAATAGTTAGTTACGTAGGACCTAGGTTTAAATTAGTTAGTTACGTAGGTTATATGACCTAAGTTTTAATTAGTTGGTTACGTAGGACCTAGGTTTTAATTAGTTGGTTACGTAGGACCTAGGTTTTAATTATGAAGGTTATGACCTTGTTAGTTAGTGAGTTAGGTTATCATTATTTTTTAATTATCAATGTATGTATATTGTTAGTTTTACGATATGCTTATAGATTTTTATGTGTTACAGGCTTGACCGTGCGCTCCTGTCAACCATATTCTTGCCATCTTTATGCTTTTGTAGTTGCTGATATATAAAGAAATGTCTGGAGACGGTGATTTTGTTCGTGTTGTTTTATATCATAATGGTAGCAAAACTGAGAGTCGACGTGGTGTTGTTTTTGAAGGAGAAAAAAGGGGAACACGTATCAACCGCAATTCAACCATTGACGAATTGCATGGAAAAATCATTCAGAAGTTAGGTCTGGAAGGTAATCAATGTATTAGTAAGGTCACTGCAAGAATATGGTCCGATGATAAATATATAAGCATGAAAGTAATTGATGACGAAGACGTAGAATTTGTAATATCTGAATTCTTGAACCAATCAAGGAAAAACTTCTTAGAGTTGTACGTGGATTTTGTTGGAGTAGAGGATGTGGCTTTACCAATGAGGTCAGTTGAGTTCAATTATTCTCGTGGAGCATCAGCATCTGCTGCTTCAATTGTTAATTTGTCTGTGGAAGATGAAAATGACCCTACTTGGGTTATGGATGACGATATCGACGATGACGATGATGAAAACATCGCAATGGAAGATCGTCTTCTTGCCGAGAATGCAAGTGCTTCGGACAATGATGAGGATGATGGTCAAAGCGCAAGTCAAATACAAGTACCTAGGTCGGTGGTCAGAGAGCATGAAACCCAACCACAAGTGGATGCAGGGGAGTCTCAAGTACCGCAACAATGTCAAGGTATGTTAGGGTTATTTACAAATATGTTTGTTTATTTTTTATGTATTTATTTGCAATAAAATTGGAAATTGCACATGTAGGCGAGGTTAATAACGCTTTTTGGGATGGAATCCCACATTATACATACATTGATTGGGATCATCCGAGTGAAGAAGATTCTGGCACTGGATCAGGTTCAGTTGAGGGTCCATGGGTATTAGGGAATAAGTTGTTTCTGAAACAGGAATTTGCATCAAAAGAAGATGTGCAAATGGCAATCAAGCGGAACCTCATGAGGGAGCATCAAGAAGGTGTTGTGGTTGAAAGTACGCCGACAAAGTTAAGCATGAAATGTCGTGCGCATGATCAGAATTGTCCGTGGAGGGTTAGGGTAATGAAACCAATGTACGGTCAAAGATGGGTGGTCACCAAATGGGGTGGGGATCACATCTGCTTAAATGATCGCATTTCCCAAGACCACAGACAACTTGATACTAATGTTATTGTTTCACTCGTACTGGGTAAGTTATTGGATGAAATAATAATGATGAGAAGTAATGATTTTATTGTTATTATTATTGTTGTTAATGATAACGTGATTATTATTTTATTATTAGGGATGATAAAGCATGATCCATCATGTTCAATTGGACTCATCCAGGAAAGGATAACTCATTCATATGGATATAAAGTTTCATGTTGTTGTTATTGTTTTCTTCGTGTTGTTGTTTAAAGGACCAGAAAGTGTTGTATTCTTTTTAGTTGACGCTTTAAATTTCTGCTAGTCCTACTCGCCATTATTGGACCAAAAATCACTGTAAATGACAAAAGATCATTTTCAAGTGACAATTCAATCATGCGTCGTTTGCCGGAAATATAACATCAATAAATTTTGATCGCAAATATCACGAGATAAATAACCGAAGATAATTACGGAAATAGTCGACAACAAATGTCCATCACAAATATATAAAATGTCCATAGTAATATCAGCAAACATAAAATGTCGGCAATAAAATAAGGTTTAACAATTACATAAACAAATATAGTTATGGAAACAAAATAGAAAAACAAAATATCAAATCTAAGAAGGAGGAGCCCACGTTTTTTGACGCGTCTGGCGATCTGGCAATCTGCGTCTACCACGTCCACGCGAAAACTGTTCAGCAACATGATATGGAGCTGGACTGTCCTCGACCGGCATGTCTGCAGCATAGTCATCGTCAAAATTTATGTGGGCACAAGGATCTACATTATCATCCTGCCAAAAATGAGTGCCCTGACTACTGCTCCCAGCCTGGTCCCCGAATGGCATCGATACCGGACTGACATGGTACGCATCCTAGCCTTCTGGGTCCATCTGTGGTGGCTCTGGCCTATAACATGCATCGTCCTGTGTCTGGGTAGGGTCGTAATAGGTCTGATGAACACCGTACTCATGACCAATGTAGGGTGACCTTATCCATCCACTCGTGCATGGCTTGGGTGCATGAATAGGCTCGGGAACTGGTGTAATAGGTCATCGACAGCGTCCTAACCCTCGTCCCTCTCTAGCACAACACCCAACATCGATGGATAACTGTGGCTCCTCCGGAAGTTGGGTCTGCGGTGCCTCTGGCCCTGCCTCCTCAAGTCGAGCGGACTCTCTAAAAACAGCAATCAGACGACCTATTTCGTCGTGTACATAGTCCCTTCCGTAGCTCTCAAATTGCGCAGCCGACGTTACAAAATATAAATTTTCCAGACCATCAACCTATAAGTCACAACCGCTTTACATAAATAACAATTTAAAATAATGGTAAAAACAATATTGTGACTAAATGACTTACACAACGCACTAATTTGGCACCCCGCTTTGTGACATATCGCTTGCCGGAAAGTCTGTACCACACCATGTACTCATGGTTCGGTGACATCAGATCATGCATTGCAGGAGACACTTCAACATGTTCACCTCTCCTATTCCATCTCTAAACAAATTTTCTCAGCTTCCGAGCCCAGTTTTCCTGTCCTTTACCCCGAAGGGTATAATCATGAATACCTTTCAATTTTCCCGCCCTGTGAGGTATTGGTTGATCCCGCCCGAATTGTCGCATGCATCTATCAGGCTGTGAAAACTCAGCAACGTGGAAACAAATAACAGGCGTCCTAGCCATCCACAAATGTTGTGTCTCAGCAGATGCACCAAGAAAATCGTAATCACCATAAGGCTGCCAAACCACCTACACAATTAAATCATATATACAAGTCAATTACATTTTAACATCCATTCAGTCACAATTACATTTCATTTAAAAAGCATACCTCATCTCTAGTTAGGCTGTCTAGCCTATCTCGATGCCAACTCACTGGGTACACACGGAAGCGACGACTTAGAGCATTGAATCTAATACCCAGATTAAACATCCAATTGTTAATTGTAGTCCGCATGAATACATGGTCATTCAAGTGATACAAAATAAGCATACCTGTGTCCGAAGTGGTGGTCTGGCTCAGACGGAGCAGGCAATGGGGGAGCAATTGGTGGAAATCTGAGCCACGCCCAAATCTGAAGCAACATAGTGCAACCACCAATGTCTTTCCTATCAGGGTCAGTGCATTCGCACAACTGTCTAAACAAGTGTGCCAGAACCGCAGACCCCCAGCTGTAGGAACCAATATCAGCAAAGTCGCCAACAAGTAAGGAGATGTAGCGACATCCAACTACGCTCCCCCCCCGATTTGTCGCAAAGGAGCCAAGATCCTAACATCCGTGCGATGTGAGCCTTCGTGAAGTATATCGCATTTTGAGGGTTACCAGCAACTGCATCCCATGAAGGATACACTCTATCGAAATATGACAACCTCAAACTGCCAATGGATAACTCTGTCTGCGGATGAGGGCCGTTACCAAAAACCTCATTACACAAGTCTACCCAATCTGCGTACGTATGTCCGGTAACGGCTTGCCCATCAGTAGGCAATCCTAGAATAGCTACAACAACTTGCAAGGTAATTGTCATCTCACCCTGCGGCATGTGGAAAGTGTGTGTCTCCGGCCTCCACCGCTCAACCATAGCACTGATTAGACCAGCATCCACCTGAAAAATTACAAAAAGGTAATCAATTTTTAACTTCAACATTCACTATGATTGAAACCAACAATTTGAACATTAAAATTTCAAGACATTAAACATAACAGTATTCTTAAATCCATACCTGCATAAACTTCATACGAGCCACATGTAAGAAACCAGCCTAAGCCAAATAATGTGCGACTACGGGCGGAATATCGTCTGGTGGAGGTCCACTACCCCTACCTCCACGTCGAATCCTTAGCTCCCTCATTGTCTCGTCATTCCAAACTGCCTGTGAGATATGAGTACGTTGCCTACGCCTCCTAAGTACATCCCATCTGTATGGTCCAGAGAGAACATGCGTCGTGGGATCGGTAGGCTCATGCACACGGTCAGAACCGGAACGAGGTGACTCAGACGATGATGACTCGGCCATAATATTCTAACCTACATTTCAGCCAAAGTCACTAACTAGTAATATTCTAACCTACAAAATAACCAAAGT
>CM023956.1:7991620-8054786 GCA_013407115.1 Glycine latifolia | reverse complement strand
CTTGGACCAAATAAATAACCAAAGTCACTAACTAGCAATATTCTAATTAAATAAATAACCAAAGTCACTAACTAGTGATATTCAAACCAAATAAATATATATCTTAGCTACGTCCAATATAAAAGACTTCTAACAAAAATAGCGATAAAACCTAAGCCATATAAAATCAAGGTCACTAACTAATAATATTGTGGTTGAAAAATAGCCATAACTTATGTAACCTAGGTCGTAAAACCTACATAACCTAGGTCATACCTTATGCCGCTTCTAACTGATAACCTAAATAAAATACTGCTAATATCTTTACCCTCATTTTTTGTTGGTCATAACCTGCGTATCATAACTTAAATAACTAAATAATGGTCATAAGCTACCTAAGTAACTAATGAAAACTTATGTCACCAACTAATACTAACCTAAATCCTAAACCAATGTAACCTAGGTAATCACGTTACACAGGTTCTTAATAATAAGCTAATTCACTAACTAATAGTATTGTAATATAATAAATCAATCACACTAAACAACTAACCATTTCTAATAAACCTAAGTCACTAATAATTTTCTGTATCAATAATAATTATCTAACACAATAATATAACTTATTTCATATTATTTAAAAAACATATATTTTAGAAACACTTACTTGAGTGACAAAGCGACAGAGCTTCGCTGCAAAAAACACTCAACGCTACCTCCGATTCTAGAGAGAAGGCAGAGAAACTAAACTTAGAGAGATGAAGAGAATGCGCAAATGAGAGAATTTTGGCTGAAATGGGATTTTATAGGGTTGCAAGGTCACGTCTAATATGGACGTGTTTGGGGTTAAGTCACGTCCCATATGGACGTGTTTCAGGCAAAGTCACGTCCTATATGGACGTGTTTCAGGCAAAGTCGCGTCTTATATGGACGTGTTTAATCACGTTCTATGTTGACGTGTTTGGTCACGTTTGATTTGCGCGTGTTTGATTGCTATAGTTTTGTAAATATGTTTTGAACTGCAATATTTTCGTAATTATTTTTTAAAACTACAATAATTTGATTTTTTAGCCAATTTTAACATATCTGCATTTTTAATATTTGAACTCAAGACGACTTAGTTTTTGCTAACTAATCTACGCATTCTATGGTATAGTTAATGCTATATGTAACAATTTATTAAACTGTGGTAATATTTAAAGAGTTCAATTAAGATGTATTAATAATATAATATTTTTCATCTAATAACGATTCTTTTATTATTATTTAATAAGTTTAATAAAATCTATTAAACGTTGTTTAAATAAAATCCATATTTAATAACGCTAAATGTTCATATTGTTTAGTTGAGTATATACCACATAAATATTACTATTGTATATGCTTCATTTCTTTTTGAAAGTCAGCTAAAGGATAATCCGTTTTTATTGATTTTCATTTGAAAAATACAAATTGCATGTTTCAATGTAGTATTTTTTTATTCTAAAAAATAAGAAGGTAGTGGAAGAAGGAAGAAGGCGACAAAGCAAAAAATCTTGATAATGGAATGGCAGTGTCTTTATCGAGATTCAAGATCTAGAGCCATCGGTTTTGTTTTGAGAGGGTGGTTTTTCTTGTATTACCAATTAGTTGACTTTAATACATACATTACATGATTATCGTCATTCTCAATGTTTTCATATATATGCAATATCGCTAAAATCGCAAGCCATTCAAAGCCCATCCAACTCGTTTACTTCTTGTCCAGAAAAATAATATCAATAATCAAAATGGGTGAACCAAGTAAATTACAATGATCGTATTTGTTCTGATCATCTAGATCACTAGTAATTCAATAAATAAAATCTTTTTTATTTTTCCTTCTGTTTTTCAATTCCTGGTGAATGCTAAAACCACGCTATATCATCTCGGTCACTAAAAAACATCTTATTGTGAGAAAACCAATCATATGATATATATTTAAAATACAAAAAACATAAAGCTTTTTCCCCCCCTAATTCTACAGCTCCAAACTATATGACTCTGTTATCTGAAACGATGGACCTCTGCTTTTGCAATTTTATCATGATCTAGTAAAAACATATCCTCAATTCTCTTATGATATATTATTGAAGAAAAAAATTCATAAAATATTCATACCCACCCAAAAAAGTATAGTACAATGTACAGGATCTAAACCCATCGAATATCTAGAAAAACTTATTGGTTTCTAGTTTGTCTAGAAATAGAAAATCCATTGAGAAATAAGAAATTATATTTGAGATATGAAAATTAACACCAACAGTTTCTTAAATAACATATGAGACGTGAAAAATCACATCCTAATATGAAATTAAACACTCTAGAAAAGGATTATGACAAAATCAGAGAAGCAAATTAAGACCTAGCAACTCCACGATCCACCCAATAATCAAATTAGTCACACCTACTTCTATAATTAATTTATATGTAATTAAGCATAGGGAAAAATTGAGAGGTGGAACAACAAAGTTCCAAAGCATATATAAATCAACACTGCCAAAATTCAAGAGTTGCAAGCAAGGATTCATATCATATCATATAAAGGTACACATGAACACATAACTCACAATAGTTTTTTTTTTTTTTTTTTTTGTGTTATCATCTGCATGTGGAGTCAGAAACCACAGGCTTATTGGCAGGCATGGACTTGGAGCGTTTCATCCAATTAGCTGGTGAAGATGTAGGCCCACGATGCAAACGGCACCGGAAGGACCCTTCATGTGTGGTTGGTGAGCACAAGCACTGCCCTTTGGGCAATGATCCCCCACCGCCACCACCGCTGCCGCAGCCACTATCACTCTTTGGTGATATTGAAACGATGAGCTTGTTACCGTGACCTTGAGATGCCATGGATGATGATGCTGTTGGTTTTGGAAGAAGGAGATTAAAGTTGGTTAGAAAAACCGGATGTTCCTTTACATAGAGTAAAACACACCAAGGGAAAGATAGACCCTTTTATATACTTATAATTATAATAATAATAATAATAATAATAATAATGGTTAGACATATCTATTAAGATCTATCCACCCTTTCCATCTTTGATCTTTGGATGGAAAAGAGATAAGAAAAAGACTAAAATAATATGGAATCCAACGGTTAATGATGCAAAAGAAAACACATAAAAAAAAAAGATAGGACATGAAGAATAAACTATTAATTTGTTGTCTGAATAACATTATCTATATTTTTTATTTATTCAAAATACATTATAGTATTAAATTTTTTTATTGATATTATAAAGAATATTTTTCCTATCTAATTCTATTCACATGACCTTTGATTTTATTCTAAATTATAATAAGAAAATAATCCATAAATTGAAAATTTTGCTTATCTTTTAACTGATTTTTTTAAATTTTATTTTAATGTGAATCATCTTTTATATTTGATTTTCTATAAATATATTTAAAATATTAATAAAATATGAAAGTTGTCTATACTAAATAGACTTTTTTTACATAAGCAACATGTTTAATTATTCATAAAAGTACAAAAGGAACTCTAAGTCGTATATAATTATATATATAAAGCACCAATGAACATTAAAGAGAACAATGACTCCAATATCCATAGGGCATATACACCAATATATGCATGTGGATTAAAATACCAGCATAAAAAAGAAATATTTTCTTTTATACATTTAATAGATCGAGTTCCTGAACTTTTTGTGTAGTTTTTTTTAAAGGAGTTTCTTGTCCAATTTAAAATTGATTAATATACACTTTACTATATTATTTTATTTTAATATATGTTTTAAACTAATAAATTAAAATACGAGATTAATTGAGGGATAAAGCATTAATTATTGTGTTGGGGGACCCAATTGGATGAGGTATCAAATCGAAAGAACATGGCAATGGATGAGAGAGGCAACATGAAGAGTTAGAGGGTGACACGTGGGAAGTTCATGCTTTCATATAACTGACTGCACACCTGGCAGTTTCATGCTCAATCAAATTTAAATACGTAAGAATGTTGAAGACAACAAGTATATATGAAAAGCAAAATATACCCCAAAAAAAGGAAAAATAAAATAAATAAATTGTGGTCACAGTGTTGTCAATAAAACGACACGGTATTGGCATATGGACTACCTCTCTTTTTTTTTCAGTTACGCCAAATAGAAATGTCACCATACGCTACTTCCACTTGTATGTCCTGCACAAATAACCATATATTATAAAAAGTAAGAAGTTATTTAAACCCCTATTTTAATTTTTTAAATAAAATTTCAACAAAAATGTTTCAAATAACCATATAATGTTTTCATTTCCAGCTTATATATATATATATATATATATATATATATATATATAATTTGTTAAAATATACTACTTATTTTTTAGAAAGGGTATTTTAATCCGCTAGCTTAACTTTAAGTGTGTTGTTATTTTGTATGTCCGTGTAATTATTACTATTTTCTTTAGTTAGTTTTCTTTTGATTTTGCATATATCGAGTAAAGTACTGAAAATTCTTTTGATTTTTTCAAAAATAGAATCTTCTACTCTTCGTATATTATTGAACATCACTTCAAAATCTTGCTTATGTTTCATATACAAGCCACACAAAGTTGACAAACAAGCTTGGCTAATCCACTCTATAAAGGATATATATTATTGGTCCTATGGAATAATATGATCCAATAATTGTCCTCCTATGAAAGGTAAGCAGATAAAAACTGATAGAGATTTATTGTGGGCACGTGTCACTTTACAAGCATTTTGTCTTTGAAATGATAGTTCATTGGCCAAGTGTTATTCCAATTTATATGGATGTGCAAAGGGACAAAGAAAAAAATACAACTGATACTTAGATGATCTACTAGTTAGTGGGGGCAGAATTCTATACTGATTTCATCTGGTCCAATTTCTTTAAAAAAAAAAGCTAAACATCATAAGATATTTGATCAAAATAGTTTTAATATTTGGAAATTAATTTTTCAAATTTTAAACCTCAGAAAAATAGCCAATTTGTAGGATTTTCACGCTGACGTGTGAATAGGGTTTTTCCGACGCAAACTGTGTAACTCACAAACTTAAGGAGCTTGAACCCCAGGTTAATAGGCATGTTCAACAGCTATTATATTTATAAAAAAATATAATTTTGTGTTAATAATCAGTTCATTTTATTCATATTTTTAAATTTTAATATTTGGTATTTTACGTAAATAGTAACATCGTTCTCTCCCTCCCTTTTCACTGTCTCATTTTAATTCTTTACTTTCTAATAATAATTTCATTTGTACGTTTATTAATATATTATAATTTTTTTTATCAATTATTAATAAATAACAACTCGCAAAAAAGACATTGAAAAAAATCATAATTTACATTTTTTAGTTTTTTATATAGTTAATTTTACGCTTTTTTATAAAAAAAATCTTTATTTGGCAAGTCAACCCATTTATGTGCAATTCGAATGCAGACTAAGAAAATATAACCTAGTTATTTTGCAAACTGAATCAACCCACCCAATTGAAAATGCAAGCCAATGCAAAGAAACCTCAAAAAGTCT
Source organism: Glycine latifolia (assembly GCA_013407115.1). NCBI lineage: Eukaryota > Viridiplantae > Streptophyta > Magnoliopsida > Fabales > Fabaceae > Glycine > Glycine latifolia. The sequence continues at coordinate 8,049,265 of CM023956.1, read as the reverse complement.
GAGTTAATTAACTCACACTACAAAAAAATGTATTTTTAGTGGCATTGAACTTGTGACGATCATTATAAACCGCCAGAAATAGAGGAATATTTTTTAAAAATAATTCTGATAAAAAAAAGAAGCGTGAAAGTGCTCAACGCTGCGTTTTAATGTTAAACTCAAGCAGAATAGGTGATTCGAATGACATTTCTGTGTGTGTCCACATTGCTTCCCCCTATCGTCTTCTCCCTCCTTCTTCAATGGTCTTAGGGTTTCCGGTGTCCATGAGTAGAAGCTCGCAATAATGAGTTTTTGAAACCCGTATTCATCTGTATCCAACGATTTACTAGAAGGAGATCGCAATTTCTCCATCTTCACGTTTCGGTAGCTCGTGAAATCGAAAGTTATCGACACTTTCGCGTGACACGGTACAATATTTGCTCTTTCCTATCTGGATTTAAAACTCTAGGTTTTCTTTCTTGATACTTTCCGAGAGTGATTTGGTTGAATATTACATCCGGTTGGTGAAGGTCAGTTAACTTTTTTTTCATCAACATAAATGATTTTGTTATTACTTGTGAGATTCATCATGAACGTTACATAATTTTTTTCCTTTTCACTTATGGTTTTGGGGCTTGATGTGGTTCTGATTATCATATTAATTTTACTTTATTTCCTGGAATTTGACAATTTTCTGTTACTTGAACATCCTAGTACTTAATGAGAGATAGACGTTAGTTAATGGATCTGCGTTAACTTGAATGGTGCTTGAAACTTGACTCTGCAATTTATAACATTTTTGTTGTTGCTAAATGCTAAATGATCACACATGTATTGGTGCTTGTTTGTCATTTATGGTGTGTTGTATATATCCTGCTAGTTCCCATTGATTAAGTTGATTGAATATTCTGTCCAATTCAAAATTAAATCTCTATTTAGTCTGCCTGCATTTATATGTCTGTAGAATGTTATATGCACCATACCAAATATTATTTTTTATTTATTTATGTGATTTAATTTCATCCTGGATAGGATAAGTCTTGGCGCGTGCATTACATGGTTGCAAATCAATTGTATGAACTTTGTGAAGCTGTAGGCCCTGAACCTACCAGGTATTATTATTATTATTATTATTTTGCTGATTATTGCACATGCTGCATATCTTTCTATGATAGTGCTATGTTATGTGAATATATTGTATTATGACTTATAAGCTCAGTTCACTAGTTGGTGTATTGGATGTTCATGATATGCTAATAATGCTAAATCATGTGATTTTTGTATTGATTATCTCTTATGATTACTAAGGCCCAACTCTGAAGCCTAAACAATATATTTATTTTTCTTAACTATTTTTTGTGAAGAACAAAATTGGTACCTGCTTATGTGCGGTTGCTTCAAGATAATGAGGCTGAAGTGCGCATAGCAGCTGCTGGAAAAGTGACCAAGTTTTGCTGGATTTTAAATCCAGATCTTTCAATTCCGAATATTCTTCCTTGTGTGAAGGTATACATCTCTCGAAAAGAAATTATAACACATTAGTATTATTGATTATATATAGAGGCTTTTCTTGGTTTTGGTTGGTCAATTCAGTATGTTAAATTTATATATAAAGGCTTTTCTTAAGGGCCCTTATACGTTAAAAGTTTGTAATTGGTCCCTGGCTAGCATTGTGTTAGGGTTCTGTTCAAACTATGAGGACCTATTTGAGAGGTTTCAAACAATTTAGGAATCAGGTAAAGGTTGTGGTTTGATTATTTAGTGGGTCCTTGAATTATTTAAGAATTTTCAAATAGGTACCTGTGTTTCGAACCCTAGTTAGGACCTAATAAAAATGATATATAAGACCTAATTATAAACTTCTAAAGTATAGAGATTTAAAATTTCCAAATAATTCAGGAACTAACAGATTAATTTAGCCTTTTTTTGTTTGACTGCTTGTGCAGTTACTTTGTGGTAACTGACATTTGCCTTTTTCTGGTATGAATACTTATATTGAATTTACTAGATTGTGATACTTTAATTATGCAACTAATCTTGTATCACCAGTTTTTAACCTTTCTCCCTGTCTTTAGTTTCCAAGAATTTTGTATCTTTCTTCTGTCTCCATTCTCTCATAAAAGATAGTCCACAAAATCTATTTTCTAGGCTAATTATCAGTAGTAGTTTTTTGGTGTAAATGTGAATCTCAGTTCTACCTTATCTTCATTGCAGGAAGCAACAATTGAGCAACTTCTTCCGATTTTCCTTTTCCTTTTGAAGGATGAATTTCCCAACGTGCGCCTAAACATTATCAGCAAGCTTGATCAAGTGAATCAGGTTGTTAGAGTTTCTGTAGTTAATTTAATTTTAAGAATGCTCTAGATTTCTTTTGGCAACCTTTCCTCTGCTGATATAATTAATTCTAGCATGCAGAACTGATGCTTATGTTTAAGCCTTGATGTCTGCATACCACCCTATACTCACAAAATACAAAGCAAAAGAAAACTTTTGGAAGACATTTTAATCAATATATTTTTGCAGGTTATGGGAATTGATCTGTTATCTCAGTCTTTGTTACCAGCCATTGTTGAGCTTGCTGAGGATAGGCATTGGAGGGTCCGGCTTGCAAATATAGAATATATACCCTTATTGGCAAGTCAATTGGGGGTTATTTTTTTCGATGACAAGCTTGGTGCTCTTTGCATGCAGTGGTTACAGGATAAGGTTTGTGCTCTACACTTCCTTGCTAGTGTGGGTGCATTTTTTGAATACAAAACATTTTCTATTCCTCCCTCCAATTTTTGGCTTTAAAAGTTCAGAATACTTCAACTGAAACCCTTCTTTTCTAGCAAATGAACAGCCATGGGTAAATGTTTTGTAGGAAATACCCATCTCCTGACCCATCAAGTTGAACTTAAAAGCAAAACCTCTTCTAGTTGAGGCTGACGCCCACAAAAACTAAAAATACAAATTTACTTCACTCTAAAATTCTAACCAACCCTTCAAGCTAAATAAATTCAAATTCCTAACTAACACTTTACACAAAAATAGTCCCACAACTAGAATAATTTTTTGCTTTACTATGGTTTAAATCTCTTGATGGTGGTTTAAATCTTAATGCACTGTTGACAAGCATAGTGTAAATCCTACTTTTAAATTTTTGGTCCTATTGTCATAAGAAAATCAATAGCACAGGAATATAAGCTGTGGCAGTGACCAAAACTTTAATTTGACAAGCTTGCTAAAAAAATTAGTATGTTGGTTGGTCTTTTCAACTTAAGGGACTTCATTGTCAGCTTAAAAATAGAAAGTAACTGCTTGCCTCCCTCTTTGTTCTGATCTGTGACTACTTCATACCTGTATATGGTTTTGCTAATTGTATTGAGTTGTTCCTTTATCCAAACAGTTGTTGCCCGTAGTTTTTGCAAAACCATTGATATTTATGATTGAAGACATCCACATTCACACATTACGACCGTAAGTGGTTTTATTTTCTGTTTTCATGTTTAATTTTGTGGAAGTAAATTGATCATATGCTTCACACCGACCTCTTCGTCTCTCTCTCTTACTCCCAAAAATTATTATTAAGTATTCAAGTCAAGAAAATTAAAAATTCAAAGGATAAATTATGTACTTCTCAAACATGAGAAGGAACAAAGAGATTTAGGTTGTCCTAAAGTTAGGAGGAGATTTATCAAGCAGCACCTTTCTCAGGCTTTGGCAAAAGACTTGAAGAGTCAATCTAGGTAAATTTCTAAAATCAAGTCTGCAGTGTCATTTTTTTAATGAGTAATAACTATGCACACGTTTAGATTTTAGTTAGGAAAGTTGAAAAAGATTTTTACTTTTTAACTAATAAATTCTTCATTATTTATTTTATATATTGAAATTTGAAATTATTGGTCGTATTGGTAATTTTCCTTTTTAAGAAAACCTTAGTTCACTTGATCTGTCCCTTAAATGTCTTGTTTACTCTGAGTTTTTTCTTTAATATTCAATTGTATTTCCCAAATTTTTTTTATGATTTCTTTTGTTTGGCTTTTATTGTTAAATGTTAATTGATTGATTAATGTTTCTTGATTCTCCAGAGGATGTTACTCCCATTCCTTCGGATAGCACACGTAGAAAGAGTGGTAGAAGGAGTAGAAGACTTTAAACTTTCTATGGTATACAATTGGAGTTGCTATATTTTACTTCTGATGCTAAAGAGAATTGTGGCCTTTTGATGTTTTTTAAGTTAATATCAGAACTTCTATTGCATTTCTTGAGGTGTTGAATAGAATTTTAGTTGAGTACACATTTATTCATTTCATTGTGGGGGAAGTCAAAGCTATGAAAGGTTTAAAAAAGGAGAGCTTATCTGATGCTTATGTCCATTTTTGTCAACCCATCATTTGTAAATTCCTATGGATTTTATTTCAAGTAATGTAGTATTAGTAGTAGAGATGTTTTGGGTCTAATCTGTTGTCACTTTAAGAATTTGTGTTATGGGTTTAATTACACACAAATAAAAATATTTGTTTAAGCAAAAAACAAAAAAAGCAAAAACGCACTTTGTGCGGTTTTTAAACCGCCAGAAATAGAAAACATGAAAAATAAAATTTGTGACGGTTTTTAATCGCCACAAAGTTTCTGGCGAATTTACCAGCGTTCCCTTAAAACCGCCACAATTATTTCTGACGACATTACTCCTGGCGGTCAATCCAGGCCGTTGGAAATTTAGTTTGTGGCGGTTTTTAGCCGTTAGAAATAGCTTTTTTAGCCGCCACAAAAATATCATTTTTTTGTAGTGTCATTTACCCATATAAATATTTTTTTAATAATTATCAACCAATTAAACAATATTGTGCCTTATAATATAGTTCTTATAAATAACAATTTCATCTAACATAGTGTGAGTACTTTATATTGTAAGTTTATATAAATAAATTAATCCATAAAATACTAATTTTTTTATATTATCAAATTATTAAAAAATATTATGCCTTTTATAAAATTCAACAATTTAATCTAACACAACATGCTTAGTTGATAGTAAGTGTATATAAATTAAATTCATAAAGTAATGGAAAAATTTATATCTTATGTTTTTCACTAATCTTCTAAATATTCTATAAAAAAATTCTTCAATTAACAAATAAGAAAGTTAGTATGTTACTATAAAATTCAAAACATATTTTGAATTAGTATGATTATTTCAAGAGAGATGGAATAGGTACTGCTTTGGAGTCTTATAACTCAATGCTAAAACAAAATGACTATTCCCCCACCATATAAGCTAACAAAAAATTACATGCGGCTTCTTTAAATATTTGAAAAGAACTTTGTCCTAGATAATGTATTTTTATCTAATTCAAATAATATTAGTTTTAGGAGTACCCGTGGTTTATAAAAAATAAAAAAATAAAAACAATCTAACTATACATTTTCACTTTTGCTCCTCTATCACGGTTGAAGTCTAGGGATCCTCACAAGTCAGCTTGATGAGACTTGATAAGTAAAGTCAAGAAGAATACACGTATATTTGGTATAATACGATGAAGCAGGGGACAATACCTGCTTATTGAAAAGACGGAGAACACAAATATGATCAACCAAAGGTTGGCTTTCATGGATTGAATTAATTAATGCTCCAAATTAAATTATGAAAGTATTGTTCAGTTTAAAAAAAATGTAGGGTAACATGGTTTTAGACCTCAGTTCATCAAATTTATCCAGTATAAACAATATAAATGCATGTTTTAATGTACTAACATTGAAATCCTCCAACATCTGGTACATTAGTCTAACTTTTTCCACAGAAATATCCTACAAGAATAGGATAATAAACCGTGGGGTTAAATTAAGTCATTAAAAAATCTTTCTACCAAATAATTAAAAACAATTGTGAAACACAATTTTTGGTCTACCTGAAGAATAACATGTTCACAAATACGCTTAAGGTCGTCTAAAAGATACTGGTCTTCAGCAATGAGGAGGTCCTGAGCAATATCCAAATAGACATCTACTGTTCCAGTATATATAAATCTATACAAGTGCATGCAAACAGAAAATTAATCAGTTCATACGCGGGGCATAATGGCATATTATGATATCATATTATAAAAACATAAAAGAAAGGGATAGCAGAAAATGCTCCTCATCATCAATTCAAAGCCTCCCATTTAATATTTCGAATCACTACATGTTTGCCTTCCCTTTCCTGCACCACACATCATAAGCTTAACGACTTAAGTTCCACAGACCCATTAGTCCTAATTTAATTCCAAATTGATTGTTAAGCATTCAAATTTTCCATAATGTCTGCAGATCAGTTTAAGATACCAAGTGAATGGACCAGCAATCACAGTAGTTCTATCTGAATATTTACAACAGAAAGGTACTCTACCCTTTATACATGGAATAATTGTTGAGAAAGAAAAAAAAGAATAATTTTAAGAATAAATAATGTAGGCATTGACATTATAATTTTTTTTTGTTATCATTTAATTATAAATTATTATATATGAGAAATTATTTAAAATTTATAATAATTATTTTAAATATCATATTAACAGTTAGTTTTGATTAATTGATTGTAAAAACATTTTATCACATAATCATTAAATTCTAATTTTAATTAGAATACATGTTGCAATAAATAAAACGAAAAGAGGACTTGAAAACAAAGTTACAATACAAGCTAGATTAATTAATGCTTACCCGATAACGACCATCTAACATTGCCTGAAATATATTTGAAGAAACTAAACAATCTCTATGAGCATAAAACCTTCTACCTGAAGAAAGGAAAACAAAGTAAATTAGTACAGTCTTTAAAAAAAAGTAAACTAGTACACAAATTGGAATCAGTATGCATACAAAGTTACAAACAACTAAAATAATAGCAACAGATGCTCCACCTTCAACCAGGAATGTGACATCAGAATGTTTAGCATTATTTACATATTCCTCGCCTAAGTACACCTATACAACAAATGCAACCAAGAATAAAATTATCATGAACAAAAGATGTGGGAATAAAAAAATCTCAGTTTTCCATTTTCATCCCCTTGACAGAGACAATAAAATATCAGCAATTTAATTCAAAGATAATAAAGTATTATACTAATTTAAATAATGCAATTATGATAACGTAAAACAAAATGGTTCAATAAAAGGTTAAACATATAATTTAATCCTTATACACGTTGTGAATTTCGTACGGAAAAAAATTATTAATTCAATCTCTATAATATAAATATTATTAATTTAATTAGTCCCTGACCGGTTGATACCATTAATTCTCTTACATATTTTTAATTAACCCCTATACATATAAGACATTCTTAATTTGATTCTTATAAATATAGTATACATTTTTAATTTGATCTCTCAAAAATATATTACATGTATGGAGATTAAATTAAGAATGTCATACATGCATACGAACCAAATTAATAATGTGTAAAAAAGTTATTAGTCAATTTATTACAATTTTTTTTTGCATGTATAAGAAATAATTTAATAAGATTTTGGATCAAATTGAGATTCACAAATTAAGGACTAAATTATACCATGACACACAATAAAAATAGTAGTGGAGAAGCAACATCAAGAAGAGAGACAGAAGAACTTGGTAGCCAATTTGTGAAGTGTCATTGAAACATCTCCCTTTTGCTTTATGTTTGGAGATTCAAGCATATCCAGCAGCAATTCTAATCCTGAATATTTAATTAATTTGCAGCATATTGGTTGAAAATACTTTCCAAGTACCATGAGTGAGAAATGTTACTAAAATGTACATATCATTATTATCAATGAATTATAGTTTTACAATCACGAGGAGAACATAAATAAGCAAGAGCAATAGCTACATGTCTTGAACACCTTTTTCCACAAAGCGCATAAGATATATTAGGTATTTCAATACTTGCCAAAGAGGAATAGAAATGAAAATAATATCCAATAACATATCTGCAATGATGATGTCCTATATATAATATTAATGTTGTTACATCAGTGGCAGCATATCACATTATCACTACACATCAATGATTTCTAAAGGGAGCATGCATACACATGTTGACCAAGTAAAGAACAAGGAAATTAACTTTTCACCTCATTATCCGCAAGACCACGGAAAGTAAAGGAAGCATTTCGTTGGAGGGATGCTGCATTGTTTTGAGTCAAGAAGACTGAACAGAGGCTTTATACATCCGTTATGAGCAATACCAGCATGATTATGTGAATTCTAACATTTCAATTATATATAAAAAAAAGTTTCATGGAAGGAAATATAAGAGCAAAAACAAACATATATATATATATATAGAGAGAATGGATTGACTTATTCAAAGAATAATTCTTTTAGAGTTACTTCTTATCTTTATCATTCATTTTTTGAAATATAATAGTTAAAATTAATTACTCATTACAATCATTAGATTTTAAAAAAATGAATAATAAAGATGAGAAATAATTATAAAATAGTTACTCTTGAATATATAATTACCGAAGCAAGGGATCATAATTTTTTGCACCATTTGTTGCCATTTTTATATATAAACTACAATATGATTCTTGTGCCATTTATATATTATCTATGTGAAAAGAATTTTAATCTAATAGTCAATTTTAAGAAAATATTATCTAATTAAAAATTATAAAATAGTGTAATAATTATTAAAGTTACAATGGTATAATTTGTTCTCACACACACACACCCGCACACGCACACGTGCACATACACACACATAATTGATCATTAGATTGAAAGTTCTTTTCACATAGATTATATATATAGCAAAATTTTATATTAATTCAAAATCATTTATTATCTCGTTCATGTAGATTAAAAACGATGCAATATAAAAATTTCAAAATATATTAAAATATAGATAATTTGATTACCTTCTTGTTGTTGTTCAATTTTAACAAAATTTGACACATAAAATTTTGGTAACATGTAAATATAATTCAACAGTTGGATCAATAAAAATCACATTCTAAATCAAGTTATAAAAATGATGTAATATAATTATCAAAGTTATACCGATGTAATTTGATCTATTCTCTCTATATATAAAAGTTATTTAACTATTAATTTATGTAAATATTTTTTCTTATAATAATTTGGTCATGATATTTTATTTATCAATTAAAGTGGAGTAGTAAAAACATAAAATATCTTACAAAAAAATTCTTTATAGTGACTTGGTCACATTTTCGTGATGGCGTAGACACTTTTTTTCAATCAAGGCTTAGACACTCTCTATTAAGCAAAGATAAAAAGATAAAAATTAAAATTTCATAATATGATTTTTTATAATTTAATCTTTAATCTTTTTTCTTTTGAATAAATATATATAGACACCCATGTGTTATTGGCACCTTGAGAGAGCAAGAGAAAGAAGAAATAAAAGTGTAAGTATGATCATTGATATGATTTTATGAAAAGAAAAAAGTAGAAAGAAAACAAAGATATCAATTAAGTATTTGGAATTTGTGAGTATTTAAATGTAAGCATTCTTTTCTTTTACAAACATACAATTTCAACATCAAAATACATCTTAATTTAATTTTCAAATTATGAGAAAAAATAAAGTTTAAAAAGATAACCAAATATACCCTTAATGTAGAATTAGGGAAATTCTTAAGGAGGCAATGCCTACATAAGATTGTGTGCGCTATATTGTAATTAAACACACATGGCTTCAAACAAGTCAACTATTGAATAGAATTATAGATCGTGTCCACCTAAGAACTTCATAGCATTATGGCTTATAAGGAAAGGAGATTATTTGACAATCCTATATCAAGCAGGCTAATAAGTCCTTGATATGATAAAAAAAAATTCAATTCAATATTCCTTATATAAGCTAGCATGCATATGGTTAAATATTTGTTGCTAGCAGTAATCACCTGTAGTGCCAAATTCCAAGTGCAAAAGCTGACATTTCCCGAAGTCGTGCATATGGAGACTTAAGTATGTCAACTAATGGTGGAATAGCCTCTCTTTGGAAAATATGAACCTGCGAATGAACCACAAAGTATATATGGAAGCCAATAAGAAGATTTCGTGACTCAGAGATTTATCATATTATTCAAGTTTGCAACACAAAACTCAATCCACCTTCCAATTTGAATCTGTTGTAGCGAGTTGACCAAGTAAAAGGGCTGCTACTGCTATTTGGATCCTCGACGCACAGGAACTATGTATCATTGAACTGGCAAAGATTACACTTAGGGAATAAAAGTACTAAATTAATAACATGGAAGTAGTAGTTCACTTTCAGCAAACAACTATAATAATGTTCAATAAACATATAATTCTTCTATATGGATTTCTTACCGGAAAAACCATGCATGACCAAAGTATAATGTTACTTACCTAAGTAAACAAATGACAGGTTGTAAAGCCCCAACTAGAAGAACTTTTTTCCTAATATCTGGTGAATAGTGGTTGACCGGATTATTAATCGTATCAATCTACAAAAAAAACGCTAATTGCTAGTAGTTTAGAACTCTACAATCAACAAACATAAAAAATGTATACATGGGATTGTGTAAAGTCGTATATATAAGCATCTCACTGCTATGTATTGTATAAACATTATAGGATCCTCTATCGAACCATTAGTACAATAGCGGGTAATGCATTGCATTCAACAATAAGCAATTTTTAATTATCGTAAACAACTATAACAACAATAGAATCCTTCCGTTAATCATCAAAATTGTATTTATTCCTCAAAAAAGAAAAATATTTTTAAAATAGTAAAAGAATTTTCATTGACTAATTCTATTAACAAATAAATATTTAAAAGTGAGATATAAAATCCATTTTTGATTATGAGTTTTTTTTAATCAAACAAGTAAATTATTATTTTTCAATTTAATAGAAAATTGTTTAATATTTAATACAAATTACAATAATAATTTTAATAAACATATCCATTTTAGTTATAATAAGGTTGTAACTCATAAGATAATAGAACAACTTTTAATAAAAGTGTTTTTGATTCAGTAATTAGTTTGTAAGTAATTTCACTAATAATAAGAAATAAGGATGAAAAAAGTAAAGTTTTGAGAAAATAGAGATTGAAAAAAGTAAAAGGATTTAGAAATGTGTAGTAATATAAATAGACATAAACTTATAAAAGTTCGGGAATTGAATATATACGCGATGACATGCTCAACTTTTGCCAATTTTTATGATAAGTGTGTTGGTGTTTTGAAGAATTAAGTGATTGTATATCAACTCTTTTATTACAACATATAAGTTCTATATTTATAAAGTATAAATTATAACTACTTGTAACCACTACAAACTTTTCTTAAATCTTCATAGTGATGACTTTGGTTTTTTTATCTCTACCATTGGTGATTTTGATCTTCCATTTTTACCCTTGATAACTTGTATCTTCAATCTTCCCCATTAATATCTTATAGTGTCTTGATGTTTTTTAAATATTCATTTCTTCTATCACCATATAATTAGTCAAAAGACTATATTTTAAACACTTAGTTAAACATCTTTTCCGATAATTAAAAAATGTCAATATTAATAGAAGTCACTCAGTATTTTTTTTATTAAAGTAAAAAACATAAATAGTAATCTAGTAAACTAAATCAACATGAGTATTTAATTGTTTTTTCTCGACTATATGATCAAATCGAAAACAATTGCTAAGATTTCTTCTTTCGATTTCAACTCCGAAATATTATTTCCAATTGAAATGAATAATGCTATCCTTTGAGAATCATCATTCTCGATTTAAGAATTATTCTCAATAATGATTGTCTTAGGTAAACTTGAGATTTCAACTTTACACAATATGTGACTTTGTCATTTCATTTTTTCACTATTCTTTTTAATTCGAAATCAACTCTTTTTTTTCGTGCCGTTATAAATTTTGAATTGACAATTAAAACTTCAGAAATTGAAAATTTGTCATTTTTTTTAATTGTCCCTTATTGAAAAGTGCAAGAAAAGGCTAACTAATTTTAAAGAACAAGAATAATTGTTCATAATTAACCGTTGCACTTTTATTTTTGGATTTTGAAACATGCTTTTCCATACTTCTTTATAAGTCTTGATTTTAAAATAATCATTTTCATTAAACCATTCAAACTCAAGTCATGTCCAATTATATTTCAATGACTTGCCTTCTACCGATTACTGACATTTTCAATATTTTTTCTTTGCGAATCGTTATTGATAAATAATTATCATCCATAAAAAGAAAAGAAAAGTATTGTATATGACCTCTAGTAATATCAAAAGCATTAATAGATCTAACATTCAAAGACTTTCAATTTAAGCATATTGACTATTAAGAATATAGAAAGAAGAGATTTCAAATGTAAGAATATTGGCCAATAACTAATGGTCATTAAAAAAAAATTTAACACATACTATCCATTTTCTGGGACTCCTTTGTTCATTGTTGTAACTATTATTGGTAGAAAAGTGTTATTGTTACCATTGTTGTTATTACTACGATTTATTTGACTGTTGTTTGTCATTCTATCACTTTTTAACAACATACAATCCTTATTAAGGATTGTTCTTAAGATCAAATTTTTGGCAAACTAGTCTCACCGTATGTGCCAATTTGTTAATCGTGAAAATTGTGTCTATTCCTCGAAAAAAAAATTCAAGATAGTATAAGAATTTTCACTAAAAGATTCTATTAACAAATAAATATTTAAAAGTGAGACATAGAATTCATTTTCGATTATGAGTTCTTTTTAGTCAAACAATCAAGTTCCTAGTTTTCAACTTAATAGAGAATTCTTTAATATTTAATTCAAATTACGATAGTAATTTTGATAAATATATCCATTTTAGTTATAATAAGGTTGTAATTTATAAGATAATAAAATAACTTTTGATAAAAATATTTTCGATTCAATAATTAGTTTGTAAGTAACTTCGATAATAATAAAAAATAAGGACTGAAAAAGTAAAGTTTTGAGAAGAAATAAAGATTGAAAAAAGTAAAGAGTTTAGAACAAGCAAACATAAATTCGTAAAAGTTGGCAAACTAAATTCATAAAAGTAAGGAGGACAAATTTGTCAGCGCCTTACATATTCATGAATGAAAATGACTATTTACCCTATATTTAATATGTTACTTTTAAAATTATTTATATATACATTTCTAGATACATATCATATCCTATATATTTTTAAAATAATGGTATTGTGGTATCGCATCATAGCACAATAGAGATTCAATATTGTTGTTCCAAGTACGTAACATGATTGAAGATTTAGAAAGAAAGGAAAGCACGTGCACTTTATCATCTGCAAGAAAGCCAAGGATGTATGCACATCCTTTCTGGACGTCAAGGTCAGGAGCTGTAGGAAGAAGGGTCATTAGATTAGGGATGACACCCCAGTTGACCATAGTACCCCTGAGGTCCTCTTCGACACAAGACCTACACCAAACATTTTTTACGAGGGTCAAGATGGTACTTTTGACTAGGGTGTGATATGGGGAGTTGAGGAGAGAAAGTTCTTGGAGAATCTCAGCAGAGATATTTGTTTCTATGTCATTTAGGGTTGGACAGAGATCATAACAACTTGTAATAAGAAGTGGAAGGAAGCTAGACTCCTTAATTTCTTCCCGCTGTTAGCATTTGTACTTGTATTATGTTACATTTCTCGCAAAGGCAAACACATCTCTCATACAAATTGGTAAATACTATCTACGATTGTTGAATTTAAATTTTCTTTAAATAGATAAGCTTAATTTATTGTGTTATCATTTATTAAAGGATAGTTTTGTTTTTTATAGTTTAAATAATTAAATTTTGAATGAATATTGATACGTTTCAGAAATTTAGCATTTAACTCTATTGAATTAGAATCTTAAAAAACATCAACCATAGTAGTGTCCAGTTTACCAAACCAATATTCAACTTAAGCGCCACAGGAAACATTCTATAAATATTTTTAACAAAATAAAGTAAAAAAAATATTAATTAAAAATGAACCATAAAAATATAATTAAAAAAATTATTGTATTATGTTCTATACAGAGGCAGAATTAACGGGGGCTAGGGTGGGCCATCACCCCCCCCCCCCTTTCCCCAAAATTTGAATGAAAAAAAAAAATTATATATTCTATTTATTTATTGGGTGAAAGCCTTAAGAGGATACTCAAGTGGGCTTGTATCAAATATGCTAGAACTGCATGTTGGGTTTTATCCGCTCCAATATGTTATTTTGGATTGTCCCTCTTACTAGTTAGTGTCATACCCTAATTCTGTCCGGGTACCCAAGTAAAAAAAAAGAAAAAAAACATAAATAAAAATAAAAAATAATATATATAACAAAAAGAAGAAGAAAAAACATAAATATAAAAATGAAAAAAAGAACAAAATGAAAGAAAAAAAAAAAAATATATATATATATATATATATATATATATATATATATATGTGTGTGTGTGTGTGTGTGTGCGCGCGCGTGTGTGTGTGTGTATTTAAAAAAAAGTAACAAAAAGAAAAAATAACACAGCAGAGAGTAAAAAGAAGAGAAAAAGGGTCACAAGGCCCATTAGGTCAAAATAATTGCAGTATAAGAGGCACTAAGGAAAGCAACAGTGAAAAAAAAATTATTGCACAGCCAGGCACGGATCCCAGAGTGCCAAAGTGGACCAATCCCGCAGTGCCATTTGGCACCGCGTCGGAAGAAGCCTTAGGGGTTCAGAGGTAATCCCTTCATTCTCTCTTTTCTTTCTCTCTCTACCTCTATCTCCTTCTCTTCCGCTTATTCTTTCTTCTCCATTTTCGTTGGGTTATTTTTTTTCTTATTTTTTCTGTTTTGTTGGTGCTATTTGTGTAGAGATCCTTAGTTTTAGTTTGGGGCTTTTGATTTGTTGTGTTTTGTTCTTTTTTTTCACGTATTTTCGTCATCTTCTTCCTCAAGCTTTTCATCTTTTAAGTTTGTCTTTCTGGCCACCACCGGTCAACACCAGCCACCATCGAGCACCGCGTGCCGCCACACCACCACCTAGCACGGCCAGGCCCTCTCGTCGGTGACGGTAGGGGGCCAAGCTTCCACCACGGGAACCTATTCCCCTTCTTCACGCAGCTTTGCTGCTGTTGCTCTATCCATCACTGAAAATACGGGTTGGGTCGGGTCGCTCTGACCGGTTCCAACCCTAAAAAAATGTAATTTTCTTTTCGCACCCACAAGTTTAATAAGTTCACCTCCTTTACCAATTGGGCCTAGTCCATTCAGAAACAAATTTTGTAATGTTTTTTACAACCCCCTTTTTTCATAACTGCACACCCTTAAGTGTTGGGCCTGGACCACTTTGAAAAAATATATATAATGCTATTTGCACACCCATTTTCATATCCATACCTCCTCACCTTTAGGGCCTGGCCCATTTTGTAATTAAATAAATACCTGATTGCACTTCCGTTATTCATGTATGCACCCCTAATTACTAAGTGTACTCCCTACTTCTATTTTATCCCTTTCTATTTTCATTTTTTTTATTACGTAATGCTATGTCAATTATTCATTTATGTTTGCATTAGTATCTTTAGTACGCGCTTATGTTTCGTGCACTCCATGCTGGGTCTCTGACTCGCTTGGTGGTGTTTCAATAATACGCGGATAGATTTTGTGAATATCATGTTGGGTCCCCGACTTTTTTGATTTCATAGAGTTTACCTCAAATCCAAAATTTTTTCTAAAAAAAAGCTATAAATACTCAAATAAAATATCATTCAATTCTCTTTTTCTAAAAATATTTCATATTACTCGAGATTGCTTCAAGATTCAATGCCTTAGCGATTCTCTTCGCTTTTTTCTTCAAATTTAAGATTGCTTCAAGGTTCAATGCCTTAAGCAATTCTCTCTGTTTTTTCTTCAAATTCAACGTTATTTCAAGGTCCAACGCCTTAACGACTCTTTTTATGCAATTTAAATAAATCTTTCAAAAAAGAACTACGTAAGTCTAATTCCTCATTGCACTTGGGGATACGTAGGAGCGATGGCAAATCTCTTGTCGACCTAAAAAAACAAAAATAAATATAAAATATTCTCTTTTCTAAAAAAAATAAAAATTTGATTTTCTTTTCTAAATAAACAAAAATAAAAGAAACATAAATCATGTTTTTAAGGGAAGACAAATAATTAAAAAGTCACTTTATTTTTAGCACACTCGATTAAAGGCTGTCATTTTCATGACGAATGTGTGGAGTGCTAACACCTTCCCCGTACGTAAATGACCCCTGAACTCTTTTTCTTTAAAATCGTAGACCATGCCTTATCTTTTTGGTTTTTCCGACGTTTTCCTTAAATAAACGTTGGTGGTGACTCCTCTCAAGTTTTCCTTTTTAGGAAGACTTCTTTATTATTATTTTTTTCATCGTCGTCCCGTCGTGGCCGGATAGGTTGCGACAGTTAGTATCTTGTCTTTGGCCCTTTTTATTGCTAACAGGATTATTTTTTTAATTTCCTAACTAAAAGTATGCTGGCAGGCTGCAACTCTGTCATTTACAAAGTGTGAAGAGGAAGACAAGTAGACAACGACTCATTCTCTACCTTTGCTCTCACTCCCTGTCCATCAGGTACCTGTCCAATCCCCATCATCTATGCTTCTTCATTTTTTATACTTTATATGTTTCTTCTTCATGTAAATTAGGGATTGTCATTGATACTTGATACTGTTTGTGATTAACGCGCAGAAAAATTATGGGGAAGGGTGCTACTACCATTGATGCTTATTTTAAGAGAAATAATAGTGAGTTTTTGCCATTGTCTACTCCTAATTTTGAATTATTGAATATGGAGACTCCTCCTTCAAAGTCTCATAGAATTGAAAATAAAGAGGTAGTTAAAGAAGTTGATCTTGCTTTATTGGAAAGAGATCCTACACTACGCCCTCCAATATGGAAATATCCTATAAATCAACAAGATGGAATTCGTCGTGCTTATCTTAAATTTGGTCCTTTTCAGTGGAAGCTTCAAAATTATCCTTTTTCTAGGCCAGAGAAGAATCGACGTCATTTTTGCTCTTCTTGGTTTGATTTGTTTCCATCTTGGTTAGAGTATTCTCCAAGCAAAGATGATGCATTTTGTTTGCCTTGTTATTTATTTAGTAAACCATGTGGCAGTGGTCGTTTCGGACTTAATACATTTGTTGTTGAGAGATTTAGAAATTGGAAAAAGGTTAATGAAGGAGAAAATTGTGCTTTTCTACGCCATATTGGGAAAAATGTATCTCAATGCATAAAAATGTTGTGAGTTCATGTAGTGATCTTATGAACCAATCTCAACATATTGAGATATTGGTTGAAAAACTTCTCAGGAGATTGCAACTAATCGTTTGAGACTACAAGTTTCTGTGGATGTGACAAGATGACTTGCTCTTCAAGGATGTGCTTTTAGAGGTCATGACGAAAGCTTAGATTCACTTTACCGGGGTAATTTTCTTGAGATGGTAAAGTTTTTAGCTTCCTATAACCAAGAAGTTGCAGCAGCTGTTTTAGAAAAAGCTCCTCAAAATGCATCATATAATTCCCCTCGAATTCAAAAGTAAATTCTTTATGTTTTATCTGAAAAGGTAAAGAACACAATACGGGGAGAAATTTCCAATGCCAACTTTTGTCTTATTGTTGATGAAGCTAGTGATGTATCTAGAAAAGAGCATATGACTATTGTTTTGAGATTTGTAGATAAAGATGGTTTTATATGGGAAAGGTTTTTTGGACAAGTGCTAAGACTTTGAAACAAGGAATATCCAACACTCTTCGTCACCATAATCTTGATGTTCAAAATATTTGAGGGCAAGACTATGATGGAGCTAGCAATATGTGAGGTGAATGGAATGAATTGCAGGCTTTAATTTGCTCTGAGTGTCCATATGCTTATTATGTCCATTGCTTAGCTCATCACCTTCAACTTGCCTTGGTTGCCGCATCTCATGAGGTAAAACATGTTCATTAATTTTTTGAAAAATTAAACTTCATAATTAATATCGTTACCTCTTCTTGTAGACGTAATGATGAGTTAAAGGTTGCCCAAACAAGTGAAATTGCAAGAATGATTGCTATTGATGAACTCGAATCAGGAGTTGGTCTTAATCAGATTGGTACTTCGTATCGAGCTGGAGCTACTCGTTGGAGTTCTCATTACAATTCAATATGCAGTTTGTTTAAAATGTTTAAATCTATATGTGAAGTTCTTGAAAATATTTCTAATGAAGGAAAGACAACATCACATCGTGGAGATGCAGATAATGCATACTCATCATTGACATCTTTTGATTTTGTCATCATATTGCACCTTATGAAGGAAATTATGGGTATTACTGAAGTCCTCTGTCAAGCTTTGCAACGAAAGTCTCAAGATATTTCAAATGCTTTACATTTGGTTTCAACTACAAAAGAGTTACTTCAGAAATTAAGAGATAGGTTGGGATGCTTTCTTGGTTCATGTTCAAGAATTTTGCATAAAACATGACATTGACATTCCAGATATGAGTGCAAAATATGTTAGAAGGAGAGGTTGTGCTCGAAATGAACAAAGTGATTTTTCTAATGAATGATGATATTTGCAAACTTGTTGATAAATTTTATTCTAGAGATTTCACAGAACAGGAAAAATTGTATTTGAAGATGGAGTTACAACATTTTGAACTTGACATTCCTAAACATCCAGATTTGATTAATTTATCAACTACATCTAAATTATGTCAAGGGCTAGCAAGAACTGGAAAATCCATCATTTACCCTATTATTGATAAAGTGATTAGACTTGTACTCACTCTTCCAGTTTCTACAACAACTACTGAAAAATCTTTCTCAGCTATGAAGATAATCAAGAACAGACTTCGAAATAGAATGGAAGACCCATTTCTTGATGATTCTTTGATTACATACATTGAAAAAGAAATTGTTTTGAGTTTTAGCATTGATTCAATTATAAATAATTTTAACAATATGAAAACACGTAGAGTAAGAGTCAAGTGAAATGATCTTAATTTCTGTAATATATTTTTTTAATTTTTTGTACATTAGGTTTGTATTGTCTTCAAAATACTTTTATTTATGATATAATTTTTTTATATTCATCCCCCTCTTAATAAAATTCATGCGTGCGCCACTAGTTATATACACACATTTTAGTTTTTACATGGTAAAAAATGAATATTTATCTTATACTCTAAAATTTATAATTTATAATAAGTAATTTCAAATAAATAAATTATATATATTACAATTAAAATATGTAATAAAGAATTACGTTTGAACGTATAAATTATATTTTAGATTTATGATAAGTAATTTATATTTTGATGTATTGTTAATTTTAATTATTGATTTTTTATAATAAAAAAATTCAAATTCAATTTAAATCTAAAAATATTAAAAATGCTATATTAAAAGAGAAAAAGTTATTGTCATAATAGTCATTCTCGTTATAAGCATATTAAGAATATATTTGAATTGAATTTAGCCGATGTAAAATGAGGAGAGAAAAACCCTTGTTTGCGTGCTTCGGTTGACAAGCAAATTCGTGGTTTCAGCACGGTAAGTGCTATCGGTTCGGTGGCCTTAACTAAAGAATTAAAAACAAAACAAACACCGCCTAATACCCAATCCTCACTCTACTTTCCCCATTTATCTGTCAAACGCGCAGCAACAAGAATCAAAATCCAAGGGCGAGTTTTAAACCATTTCAGGTAAGCCTTCTAACCCGCCAACATACTCCGTTGTAGTTACAATTTCATTTTTTATTGCTTTTTTCTAATCAAAATTAGAATTATAATTACAACCTCGGTAAATAGAATTACTGGCTATGTGTGTTCTTGCAACTTTTGTGACTTTTCTTCCCATAAGGTATTTGTGAAAATGCTGTAATGAGGAAAATTGTTGGATAGGGTTTTGTTTATATTTCTGTTGTTGCTTGTTAAATACTGTATGAGTAGAGTATACTCTCTGTTTTCACTTACATGGATGGCTTAGGAATGGTGGAACTTTGTTGGAAGAGTGGTTTTTAATAATTGATTTAGGTAGCATAGGTTTGGGGTGGGTTATGGTTATGGTCTAGCCAATGGGAAAGGAAGAAATCCGGAAAACATGCTCTTATTTATGTGCAAATTGCTTGAGATGCTACTATAGATGCTTCTCAATCACAAACATTTATGAGAAGAGAAATGTTAGCAACACAATATCTATGATTGGCTTAACTTTTTTGAAAATCATAAATTTGTGTGGGTTCTCAGTTGTTATTTAATGAGTCTCTCCTAATTTTGTAGTTTTCAATAAATTCTAATCTATAATATAGTGTGTTAGAAGGAGTGTGTTGCTAGAACTTCTCTTATGAGAATCAACATTGGAGATCTCCAATCCATGCGTTGTTACCTTGTGTAACTAACAGGTGCTCGGGAACATTATCAATTTGGGTTACCCTGAGATCCAATGGGAGCTGGGGAATATTGTTAACACAATGGTCTTTGATGTGTGTGTTCATGGAAAATGTGTTTGAGCAATGAGCACTCAGAAGTCTTGTAAAAATTTGCACTTTACAGTTACAGGTATCTATTGATATATACAAATAGTAAATTATATATTCTCATTGCTTTTAACTATTAGAATTCCAACCTAGTTTTCAAATTGACAACCCTCACTAATGGTTTCAGATTGCAAGAAAAAGCTAGACCTACCCAGCAGTGTTAGGATTATGGTCTATTGCCTCCTGTGATGTTATAAATACCTGCCTCATGAGGCAATAGTTCTAGGCTTTATTTTGCATAAAAATCTGTACTAAAAGATGATGAATAATGAGATAGGTTCTTCCCTTGGAACTAACAGTGGAATAGTCTGCCATAATTTAATCTTGTAATTCTTTGAGTTTCCTTGTTCTTACATAAGTTATAGAGAGTTTACTATGGTTGAAGTGCAAATTTACAGGATAAAAAGTGAAAAATCTTAGGATAAAATAGTTGGTATGTGGTGTTACACTTGCTGCTGA
Source organism: Glycine latifolia (assembly GCA_013407115.1). NCBI lineage: Eukaryota > Viridiplantae > Streptophyta > Magnoliopsida > Fabales > Fabaceae > Glycine > Glycine latifolia. Next base: position 8,028,315 of record CM023956.1, on the reverse strand, counting down.
ACGGATTGAAAAAATGATCTTCAACCAAAGCACATATCCTTTGTCTTCAAAAAATAAAAAAAATGATTCATATGGTAAGTTTGTTGATTTTTCACAGCCTGAGACATCAAGATTTGTTGTACTAATATTAATTATTCCTGCTTACCATATTTTCAGGGTTTTGTTTGTTCTGGTACAAGGTTTCTTATTTCTTATCATCTGCCTTACATCATTAACAAACAACAATGACCACCCCTTTCCCTCGCTCACTGTCCTGTGTAGCCAACACTGCTCTTCAACGCACCAAATCTGAGCAGTTGACTCATTTTATTGCCAACTCAGTGACCCGGCTCCTCTGCTCTTCCTCAACTCAGCCACAACATGAAAACCCTGTCGGGGAACAAGCACAGACACCACCTCAAGAATCTCTCCATGATGAGAACAAACAAGGCCATGAGCCCAAAGAAGACGACGAAGATGGTGACAATATTAACAAAGAAACAGGTGAGATTGGTGGACCCAAGGGGCCAGAGCCCACTAGGTATGGTGACTGGGAACGCAATGGTCGCTGCTCTGATTTTTAAGTTTTTACTTCACTCTACATACCATAATAGTGTGTTTGGATCCACTTTATACATGCACGTCTCAAACTAAAATCACGTCAAATTGAAGGAAAGACAAGAAAGCTACTAATAGTAGCTTTATGTTTGACGCTTATCCAAACATGCAGATGATAAATTAAATTTCATTAACATTGTGTATTCCTTTTCTTTTCAGTTCTGATTTGACGACTATAAGTAATGATTATGTAACGACATTGTCATGGGATTCATTATTATTATGCAGTTAAAATTGTGTGAATTGGAGAAATACTTAATTTGTTGCTTACATGATTCCTAATAACGGATTGATGATTTGATCTAGCAATGATGCTGTGATGTGCGGTATTAGTTTGGGCTTCACAACGTGGAAGCCATATAATATTTTTGTTGAAAATTCCCGTCTTTGTATGTTTCTTAATACAACTGGTGCATTCTCTTATTGGGTACTCAGAACGGTAGGGAACTTGGTAAAGGGGAAGAGGTTTTCTAAAAACTTGTAAATTAAAAGCATGTAACTTTATTCATGCTGTGATGATATTATAGCCTTTTTTTTAAAACATAAAATCGAGATGATTATTGTAAAGAGTTTAAGTTGTGGATCAGTTATTGTAAGCGGGAGTTTATTTATATGATATAGGCATTTTCTTAAGACTTAGCCTATGTTAGTTAGCATGGTACATGTCTATTTTTTTTAGAGCCTAATTATTTTTTAATAATCTCGAATTAGAGTTTGGTATGTAGGAAAGAAAAACTCTTGTCGAGAATTGACATCAACATTTCATGAATATTTCTAATAGTTTATTAACTTGAATGTTTCTAACTTAAGGTTATTTTATGTGTGAAAGATGTCTGTAATCCTAAATAAACAAATAAAAAGTGCTTACTTAAAAAACTTCTTTAGGGAATGTTTGCAAGAATTATGTTTTCCGAATATGTTTTTTTTCCTACCATCGCCTCCTAAGTATAAACCATCAATGAGAGCTCCGGACGGCATTATTTTTATATTTTTCAGTCACATCACTCACCTGACCTTATTCTTGGATTTGCTTGATGAAATGAATTATCTTTTTCTAATCAGAATCTTGTGTTTCGGCAGAACAACAATTGTCGTTATCGAAGTAGACTTAGGACTTTCGCTTGCAGTTGCAGTAACATTATTTGTTTGTTTTTAGTCTTCAACGCACTCTACGTTGGAATCGTGACACCAGGCCCCTCAAAAACTGAGATATAACATTTTAATTAATTGGATTCATATGATAACAAAAATCTTTCAAGTTATCCTTCAAAATTCACGTGCACAATCTCACAATCCCAAAAACATATAAATAAAATGGGAAAATCAAGAGCTTGTCTGCTACTGTTACTATAATAGCAACAACTTCCTATAAAAACCAAGCAAAAGCAAAGCAAGTAGAAACATATATACTATGCATTTCCCTAAGATCGCGAAGACAGATATTAAAAGTAGAGTTGGCATGAGAAGGACATGGTTAGAAGAGGTATGGCCACGCCTGAAAAGTTGAAAGTAATGGCAGTATTTTTTGTGTTTTTCTTTTCTTCTATTTCCTTGTCTTATTTTATATATATTATTATGTTTATTTAGTATCGATTCTAATCAACTTAAGTTAAAAATGATGTTGACGTTTTGAAGGATACTTTAATTCTATCATATTTTTTTATCATAATTTTAAAAACAATTCAAATATATAAAATTTGGTCAAAATCAAGATTAATCTCCCTTAATATATCATGATTTTGAAAATTATCCAAACACACTTATTCACAATAACAAATCACATCATAAGGAAAAAAAAAAAAACAAAAGATTTATCATTGCAAGTAAGGAGAAATCAATGGATGATCCAAAATCACCCCATGCCTATGTTTTTTGGAATTAGTATCACGTGAAAATTAACTAAAACTATAGACACATAAATTCAAGGAAAAATCATTACATGGTCCTAATTCATTATGACACACATAATTGAGTTCTATTAACTCTTCATCATAAGCTGAAAAACTCCATTGTCTCATGTGAAAATTGACTAGACCATAATCACGAGAAAATCTTTGCCCATATAATAATCGACAAAACTTAGATACAATGCGTGGTTGTGTTGTTCTCTAATTAGAATTAGAATTTTATCTCAATAATTTACATAGTAACAGATTTCATCGCGTATTATCAAGGTAAAACTCTTGTTCTTGTTGGAGAACAGCACAAACAATAGTCTGTATCTAAGTTTTTTCCTATAATAATTTGATAGATCATGCAATAATTTCCTCTTACTTGGCCGTTGACAAAGAAGAATCACCATGAAGAAGAAGTACAAGGGGTATCCGAGGAGGAAGAAGAAGAAGAGGGGCCATTGATGCTATGAGAATCACTGCCTGAAGTGCCCAAGGAAGTGGCATCTCTAAGAGAAACAGAAGAACTTTGTGCAGGAAGCTTCTTCATAGGGGTGAGAGGAGGTGTAAGTGAAGGTGGTGGTGATCCTTGAGCATCATCCTCCCCAGAAGAACCACTTGTTTCAAAACGAGAGGGTGAAGTGTGTGGTGTCTCAAACGGGGTAATTGCCCCACTTGCTTTTCCCTCTTCGTTCTCATAAATGGGGTTGGAAATGTACACAAGGTGCTGCTTCACACCACCACAAGAGTACTTGTTATTATCAACACATGGAATTTCATTGCCACTAGCACCAACTTGAAGAAGAGACTGAGGTGGAGCCCTTGCCAAGAATGATGCTAGTGGAGATGATGAGACAGAAACAAGTCCAATGCCACGTGGGGTTGCATTTGGTTCATCTTTGCAAGGGAAAAGGAAGCTTCTTGGGGCTTGGAGGACCCCTTGTGAGTAAACATTGCTAAAGGGAGGAGGAGGAAGAGAAGGAGAGAGTTGTGGTGTGTGTGAAGGGGAAGAATTTGATATGGTTGTGGTGGTTTGAGTGGTGGAGATGGGAATGGTGTTGGTCTTTTTTCTGAGCTGGCGGCGGCGGAGTAAGAGAGAACAATAGAGTTCAGCAAGTAGCACTAGAATGAGGCCAAGAACAATGACAAGGCTTACCACCATTACCAAGGTTGCTCCCATGATGAATTTGGATGTTCCCTTCATTTTTCTTTCTTTTAAGTTTGGTGTGTGGTTTGTGTGTACGATGGACTAGTATGGTATTTTTTATTTACTTGCCTCTCTTTTCTCTTCTTGTGGAACATATATGTGGCGGGAAAAAGAGGAAGAGAAGATGAAGGAAGGGCTTTTGTGGCGGGAAATGATACTTTACTTTACCTACCCTCTGGCAAGAAGTGGTGGTGAATGGGGGAATCTTAGAAAGGGTGATGGTTTTCTAGGGAAGGGCAAAGGCTTTTGTTTCTAAAGTCTGAACTAATTAGGACTTCAGAACTTGCAAGTTCTGACAATGGTCAGATTTGTCAATTTGATAGTTTTCTAGGAATATGTTAGTGAAATTTTCACCTAGAGATGGGAAGCCTATATTGGGTTGGGATTTGTTTGGCTTAATTTGCCGCGAAATTAGTTTTTTTTTTTAAATTAATACTAAAAGAATTACTACTTGTATTAAAAAAAAAATATTAAAACATTGGGAATAAGTTTTTCTTGGCATTTTTTTATTGTTTCAGAGTATCCATTTTGCTTGTCAAAAATGTGTAAAAGACAAAATGAATTGATTTTACATTGCTGGTTACAATTGAATATTTTTTTAAACACAATTTATTTCATATTTTAGAATTAATCAACAAATTTTAAATCAATTTATTAAGATATATAAATCATTATGACTTGTATTAATATTGATACGATGGGCTATTCTACCCTTACTTAGGCCATTAGGGCACTAAGACCAGCTCACGAGTCACTACTGTCAGGTGAGCAAAAGTTTTAAATATATATATATATATATATATATATATATATATATAGTTAAATTTATAAGTAAATACGTTTAAGAAAAATTAAACAACTCTTTAATTTATGATAGGCTATTAGGCTGTCAAAATTACAATCCAACTCTGCATTAAAAGAAAATTACAACCAACTCCATCAACACTTGCAGGATGGAATAAGCTGGCATTTCACAAAACTCCACTTTTCAAGCAGTTCGTAAATTATTATCTGGCATGTATAAGAATTCTTTTATACTTTGTTTGGTAGTATAATAAAAATAGCAAGAAAAGAAATAAATAAAAATTGCGGATCTTACATAAAAGAATTTCACTGCTGAAAATAGAGAAAATGTGGTGGAAATGAAAAGTGGTGAGGATAGAACTGGAAGAAGAGAGAGTAATTTTTATTTTATTTCTCCCAACAAACATTCTTAAAATTCATTCTATTTCTTTCTTTTCTATTTTTATTAACTTTGTCTTTCTCTCTTACCAAACACAACCTTAGAAATAATAAATACTCCTCTACTTCCACTACATTGACCATTTTAAGATTAAGTTCACTATTTTTCTTTTTGTCAAATGAATAAAACTGCCTCAGAAACAACGGTAATATTGTATAGTTTGTTTGGGAAAACGTTGAATGGAACGTAATGTACGTTCATTCTAAAGCTTCCCTCACATAGAGTTGCCTCCGAAAGCGTGAAATGCCATTGAATGTCTGTTTGGAGGGTTTTGAACGTTAAAACAAACACAGCCGTAATAGTGTAACTTCAACGAAATTCATATTTGGAGGTGTAGTACTACAATGTATATGGTCGAGTAAACGGCACAACAAAACCACATATCTCAACATTTACTCGACAAAAAACACTTTTACAATCATAACATTTGAAAAAACTATTAGCGTAAAGCCATCATTAGTAAAAAATGATGACAACACAGGAACGGCCATGGCTGACTAATAATATAGCTCAGGCGTATTCAACACTTGGAAATTAATGAACGACAGTGCATCCTTCAACAATACCAATGGTACGTGCGATTAAAGCATGATGATCATAATCACTGCAATCATGCGGGTAGACGAGTACTTATTCATTGTGATTCTATCGCTTATGTTGCTCTCAAGGCTGCAATCCTTGCAGCTAAATCATCACAGTCAGGTAACTTGGGATGTACATGCCGAGCTTCATTCGACCTCTCAGGCTGAAATGAAGCAGCACGAGCATATACTTTTTTAACTTCCACTGTTTGTTCATGGGGAAGTGAAACTGATCTTGGTGGACGAGTAACCATCTCTGGTGTCTCATCAGGTCCATCTCTGGTTGAGTTATCCATTTGATGTGCATGGCGACTTCTAGACTTTCTTGCTTTTTCAGGCACATTTATGGATGGTTTTTTGCTATAATGGATCAGTAATCTGTCTATTACCCTTTCCTCTTCATTGTTTTTGTGCCGCTCATCATCAAACAAAATTTGCAGGCCACGTTTTTGTTCATCTCGTCTCCTGCTCCTTGGTTTTCTCACAACTTCAGCATCTTCATTACTGGCATCCTCGTGAGTAGATCTTGATTTTGAGTGCTTCCGTCTTGTAGACTTTTGTTTTAATATAATAACTTCTGTAGCATCTTCCTGAACAGAGAGTTCTTTTTCATGACCATGTTTACTCAGTCTTGCGTGTCTAATGGCCTGCAAATCCCGTTCAGAATCATCCAAACCTGGTTGGATCCTTTCCATTGTAGGAGCAGCATCAGGCTTTTCATGTACCAGAGGGTATGTACGGATGCCATCACTGTCAATATTTGAATATACTGAATTGCTTCCATGCGTGTTGTTCTTCAGTTTAGAATTAGGTTTTACATAAGGAGGTGGGATCATGGCATTATTGTAGAAGGGCTTTGCCCTAGGAGTTTCATCCTTTTGAGTTCTTCTCTCAGAGTTATCAACATCAGGTACGCTTCCATGATTAACAGCAAATGGCTCGTTCACATTGTTCTTTGAACGAGATCCTGCATGACCAGGAGACTTCCCAGCAGTGGCAGTGTCCTGGCTTTCTTTTACACGTCTGGTACTCCCCCAACTATCATGCTGATTGAAACCACCTTCAAATTGTTCCTCTCTTGTATAAGCAGGTGGATTCCCATTATTGTAGAAGGGCTTTACTCTAGGAGTTTCATCCTTTGGAGTTTTTCTCTCCAAGTAATCAACATCAGGTAGGCCACCGTGACTAACAACATATGGCTCGTTGACATTGTTCTTTGAACGAGATCCTGCATGACCAGGAGACTTCCTAGCAGTGGCAGTGTCCTGGCTTTCTTTTACACGCCTGGCATTCCCCCAACTAGCATGCAGATTGGAACCACCTCCAAATTGTTCCTCTCTTGTATCCTTGGAAGAAGATCCAATTGGTTTTAGCATGCTACCCTCCTTCCAATAGCCTCTAACACTCATCTTAGAAAGTTCTTCTCTTCCAGGTAACAGATTGCCATGGCCATCCCTTTTCAGACTGACTTCATCGTAACTGCTTAGTGGCTTGAATCCATTTTCAGGGATTGGAGGTTTGGATTTGGAACGAAGATGATTTTCGTCTCCCTTTGAGACAACAGCCTCTTTGCCATTCAGAAATTTGCACCTGTCATTAGGATGATCATGACTTCTCTCAAACTTGAATCCTTTTGGGGTAGCATCCTTGCCTTGTAATGGTATATCACGATCAATCATGTGGTTTGACTTAAAATTACTGTGATCCTGCATGAGCAGATATATATTTATGGTACATACAGACACATGTAAGTAATTGATAAAATTCACGTACATTCTCAAAATGATTTCCCAACTGGAAAATAAAAACATAGAGGAAAGTATTTTTCTAAGATAATAGCAAAAATGGTTCATTTGAAAACAAAGGGCTGAGAACAGCACCTGTGCAAAACCAGAGGATTTTGACATCCTTAATTCAAAAGCTTTCGAATCCCATTTTATTGTGAAGACTGAAGCAATATCCTGCATCAAGTGAACCTTCTTCTCCAATGTAGGAGACTTTGAATTCAAATTCGTAGCAAACTGATAATTGGCACATTTAATGAGTCAGTTCAAGCACAAGTCATAAATATGTAACATTCTCATCAAGTAAAAAAGGGTGTGAAGAGGGACCTCTTGATTGACATAACATTCTAAAGAACTTCCATATCTATCCTGAAATATTTGACGAAGGTCTCGTAACTCTGGTAGATCAGAAAATCTTGCAGCGGCAAACATCAGAGATGATATAGCCTCCCTGACTTCCTCAGGACATCCACTGCAAAAGACATGAGGGAAAAAATGAAATTGTCCCATAAACTTAAGAATATTTAGACACTGCATGTGTCCAAACAATGCATATCAACATGCAAAAAAAAAAGTTCAACAACAGGAACAGAAACTATTGGAGAGCAATATTCCTAGTGCTCCCACTCTTATTAAAAGAATACAGGAAAAAATTATTTTGGCAAATAATATGAAAACCAGCTCACAATAATTATGACAAAAAATAACAAGCTGATAATAAAATTTGCATTGCCCATAATATGAATATTTCTTGACCATATTATTACTATTGGATATTATCATATACAAAGTTTAGATAGATAAATTTAATTATATAACCTTGAGTGATGAAATTTCAAGTATAGGATCATTAAAAAGGTCAACTTTTGTCAAAGGCTATGTTCAGCAGTGCACTGCATCATGTAGAAGGACTACATGCCGAACACTTAAAGCCTATATACATGCACACCCATGTAAGTATAGTGCTGTACGAATGAACATTAATCCTGTTTTATTTCACAAATTATGTCATAGCACAAGAGAAGGAAAAAATTTCCCTCTAAAGTATTGCATTTCAACAATTGTTTTCATTTTGCATGCAAGGAGGAAAGACAATTTATGACAACATCAAAATAAAGAAGATAACCAACTAGGGCATAGTCATTATCCAAGGCATGAGCTCCACTGCCTGTCTTGAACCAAAATGAATAATCTCCAAACAAAACCTCAGAACTTTCACTTGATTTTAATATTGAAAAGTAAAGTGAACACGGAACAAGTGGAAGATTTTGTAAGAAAGTCGCTATATCATCAGACACATTGAAACGATCTTAAGGTTTATTTTAATATTTTCTTAGTAATAAATAGTGGTTTTGAATGGGAAATCACAGGACAGTGAAACTTAAAGAGTAAATGTAATTAGACATTCAATTCTTATAGGACCACATTGAGAAAATAAGGTACAGACTACCACTTGAGAAATATACAGTATTGGTCAATAGTTTCTTTCAAATAACCACCAAAAAGAAGTCATAATAACAGACACATCAAGCCAGCAGATTGTCTTTATCAATTATCAGCATGGTTCAAATGAAAAAAAAAAAAAGTCACATCAATATCTACAGCATAAATCATTAAAATAGATTCATACCTCAGTTTCTGCAGGGCTGAGAGGTGTTTCAACACAAAGTCACAAGACTGTTCAACAAAATCATAACAAGACGACAAAGTCAACTCAACAAAGAGTCCTTCAGCCTGTATAACCATCCCACAAGAAGGATAAAACACAAATTGAGCACAAATAATATGTTGTAATGACAATAATCAGGGGCACAAGCAAAACACTTTGTAAGTCCTAAATTAAACAATAAGGAGATAGTAGATAGGAATTCATCATTCTCAAACTTTAAACAAAAAAAGAAAACAAACACACAGTTGAAAAACAGTTCTCGTAAGCCATCTCACTCCAGTTATATTCTAACAAAGTCTCATTGTGCTGCCAAAATATTATCAGAATCCATTAAGCACCTTTGACAGGCAGATTCCAACAACTACCCCCCCCCCCCCCAAAACAAAATTTCTCTTAAAAATTATATGTATAATTTTTATAATTTTCCTATATATTCTTATAATTTATTAACTTAATTATCAACTCCTATATTAAATTTAATTCTTGATTATTGAGAATAAGGATAAATCTCAATACATCTCGTGGCTTTCTGCATATCATGTATCTTATATATTGTCATTTTTATTTTCCTCCCAAATATTATCGCTTAAAGTTAGTCAATCCTATGTTATCCGGGTTGTTCATACCAAAACTTTCTACACTTATAAATTTACATTTCACACATTGGAATTTTGACACGATATTAAATTAATAATTAAAGCAAACAATTTATTTCCATAATTTATTCCTAAATTTTTAATTATCTCTCTATATTTTATTCTTATACAGTAAAATAAAATCTACATTCATGACAATGAGTTTATCTCTTATTATACTTTATTCTAGCTCAATTATTTGACAATGGTGATATTTTTCTATATAAAAATAAGTAAATAATATTGTGTGCGTATTATCTAAATGTAAATTTGCTAGTATATGTTAAAGGATTTTGTTCTTTTAATTTTTGCTATATTCCACTTGTGTTCTGGATCCACCACTAACCTTTTTTACTATTAGCAGAATCTCGCATGCTCTTTAGGCAAAGAGATTCAAAAGCAGTGCAATGATCTAAAATATCGATTCCGGTGTTACTTCACAATTCACAACAACAAACCAAAAAAAAAAATGAACATAAAAAGTAATTACCCTTCCATAAGCATGGTCATCCAAACCAGTCGCCAGCAGATCAGCGATGTCCTTCTTCAGAAACTTCTCCGTCGCCTTCCTCTTCCTCCTTATCACGTCGATCCGATTCTTCGTCAATTTGATCAACGATTTGCTAAACACAAAACAAAACAAAGCATAACACAAATATCAATAACTACATTCTCAAACCGAATCAGTTAATAGCTATAAAAAAAAGTAAAGAAGCAGAGAAAATCGCAGAGTTGAACCATTTCGCGGCGAATCCTCGACCGAGCAGGCTGTCCAACATGCCGGAAGATCAGACTCGGTGACGTGACTCAGCGAACGATTCGACTCGGTAGCTCGGAATGTGAGATTCGCCACTAACGAAGCCGCGTTCGCGTTTTGGCCGCAGATTGAGCAATAGCACAGAGCTGTAGTGGAAAAGAGGTGGAAGAAGTAAGAAAGAAGAAGAAAAAAGTGAAGGAGAAGACAGAAAAAAGGCGAATTTTAAGGCTTTTTATTTACGATAATGACCTTTACCTTTTGCAAATACTACTATTAGTTATTAGTATTAAAAACAATTTAATAAAGTGTGCTTCAAAAATATGTTTTCAATATTTCTCTTTTTTTTTTTGTTAGAAACTACACTTATCTTTAGAGGAAGTAAAATTTTAGTTGAATCAGATAAAACTAGTGAAAAAAAATTTTGCTTCCCAATATTTAACACATTAAAATTTAAAATTAATACATTTAAGCTAAAACAATTCCACTTGATTTAATTGATACATACTTGGATATTTTTTGTTAAGACTAAATACTTTATACATTAATAATGAAATAATTTTACACATCCTTTCAACCGTAATCCTACATGATAAATGTGATGAGTTTTACGCTAACTATTTCAAAAGTCCTATTGTCAATGATTTACTATGAATATGATAGATGATGTTAACATTAGCGCAGCTGATAACAAAAAAAAAACTAGGGATGCGTGAGAACGATTTGAACCGTATGATTTTGTGACTTTGGAGTGTGGGAAGCATGACCAACGGAGAGGATCTAAAGTGAAGGGAATAAAAAAGAATCTTTGAGCTGAGTTGGATCGCATTAACGGCTCACGGGGTTTCTTATTGGGTTGGACTTGGACCAAACGCAATAGAGGTTCAGTGGATGTGGTAGGTTATAACCGCCGTTACAGCTGTTTTAACATTAACACAGAAATCGTGCCAAGAAATTATATTATTTGAGTTTAACTTTCTACCACTTTAAGGTGTTATAATTTTAAATAATTATTATGAAATTAATATAAATTTAATATATAATGAGTTTTGATTAAGTGAAAGTGTGAAATTATTTTATATTATTAGTAAATAACTTATCTTCTCATATTATTTTACATTTCCTATAAATTATGACCTTTTTTCTTTTTCTTTTTTCAACTGTACCTATGCAAAAAAAAAGATAAAAAAGAAAAAGAAAACAGATTAGTTGTGAAGATTTTATATATATATATATATATATATATATATATATATATATATATACACACACTGTAACGTCCTAAATTTTAATTACTTAATTACGTAATTATTTGATTATTTATTCTATGTTATATTTATTTATTTATTTTTTCTTTCAAAATAAATGAAATGAAATTTCGGTAGAAACAATTGAAATTTACAACAAAAGAAACTATATATATAAACATATACCATATTTCATAACTCGTCTATTTTACATTGCTACTTTCCTACTGACTATATTTTACATGCCATAAGTCATAGTACTTCAAACATGTTTATTTATGTACAAAGTTCATAATCCTAGTACTCAAACATAGTCTCCGGTACTGTCTCCGTCACTGAGTACGATTATAGGGTCGGTGGCCAGGTTTGGATACATAGGAGCAAACTGAGAGAACGGATCGACTGGGTCAAACTCTTCACTAAACACCGAGATTGAAAAATGGGCGCCGAAGTAGATGTGGGCTCGGAGAACTGACTGCATAGTGATTACATAGCAATTCCTGACTTCATCAAAATGCCAAGCTATGTCCAGTGCATCAAGAAATATTATGATCGAAGCCATCTAAATTAAAAATAAATTTAGTGAGAAATAAATTTCTCAGTAGGCAAATCTAAACCACCAAATAGGTTAGTAGGTTATGAAATAAGACCAAACTAATTCATCAAATAATTTAACAGATTAGTAAATAAATCAATATCTTTGAGTGAATGTGTAAAATGAATGTATGAATGCATGGAATGAAATGCAATGGTCACAAGTGCACATGGTCTCTACATATGTACATTATGTAGGAATGCCGCGGCCGTCTTACGCTAATCATGCATGAATTTTCATGTATTAGCACCTGATCTCTACTAGTAGCATAGGCTCGGTCTTCACAACTCGGGTCATTCTTATTCATACCACACAAATTTATGATATAAGAAAAATATTACTATCCTTACCAAAAAGCAAGGTTGTTACTATTTCATCATTTCATACCTGGTTTTTGCCAAATAAATCTATTTATTTAGGAGCTGCCCACCGTTGTAGTATAATATAGGTAACAAAGGCCGGTTAGTGAAATAAGGAGAATAGTATATATATATATATATATATATATATATATATTCATACTTATATAAGTGAGAATATCATCGGGGTAGCTTACATGCGTATGTTGAAACCATATCTATTGAAGAAGCCGAATTCAGCATGGCAGTATTGCTTACGGTTATAAAAGATCCTGAATACTTATTAAGGATTACATTTATATTATGAGCTGCAGTAGGCTACCTTCTGATGTAAATATATATAAATATGTTTATATAGTTACGTACGGATAATGAATAACTATATATATATATATATATATATATATATATAATTATAGAGGTGTAAAAGAAGATATATATACGGGTACGTAGATATATAGAAAAATAAAGAGATGTGAAGGAAACCATGATGCATGGCCAGACTTGAAAGTGATGCCGAGATGGAAAAACTCCTCCATATCGGTATACCGAGCTCTATATGTGGTGCCTATGGTTAATTTCTCAAGTGGCTAACCAGTGCTAGAAGGAATGTGAATGGAGCTCGGCATGTGCCGAGGTGCAGTGATTTGGCTTAGAAACTTAGGCCAGGACTTGTAATGCTTAGCCGAGCTTGCAGGTGCGGTACCGAGTTACCATGGATAACGGCTAGCTTCTTGGTTTGCATGATGGCATGGTGAATTCAACTGCAGGAACTAGGAAGTAGTGCCGAGGTACTGTCACGGCGTGTGGGTAGGGCCGTGTTGCATGGTGCCCATATGGTGGCATGATAAGGGGTACCGGGATAGGTACGCGGCTTATGAGGTGGTCAAGCTGTAGAAGCATGGTATGAAACCCAGCCGGCGTACTTGCGAAAGACACGGATATCAGGTATGTGTTTTGCTTCTGAAGTTGGCCAGTCTTAACTAGGTGAGATGTGTTTGGGATACCACAATGAATTCCGTAATAGCTGGAACTCGGTATTGGCCGAGGTGCACGAGTTTCTGGCTAAAGTTGGATACATGGGTAAGTGATCTCACTCTTGGGAACCCGAGGTTTACATATATGTATAAAGGAGCACGGTAATGTAAAGGTGCCTAGGTGCTTCTAGGTCCAAGGCTGGCTGTAATACCTTCACGTGGAGAAAGAAGAGCTTATAGGGGTGATGGCATCTATATAGGCAGTATGAGTCAACGTGTATGTATAAACAGTAAAGCATGAGCATGATATCTGCAGTGTCTACGAACCGTGCTGCATAAATAGAGATATCTAAGCTACTATCTTAAGGGTGCCAAGATACTCGACGTAAGATTCCTTCATATCTATATTCGAGGTTCCAGTATCTTGCTAAAAATTCACAGTACCCTATTTAATTAACACTCTAAAACTTAAATCGGTAGCTAATTAAAGACTAAATAAGACCTAATAAATACATAAATTAAACTTAATTAAATTTCTAAATTTAAGATCGAAGCCTAGCCTACCTGTGAGAATTTTGGTGAGCTGTTTTGGGAGCTGCTGGGATAATTTTAAAAAGGAGAAAGTTTACGTAAAAGAAAGAGAAGTGGGAGGAAAGCTGAAGAGGTTTGTGTATAGGCTTTTCGGTGGTGAAAATTTGAAGTTTCCAGGCTATTTATAATGCTTGGTTTAGTTAGAATAGAAAAGAATTTGGTTAGAGGTTAATTGTGGTTTAAGAAAAATATCTATTTCCTTTATCAAATCATCATTATGATTATTCTCCTCATTTAATGATTTGGGTAACGTGGAAAGCTATGAAGCTGGCTCCTGTTATTTGTTTTCCTCTAATGCCACCTGGAAGATTTGCCCAGGATTTAGTTTCAGCAAAAAAAAAAAAAAATTGTTCACATGGATGAAACCAAGGCTTGTTCTGATTTCAACAAAATATTCTTAATACTATTTCCTATTTATTATAATGCATATCCTGAATATATATAAGTGAGATTATTATCATTTTAAATTAAATACAAACTGTAATTATTTATTTATTTATTTATTTATAGTATGTATATTTTTATCTATTTTTTTAGGATGTTACGATAAATATATATTCTTCATTTATTTATTTATTTGTTTTATATATATATATATTTATTTATTCTTAGAATGTTACATATATATATATATATGATTTGATCTCGGTCATAACTTATATTTTCTTTTTCAATTGTACCTATGCAAAATAAATTTTCTTTTACGGGAATAAAATTTAAGCAAAATTTATAGAGACGAAAAACAAAATATTTCAAGATCATGTGAATATAAATGATAAAAAAAACAATTATTTAATTTAAAAATATTAAGTTGAATAAACAGGTTGGTCCACGGGCCGCAGACCAAACCCGTTTAGCCCATAAATGGGCCAATCCATATGAGTCCACATCCAAATGAGACTTTAGGCCAGCGTGGCCTGCAGGCTGAGCTCGGCCCATGTACCCATCTATAGGTACATGTTTCAAACGAGTTACAGGCTTAGAGTGTCTTGATTAGCCATATCTAGAAGCACGATATGTGTTTGTAGAAATACCATTTTGAAGAACTTTCCAAACGAAACATTTCTGGCTCTGATGTATTTCCAGTTTCTAGTTTGAGTAAACCATCATGATTGCCCAACAAATAGTAAGTAAGCAGTTGAAGTAGTAAAATTACCATTTGAAACATACTTCCAAATAATCGAATCCTCTCCTTACCCTTCCGTAGGGAGCATGATAACTAATATTTCCGCAAAAGCCCAATAAAAGATAGAAAGCCCAAATGCTACCTGAAGCTTCAACTTAGTTACAAACCAACCTATCAACAACATAGGAACAAGATTATTGTGAGCGGTAAACACCCATTTTTGTTTATGTAAATATGAGATAGTAATAAATTGATTCTTTAAAAATGGAAATTTTAATTTTAATTCTGGTTAAAATATATTTTTTTATTTTTGTCTTTGCAAAAAAATTGTTTTAATTATTGTAAAATGTGTTTTTTTTATTTTTCATTTTTAAAGTGTTTCAAATAGTGCTTTAAACAATAAAAAAAATATTTTGAACAATGAAAAAGATACCATCTAAAACTCTTTAATAACAAAAAATAAAACAAACACATTTTATAAGGATTAAAATAGAAAAAAATATTACATAACGAAAAATATATTTAAACCTTCAATCCTCAATGTACAAAAATGTGACAAATTAAATTTGAGACCAACTCGTTTCATTTCCATTTTGGGTTGAGCATATATACTAATTTTTTTATTTGAGTTAGTAATGTAATGAGAGTTGAATTAAGAAATAAATTCTAGAATCTAAAAAAAATATCATTTAATTTTAATATTTAAGAATCAATTTAAAATATTTTTAACGAATAATTTCACATTAAATTATAAAATATAAAAATTAATTTAACATTAAATGAATCATAAGATAAATGTGTAACAATTTTTATACATTTGAGTACTAAATTTAAATTCTTTATGTTTCAAAACTATGTTATTGTCTCTCACTTTCAACAACCAAATAAATATTTATCGTTATTGTGAATATACAATAGAGTGGGACGCGCTCTTGTTGACAACGTGAAGCCAATTACCTTTGACAACTTACCACCTCGCTGACACTGACGGGGGATTTACTATTTAGGGGCATTTTTTTGATTAATTATCATTTCCGGGTTTGTTTTAAAATTATTTACTGAAAAAAAGTAAAAATTGAAGTCGTAACATTGTCTATAACTTCTAATTTTTTTACTTTTTAATTAAAATCATAAATTTTTTTATGACTTCTTTTTAATTTTTTAATTTTAAAAATATAATTTTAAAGTCGTAAAATGAAGTTGTAATTCTATACGATTTTAGTTCTTTACTTCTTATTTCTTATACATTTTAAAGTTGTAATTATTTTTTTTCCTTATTTGAAAGTCATATTTCCATTTACGACTTTAATTTTTTTTTTCTGAAATCGTTTTGTGTTGTTTGCCTACTTTTTTTTTTTGAATTTCTGTTTTTTTACTTTTGTGTTTTGAAATTTAAAACTTTTGTTTTATTTTTTTAATTGTTTGTTTCGTAAATGCTATTAAAAAAATTATATTTTTATTTAAAAATTTACAAATTAATATATGTTTAATTTTTTGTTTGATTTAATATTTTGTATATGTTTTTATTTAATATTAACATTAAAAGATAACATTGTTTTTGTTTTTTTTTTAAGTTTATGTTTTTTATTTTTATTGTTTGTTTCGTAAATTTTATCAAAAATTATCTTATTTTTTAATTTATAAATTACAAATTAATATATGTTTAATTAAGATAATATTGTTGTTATTTTATATTTTCTAAAATTGATAATATTGTTTGATTTAATATATTTTTAATTTTTATATGGTTTGATTTAATATTATTAAGGTATTTGGTATATTTCATTTGGACTATATGATTTTATTCAATATATTTTATAATTTTTGTATTAATGTTAAGATTTTTATTTGAAAGGAATTAAATTTAAATGAAAATATAATTTTTTTAATATTAATTTATAATACATCAAATAATATTTAATTATATTTAGATTTTATTCATTATTTTTCAATTATTATTAAGGAAATTAAAGATTTGGGACACTAATACCTTAATGATTTTTTAAAACAATTATTTAAATATTATCAACAGAATAATGCAAAAGAGTTATATTAAAATGGAAAATATTAAAATGTATTACATAATCCTTCAAAAAAATATTAAAAATGGGATGATGTCGTCTCACAACGAGTTCTTCTAGAATTGTATCGAGGTCTCTTATCTTGTTGCACTGGATTTGTTGGTTGTTGTTGTCCTCTTGTTCTACGACCTCTTCCTATTCTTATTCTAGGATAATCACGTGTAATTGTTTGTTGTTATCATCTTCCTGCTCATCCTTGTGACCTATGTCGTGCATTTGAGTAGGTAATGATAGACGATAACAGGAGATCGATGGTGGTAGGTTGTATGCAGATGGATGAGTATTAAAAGTGGTACCAAACATTTGTAAGAATCCTTCAAAAATATTTGATGTCGAAAGAACTTGAAATGAGTATTGAGGCATATATGATGAGAACCTAAATAGTTGTGAACTTTTTTCACCTCGCTGAGGCATGTATCCAGAGAAGCTCATTGATTGATAAATAGAAGAACCATGTGGTTCATGATGTTGGGGCATATATCCAAAAACATGCATTGAAGGTACATTGAGTTTAGCATGTGATTCATAGTGGTGATGGGTAGGATAGTACTACAAATTAATATTTATGAAGTTAGAAATATATTATGAATAATAATAGTAATAATTGACAAAAATTATAAAATAAAGTTACAACCTCAGAAGATACTCTCCCCTCACGCTATATATATCGTCTAGTTTTACGTATATACCATTGCATGTATTCTGAATTTTCATGCAAAATATCGTTGTCCATTTCACCATGAACAATATAATCATTCAAATGATTCCATTTGTTAATCCAGTGACGATGTTGGTAAGGCCAAAAAAGATTTTTTCTCCCTCTCATATCTATGTCGTAGAGTTGGTCTAGGTTTGGTGGGTCATCTAAAATATTTTGTTGCATTCCAAATTGTCTCATGATTCTGTCTACTGCATGTCATCTCACAATTGCAAAACATATGAGAGGTATTTTTGCATGAGCTATCATAGATACCTCAACATTATTAATTAATGCCCTTATTTGGGGTGTCTCATAAGGTGTCCACAAGAACTGCAAGACATATAGTAATATTGTGACATATGTTTTAACCAATACGAAACATAAAGAAATATTTAACATAAAGATTAAAAATTGAACCTTATTCATATGTAGTCTATCAAATATCAAATGTATCAATCTGAAAAAATTGGTGGGAATGTTTGTTTGGCTCATCGGTCGAGACCACCTTCGTACAAGAGGAAATCCAAGTCCTTCTTGTAGTTCTTCATCATATAGGCATGTATCTGTGGGGCAATGCATTTAATGTGGTCTCATGCCCGTGAATTGTAGCAGCAACAAACATCCACCTATTTCAGTTTGTAAAGACTTTACAGCCCGATTTAGTGCTCGATAAAGGGAATTTAATACTACTGCACCCCAATTATAGTGACTTGCCTCAGTCAAATTTGATAATAAAAGAAGATACATAAAAGGAACACGTGCTCTAGATGTATCTGGCATCAAACAATCGCCTATGAGCATCATGATATGAGCTCTAGCAT
Source organism: Glycine latifolia (assembly GCA_013407115.1). Taxonomy (NCBI): domain Eukaryota; kingdom Viridiplantae; phylum Streptophyta; class Magnoliopsida; order Fabales; family Fabaceae; genus Glycine; species Glycine latifolia. Next base: position 8,009,456 of record CM023956.1, on the reverse strand, counting down.
GTTGTGCAATCACAAAATCATCAGCATCAACAGGAAGTTGTTGAAAATTTTGTCACAACCAAGTTAAATATTATATACTTGTCTGGTGGAGTCTACCTTAGTAAGGTTTGACAACATTGACGAACATCTCCAGTAATGGCACCAGTTACTAGTAGTCTGTCAATTTTGAGGCTCAATTGCAAGGCCACATCTTGCAACATTATGGTTGCCTCCCCATGTGCAAAATGAAACGTGTGAATTTCTGTTCTCCAACGTTCCACCAACGCAGTTACCAAATGCTGGTTAATATTAACTTGGTTGACAGTCATAATATGACCAAAGTCAGCTTCATTTATTGCGTTTTTGACACAATTTTCTATATGATCGAAGTGTGTCATAGCCCAGACAAAATGAAACATTGGACAAATCATTCTTTCTTTGCCTTCCCATACTAAGCTTGAAATGTGATTGTCTTGTAAGCGCAACAAAGAGTCATCAATAGGACCACCAGATTGTGTATTAACCATTGCTTAAGAAGAAGGAAAAAAGAAATTAAAAGAAGAATGAAACAAGTGAGATGTGAGAAAAAGAAGTAAGGTACGTGAGAAGAATGAAAGAGCAAGTGAATGAAAATGACATTCAGATAGTGTCAAATACTATTAGAATGAAATAACAAGTTAATGAAATTTGGCATTATTGATGACTATTACTTTCACGTTCAAAGTTTCACATAGTGAAATACTATTAATTTATTTGTCTTTAGCCATTGAGAATCTCATAATTCAACGAACTTCTTTCCAATTCACGTGACTTCCATTAATGTCATGTCTTTGAAAATAATTTTAACTTGTCCAATACTTGTGCTTGCTCTGGAGTTTCAAAAAAATCTTCTACCTTTGTACTTTGAAAAAAGGTAAAGACCGTGGGTGATTCAACTTATCACTCAAAAGCATGGCCTTATTTAGTGTGCACAATGAATTACGAACTATTCATCTTCATGGCTCAGAAGTAGAATAGTTACAAAGTTGTACGATCATTTCCATACTTTAAATGCCTCCAACCTTTACTTCTTTACATTTATTTTCTTGTGTAAGAATCACGTGGCTAAGTTTTTGTTTTGTTGTATCATAAGTGGTGCTGAGCCATTTTTCAACTCATATTTGTTCAAATCATGTGACTCCATTATTGTTTTCTTACGACACAAGTTGTATGGTCATTTCCATACTTTAAATGCATCCAATCCACCTTCCTAACATTTATTTTCTTCTGTAAGTTTCACATGGATAAACTTTCATTTTGTTATGCCATAAGTTGTGCTGAACCACCCTAAAAAGCATTATATTATGAGGGCATGTGCAATAGCCTCTACATATAAGTTCAATCGATTATTATTTCACGAACCCAATTTGGCTTTGTCCTTTCTTCCATTATTTTTTCCAATCTTTAAATGCGTGTTGTTCATCCTATTTATTATGGTTTCTGTTTTTTTATGGCTTTTTGATGTCTTTGTATTTTTCTTAGATGTCGTATTTGGTTGCACAACTTCAAATTCGGATAGGCTACCACGACTAAGAAGTCGTATTGGTTGTCACGATTTCAAATTATTTCAACATGGAGGGGCACCATGCTAGCTTGGAAGTCGTACATGGTAGCATGACTTTAAAGCCGTGTTTTGTAAAAATAAATTAGCAATTAGGAATTAAAAAATAAGATTGTTAAATAGGTAGTAATTAGGGTTTAAAAAATTAGGTATGAATTAAGTTTTAAAAATTAAGGTTTTAAAAATTAGTGTAGTAATTAGCATTTTAAAAATTAGGGTTTAAAAATTTAGTGTAGTAATTAGGGTTTTAAAAAGTAGGGTTTTAAATCCTAGTGTAGTAATTAGGGTTTTAAAAAATATGGTTTTAACATTTAGTGTAGTAATTAGGGTTTTAAAAAGTAGGGCTTAAAAAAGTAGGGTAGTAATTAAGGTGTTAAAAATTAGTTTAGTAACCTAAACCTTTGGGTTATTGTTAATAAAAAAAACATTTTAACCTTGTGTTTATGTCTAAACCTAAGTAAAACAAAAATAATAAAAAAATTGTTAAACCTTTTTACCTTCTTTCTGTATTTAATTAAAAAAAAACTTTTAATTGTACATGGAAGTGAAGTTTGTACAAGATAAATGATAAAACACTATTCATGGAAAAGTTACGATTTGATTGTTCATTCATGTTGCTTCATGTTCATTGATCTTTATTATAAAGGCACGTTTGAAGCGATTCAACAACACTTGTTATTTTCTCATTTAACATTAGCATCCTAAAAATTTCACAAAATACTATTCAGGTCTCCTATTCATTTCTTCCTTACGATCTTTCAGGTATGTTTATCATATATATGTTTCATATTTTATCATGAAATTTTCCTTACCATGTTAACACCTTGACATTTTGAGTAACAAATGACAATTAAATTTTGTCACAGATGGCTAGCGAAGAACCCATGGTAAGAGACAATGTTAGTGAATTTAGTGAAGAGGATGAAGAGTACTCAATTCAAGAAATTGGACAAGCAATCAATCAAACCGAATGTGAGTCATCTTCATATTTTGAAACTATTAATAGTCAACTTTCAGAAGATCTACACTACTCAAATCCATATAACAATAGAGCGGATGAAAGTACGAATGACCTTTATGAAGGCATGATGTTTGAATCAAAACAAGCAGTTGTGAATGACATAAAGGAATTTCATTTTGTACATTCATTTAATTTTCATGTTGAAGAAAACAAGAGTGACAAGTATGTTGTTAAGTGTACTGAATATGGTAATGGTTGTCATTGGAGAGCTGGAGCATCCTTCAACAAATTACGTAGGAGGTGGGAGATGAAAAAAATAAATGGAACTCACACTTACACAACTTCACTCATATCACAAGATCATGTTAGGTTAGACTAATTTGTAATTGCTCATAATATTGTGCACTTAGTGAAAACAAATCCTGGTATCCAAATAAAAACCTTGATTGCAGACATGATGCAACGATTTGGTTATACTGTGACATACATAAAAGTCTGGACAACTAAACAAAAAGCACTTGAAATTGTTTTTGGAAGTTGGGAAGAATCATATAGGCATTTGCCTGTATGGGTGACAACGGTTCAACACTTTGTACCAGGTACAATTGTTAAATACAAAACATTGATTTTAATGGAAGATGGCGAGAATGATACTTCTAAGGTGATTCTTAATCGTGTATTTTGGGGTTTTAAGTCATGCATTGAAGGCTTTAAATATTGCAAGCCAATTGTGCAAGTAGATGAGACATTTTTAATTGGAAAATATCATGGTACTTTGTTGACTGCCATTGGACAAGATGATAGTAGAAACATTTTTCCACTTGCTTTTACAATTGTTGAGAATGAGAGCAAAAAAGCTTGGATGTGGTGCTTGCATCATTTAAGGAGATACATTACACCTCAACAGACTTTGTGTATTATTTCAAACAGGGGAGCTAGTTTGCTAGCAGCTTTGCGATTAGACAAAGTTGGGTGGACTGCACCGGTTGTATCTTCTGTTTATTGCATTCACCACATTGCATCAAATTTTAACAAATAGTTTAAACATTTTGACTTAAAAAAATAAGTCATAAATATGGGTAAGCTTCTAAACATTTCATAAATCAAATTCTTGCATTATTACGTGTTCACCATAATAAATACTTATTGTTTTTTCTTTTGTCATAGGATATGAGTTGAGAAAACCTAGATTTGAGGCAAAGTTGCTGGTTATGTGATCTGAGTTTCCACAAGCAACATATTGGTTGGACCAGATTCCCAAGACTAAATGGGCTCAGGCATATGATGAAGGAAAATGATAAGGCCATATGACTACCAACCTTGTCGAATGTATGAATTTTGTTTTAAAAGGAGTCTGAGCATTGCCTATTACTGCCTTAGTCAATGAAACATTTAATAAAATAAATGATTTATTTGTTACTAATGGCATGAAAATCATGACCATGATAGAGGCAAGACATAGGTACTCTGAAGAGGTATCTGCCATGATGCAAAAAAATTGACACATTGCAACCTCACATTATGTGCAGATGTACGTTCGGAAAATAGGGGAGTTTGAGGTTCATGAAATTGCAAACACGTGACTTGGGCGACGACCGATGGCATGCACTGTCAAATTGAATGAATGGTAATGTGATTATGAACAATTTCATGCCATACGAATTCCTTGCTCGCATGGAATTGTAGCCTGTGCTTCTTGCAATTTAAATTATGATGACTTTATTGACCTTGTATATAAGTTGAAAAACATTTACAAAGTTTATCAACATCACTTTCACTCCCTTGGAAGCGAAGATCAATGGCCTCAGTATGTGGGTCCATATTTTATGTCTGGTCCTTTAAAACGACGATAGACATCGGGAAGGCCGACCACTACTCGTATACTTAATGAGATGGACGAACCAATTCCAAATAGACCTAAGAAATGTTCACTGTGTAAAATTCAAGGACATAATCGTCGTAATTATCTATACAAGGAAGTCAATAGCTAATATTACTTATAGTTTTTATACTTTTATTTAATTTGTATTGTTCATTTATATTAATTACAAATGTTTTTTATTTATTTTAACAAGCACTTTTATTACTAAATTATATTTTGTTTATAAAAAATCTCATAATTGTTAGAAAAATCATTAAGGTATTAGTGTTCCAAATCTTTAATTTCCTTAACAATAATTGCAAAAGCAATGAAAAAAAATTTAAATATAATTAAATATTATTTGATGTATTATAAATTAATATGAAAAAATTATATTTTCATTTAAATTTAATTCTTCTCAAATAAAATCTTAACATTAACACAAAAATTATAAAATATATTAAATAAAATCATATTGTCCAAATGAAATATACCAAATACCTTAATAGTATTAAATCAAACCATATAAAAATTAAAAAATATATTAAATCAAACCATATTATCAATTTTAGAAAATAGTAAATAACAACAATATTATCTTAATTAAACATATATTAATTTGTAAATTTATAAATTAAAAAATAAGATAATTTTTTAATAAAATTTACAAAACAAACAATTAAAAAAACAAAAAGTTAAATAAAATACAAAACATAAACTTAAAAAATTATCTTTTAATGTTAATATTAAATTAAAATATATACAAATATTAAATCAAAAAAAAATTAAACATATATTATTTTTTAAATTTTTAAATAAAAAAATAATTTTTAATAACATTTACGAAACAAACAATTAAAAAAAAGAAAGCAAAAGTTTTAAAAAAAATTCAAAACACAAACCTATAAAAACAGACATTTAAAAAAAAATATACAAAAGTAGTACAACACAAATCGACTTAAGAAAAATAATGAAAGTCATAAAATGAAATAGGACTTTCAAATAAGAAAAAATAAATAAATACAACTCTAAATTGGTATGGAAAATAAAAAGCAAAGAACTAAAATAATATAGATAATTATGATTTTGAAATCATATTTTTAAAATAAAAAAGTATAATAAAATCTTAAAAAAAATTACGATTTCAATTAAAAAAATAAAAAAACTAAAAATCACAAAACAATATTTATTAGAACTTATCTCTTTTCATAAATAACTTAAAAACAACCCTCAAACCTTAATTAACCAAAAAAAATACCTCTGTAAATCCCCCGACTGACTGCTTCAGAATTCATACACACGCGTGTTACACTTGCTGGACCACAGCGCGTGGATTGTTATTCAAATTTTTCAGGTGGGGCAAAGCCCAGAAATGCAAAGCAGCGAAACACTGGCACACTTCTCTTTTCGTAAACATTCACTGGACCCGCGCACGCGCTGCTTCCCTCTTCACGACTGCGGCGTGACACACGCGCCTCAACTCCGTTTCACTCTCCTCACACAGCAAGAGCGCTTTTCCTTTTGAAGTTTTAAAACTCTTTCTTTCACTTTCTGTCCTCGCAGCACTATTTGTTTCCCGAGAAATTTTTTTGGAAAAGGAAAAGAGACAGGAATGATAATAAGCGTTGAGGCGTTCACCTCCGTTTAGATTCTCCAGTTTCAGATTCTATTTCTCATCTCGTGCGCGTGCTTAGTGCATACTCATGCTTGAACGAGAAATTGATTGTGAATTTCGACTTTGATGAGTTTGGTTGGTGGGAGAGCGATGCCGCGATCCAATTCCTCTGTGCACCACCACCGTCAGAGCTCCGATAACTTCATGTTGGACGCTCACGGAAGGTGGTTACACTCTTCGACTTACGCACAGGTGAGGTTTCGTTTTCGCTTTCTGGATCATTCGTTTCTTTATGTGAAAATCAGACACGGCGAGAGCTTATTCGTCGGTGTGTATACGGAACGAATCGTTTTATACAGGAGTTCGGGACTCGATCTTCGAGCTTGAGGAGAAACGACGACGATCGCGTTTTAGCCAGTGGCTTCCTTGATCTGCATTCGTTCGATACCGAGCTTTTACCTGAGGTTTGGTGTATGTGTGTGTTTTGATTTGCCTATTCTGTGTACGGAAGTAGCTTATAATCAAATAGACTTTTTAGCTGAAAAGTTTTGAAAACTAAGCAGAAAAGCTAAAAAGTTTGAATTTCATTCAGTTTGAATTGAACTGAGTTGCTTGAATGAGCATCATGATGTTAGTGTTTACTTGTTGCCTAATAATTTACGTGAATTGTGCATATTTATTGCTAGTTAATTTGGTTTTCGGATTTCAGCATGATGATTTGTGTGAACATGCAAGTGACAGGAAATTTTTATTTGACTTTTAATAGATGTATGGTGTTCACAATGAAACCAATCACACTGTTCGGGGTCAGAGTTCTGATGACTACGAGTCGATTCTCTCTGGCAACAAATTCGTACCAAGGTCTCGGGGCTTGCCTGAGAGTCATCTTCTTAAAAGTGTCTCAACAGATAAAGAGAGAGCAAAGAATGTTGCCAAGATCAAAGTTGTGGTATGCTTCTCGTCGTGTGTTACCTTTTTATGCTGCTTGTGACTTTTTCTTTTATTTTATTGACAAATTAATGGCTTTTGGCTATAGTTCATTTAACAATTGCATTTTCGCAGGTTCGGAAGAGACCACTAAATAAGAAGGAAATAGCAAAGAAAGAGGAAGACATTATTTCCATAGATTCAAATTTTCTCACAGTGCATGAAAGAAAACTCAAGGTAAGCAAGTGTTAGGTTGTAAAAAAAATCTACATTTTCTTGATGTCAACTCCGGATTATATATTATCAATTATTTAAGTTGAATACAAACTACTCTATGCTGCCTTTGCAGCAGTTGGCATGGTTTACACATTCAAATTACTTTTCACTTGCAATTCAGGAGTCAACCCAAACTACTGAACATCATGACATAATACTCTGCTGCTTTTATCTCTGATATATGTAACGTCTCATGCTTTTTACGTACTATTAAAGATTTTTTAGAACATAAATTGCATTTCAAAGTTAAATATGCCCAAGAGTCCGTTTGGATAGAGAATTTTAACTTAGAAAATTAATTTATTAGAGAATTTAAATTTCTTTAATCTAAAATTCATTGTTTGGATATTTTTTTATGAATAATTTAAACTTTTGAAATTTTAAAACAAAATTTTAAACAATTAAAAATGTGGAATTTTAATTTCCTTCTTAAACTTGAGAAATTGAAACTCTATTCTTCTATAGATGCTTGCACGCACTCCAGCACGCCACGCTCCCGCGGCTGCCGTTCGAATGTGCCACCCTCAGCTCCACCGGACACCCGCCGTTGAGGTCGACGAGGCAACCGGTGGCGCTGCACTCGCCCCTAGTGCCGTACTTGGCGACGATCAACATCTGAAGGTTGTAACCGTCGACCAAACTCTCATTGTAGAAGTCCAACCTGTTGGCACCGTTGAGAGTGAACTCCGCCAATGTTGCTGAAGGTTCGGTGCCGCCAACACACTGTACTTTGCCAAAGCCGCAGTCAGCGGGGGCGCAAGAGAATTTTCCGTCAAAGTCTTGGTCGCAGAGGGTCCGTGCCCATATCCGACCCGACCAAGTCTTTGGGATTTTTATATTCTTTGATTTGCCGCTCTTGAGGGTGAATCCAATGGTGGGAAGTGGCGGTGAGGTGGCGCCAAAGAGTAATCCTAGCCATATCGTGTGGCAGCACTTGTTCACAATCTTGAACGATGCTGAAAATTCAATTTCTTTATCCAAACATAAAATTTTGAAAATAACGAAATTTAATTTCTTTATTCAAACACAGAATTTTGAAAATGAAAGAATTTTAATTGAAGAATTTGAAATTCTTAGTTTAGAATTTTTTTTTTTTTTTTTATCGGCCAAAGTTAGTTGTTAAATGTTAGTGATTTTGTTAGTGGAGGGATTCGAACCCACGACCTCTCCCTCCTTCCCCTCTTCAAACTTTTTTCCCAACCAACCTTATATCTCCTCTTAGTTTAGAATTTAAATTGAATTTAAATTGCCTCATCCAAACACACTCTAAGAGAATTTGATAAACTTCCTCAAAATATATTGCCAATGATCCTGGCAAATTGAAATGAAGATTTTGCTCATTTATTTGTTGCTTTCAAATTTAAATACGCCTTAGTTCAATATTTTTCTAATTAATGTTGATACATTCATGTTACAATTTTACAATTGAAATTCATACTGAACTTGGACGTCTGGGTTTGTATCTTTTTCTGAGGCGTATCTCTAATTCACTTGTGTATGCAGGTTGACTTAACAGAATATATTGAGAAACATGGGTTTGTTTTTGATGCTGTGCTGAATGAAGATGTTTCAAATGATGAAGTGAGTCTTAACTAACTGTAGCTCTTGTGACCATGTTGACAATTAGATTAATTACTTTTTATTTTGCCCTAGGTGTATGCTGAGACTGTGGAGCCGATTGTTCCACTGATTTTCCAACGAACAAAAGCAACTTGCTTTGCATATGGTCAAACTGGTAAGATTTTGTTTATTGCTACCTAATTGAGAAGTGCGTCTTTGAGCTCTAAACACAAATTATAAAATTAAGAAAACTTTTCAACATTTGACAATTGAGCTGAACAATTAGTATCTGTTCACTGTATTTTTAGGATAAAAACAGAGAATGTTCCTTGAATATTTCAAAACATTTTGTTAACAAATATAGTGAGAGTGAAAGGCATGAATGATAGTGAAGATGACTAATGATTTAAATTGTTTGTAGGTTCTATGATTCTTCACTTCCATATCCATGAAGCATATATAATTGAAAATTAAACATACCAGTTTGCAACTATGAGGCACAAACACAGACTTGTGAAATGACACAAACATGGGGACACTTCAAATTCTAATAATTTCAGTACTTGGACTCTGTGGTGTGTGTAGGGAAGGCATGCACTTAGTTCAGTAGTAAATCTCTGATGCTTACTCCACTATTATAGGATATGAATTAAACAAATCTAGATGTTGTATAATGCTTTATCTTGATGACGATGCTTACCAAATTTTGGATTTAAGTATTCATAGGTATGTAATCTATAGATGAGCTGACATTTATTTATACTTTAAAAAGTATGTTAACATTATACACTAAAACATAGTTGATTGATGGAGTATTATGCAGTAGTAGCAGTATATCTGGATAGTAGTAGTAGTAGTATCTGAATAATTTTTAAAATTAGTCATATCTGGATACTTGTTGTCAATATGTCATGTCATATGGACACCACCATAATGGCATCTCTGTGCTTTATAGGCTTCGACACTTATGTCTGTGATTCTTACATTGAAGGCTTGAATCACAAGACATTCTTTCTGTTTTGTTTTTAACCCATATGGTATTTTGTTTCAATTTATATATGTCAAGTAAATATTGTCTTGGGCGCGTAGTGTGTTAAATTTGATACATATATCACTTATAAAATTATCTAGACAAATGACTGAGTCTGCCTGATTTCTTTATTTTTTCCTCTAGATTGTTATTTTTTTTCAAATTTCTTCTCTGAACTCTATAAACTTCCTCTACCTATTTTGCTTAGTTGTAGTGTTGTACAATGCCAAATTTCCTTTGTTTTCTTAACTGCACCCCTTGTAGTGTGGTGTTCTGCTATATATTGTGAATAAGTTAATCTCTATTTCATCAGTAATGCATAAAGCAGTTTGTGAAACAACTTCAACAGCACCTTTAACCCAAGCTAATTGGGGCCGGTGAAAGCAGTTTTTTAAACATATATGTATTTTGTTTAACTTGATTTGATCTTATCTCAGAACTTTTTAGTTGATATGGAATTACTTCATTATCTAGGGAGTGGGAAGACATATACTATGCAACCGTTGCCTCTCAAAGCATCCCATGATCTTTTAAGATTAATGCACCACACATACCGGAACCAAGGTTTCCAACTGTTTGTTAGTTTCTTCGAAATATATGGGGGGAAACTTTTTGATCTTCTCAATGATCGAAAATAAGTCATCAACTTATGAGCTAGAATAGGTTTAACTTTGGGGGTTATTTGCTTGATTAGTTTTTGGTTTTGCAGAAAACTTTGCATGAGGGAGGATGGGAAACAGCAGGTTTGCATTGTTGGCTTGCAAGAATATAGAGTATCTAAAGTTGAGACAATCAAGGAATTTATTGAGATAGGAAATGGCACAAGAAGTACTGGTACAACTGGAGCAAATGAGGAATCCTCTCGATCACATGCTATACTTCAACTTTGTATTAAGAGATCAGCTGATGGGACTGACTCAAAGCCTGCTCGACTTGTGGGCAAACTATCTTTTATAGATCTTGCTGGAAGTGAACGCGGTGCAGATACTACAGATAATGACAAGCAGACTAGGTGGGATTTTGTTAGCTGATATTTCTTTTGAGTAACTGGAAGATTTACCAAATAATGTATGTGTCTACATCCAGAAGTAATTATGTATTTATGTTAGATTGCCTATTTGGTTTAATTAACTTGCTTTTTTATCTTTTTTTATGCTAGGATTGAAGGGGCAGAAATAAATAAAAGCTTACTTGCTCTGAAAGAATGCATTAGAGCTCTAGATAATGACCAAGGGCATATACCTTTCAGAGGAAGTAAATTGACTGAAGTTCTGCGAGATTCATTTGTCGGTGATTCGTGCACTGTAATGATATCATGCATTTCACCTAGCTCAGGTTCATGTGAGCATACTCTTAACACATTAAGATATGCTGACAGGTATATAATTTGAAATTTTCTGGTAAGGAAGCTATTTATCTGGTACAATAAAATATTCTAATTGACCGTTACATTTCAGAGTTAAGAGCCTGTCAAAAGGGAACAGCTCTAGAAGGGATCCCCTTTCTTCCTCAAACTTTAAAGACTCCAAAGTGTTGCCTGTCTCTTCAGTCTTATCTCATGATGAAACCATGCAGGGTGAAATAACTTATGTTTCTAATGACAAGAATCGATTTGGTTGGCCCAAACAGCTGGAAAGAGAACCCTCTCCTCCAAACAATGTGGACTGTGTTCCAAGAGGTAGAATGGGGGGAGATTTGGCGCCATCTGTGGATTCTGATCCACAAAATGGTCAAAGAGGTAGTCAAAATGCCAGAACTGCAAATGAATATGATTACGTAGGACTGGCATATGAACAAGACAGAAGAAGAAAAACAAGTAAGAGGGTGGATAACAAACAATTATCTGCTGTGGAGGACAAGAGGAAGATAGAATCTCGTGTTAAACATGTGGATGAATCAGATTTTGAGGCTAATCATTCTGATCCCGACGATAATTTAAATGCCCTCCTGAAGGTATATTCTTTTGCCATACTGATAAAATGTTTTCGACTATTAAAGTACTGAATGGTGCCTGCTTGCTTGGTAAATAGGAAGAGGAAGATCTTGTAACTGCTCACCGGAGACAGGTGGAGGAAACAATAGGCATTGTTAGGGAGGTGTGTACAAATCTTTCACCTTTCTTTGATGATTAGGTTAAACTTAGTATTTTATTTAATATTGTGAATTTCTTATGCAGGAGATGAATTTACTAGTTGAAGCTGACCAACCTGGAAATCAACAGGATGATTATATTTCCAAGTTGCATACCATTTTGTCACAAAAGGCTGCAGGAATCTTTCAATTGCAGTCACAGTTGGCTCAATTTCAGAGACGTTTAAATGAGTATAATGTTGTCATAACTTCTGGTAATTGATGGTGCTAATGAGCGTGATTGATGTGTTGTGGATGAGGAATTCTTCGTGCTCTTAGGTATCGCTTCTATGATTTCATTGCCTTGGATTGTTTCTCGATTGTTAAGTGTTGATGCTGACAAGATTATTGTGGGTTTTGGAGTGCAGAAAAAATAGTAATCAAAACCATCTTTATTCTACACTTGATTCAGTTGATTGCTTAGACAAGTCACTGTTGTGACTTGAACTGAATTGAACCACATATACAAATGTATGTCCACTTGCTCATTTGACATACTATTATTACCTGTGGAGAGTACCATGTAAAGTCAAACTACCCTGTAGGGGATTGCTTGCAGTTCAACCGAAAATCTTTATATATATATATATATTTTTTTTTTTTGTGTACCGTCTTGCTGACTTTGATTATGGCTTGTTTGTCATGTCTTGTCCTGTATTATTGGTTCAAGAGTGTACCCTCTTTTTTTCTTCCCGTTCATGATGATGTGAAGAATCAATAGCTGGATATAAAGAATGAAGTGTCACTTTAATCCCGTTGAAATACCCTAATCATTTTTTTTGCTTCCTAATGTTGTGTGCATGTTAAACATTGACTCTATATGGATTATTATCAGTAGTGCATGAAGTAGGCATCAAAGCCTTACAGCCTGCCAAACCCCCTCTAGTCACAATCTAAGAGTTGTACCTTTGTTGCTTGCTTCACAAAATACTTCCAAGCTCAAACACAGATAATATATAAATTGGTTGGGTTTGGGGGCCCTGTAATTCATGCTCAACTAGCAAAATTCAAATTGAATTCCTTGTTGGAGTATTGTCGTCCAAGACACTTGTCCCCCCGCTTGATCACCATTTTCATGCCCGTGTCTTTCAAATCACGACGTAGACGCAGGTAGTTTGACATGTCAATGTGTCAAAATAATTGATGCATTTTATCATGATCGGTGCATAGCACAATTGGGATACCCACTGTCCATGTCCAACAAGCTTTCGTCTGTTGTTCCTAAAGAACTTGGTGATTTGGCATTTTTTGGTACTATTACTATACCTAAACATTAACGGCGTTATACATTCTGGTCGAGCGTTGATCATTGTAGTCTTGGGCCACGTGTTGTATGCAATGGACATTTCTGCACAATGAATTTTATTCTTGTGCTCTATGTTAGAAACACCAGAATATATTTCGTTATAAATTTAAATGTTTAAGTTTATGTAAAAAAAAATCTGTAAAAAAAAGTTTATGTAAGTTTATATTGGTCTTGTCAAATAATTTAGGGGGACTACATTTGAACAAGGTCAACGTATAATTCCACTTTATAAAAATCATATTTGAAAAAAAAAATGTGTGGTTAGTATTTCTTCCCACTGAGAATGTTACCCTTTGTTCCTTATCTTGATGAGGACCTTGCAGTAGTTTAGGTGGACAACAGGAATGTCATGCTGATTCTAAACCCTACAATGTATCGGGACTCTTGCTACCTGCCAAATTCCAAAGCTTCCACTTCCACCGTGCTTTTTAAGCTTGCCAGAAAAGTGAAAACTTTTCAGAATCTGGTGAATGTATCACCAAACAGTGGCATTTGCCGCAAAGAAAAGCGAAAAGTGCTTGCATCTTTATCCTTATCGTTTTCATGGAGGACTTCAACACTGAAAATTTGAATTGAGCAAAAACGGCTTCAGCTCAAGGATGGTTTTTGTTTTTGTTAGAACTTATTAATATATAAATTTATCAAAATTTAAAAATTCAATTATACTATATTGAACAAGAGTTTAAATTAAATAATTATACATTAAATATAAGTTTAAAGGAATTCATCAAAATATAATATGAATAGTTAATATACTTTTAAATTAATTATCAATGTTCCAACATACTTAAATCTAATTAAGTTTAACTCGATGTACAAATAAAAAAACAGTTCTTAATTTTGAATTTTGAATTAGAAAGCTGATCATTTATTTATTTTTAAAATTTTTTGGTTCGCTTTTTTAGATTTTGGATTAATTAATTCGATTTTGAGTGTCACTATTTATTTGGATACATTTGCGCCAGCAAAATAAATCCAGATCTAAGATCAGGTTGACCTACCATAACCCATACTTTAAAGCAAAAAGATTTTGAGGTTGTTAGTGTGAACATTCCTAGTGTAACTGGTAACACAGCTGATAAAACTTGAATCCATTTTGCAATTTCAGAACTTCTATTTTCAGCTGATAAAAATTAATTTAGTTGATAAAAAACAAACTTATATTTCATAAAGTCGTAGGTTCAATTTTCATTATTATTGTGAAAACTTTAGACTCAATTCACCTAAATTTTTCCCGAATAAAAAAGAAAGAACTTCCGTTTTCAAGAAATGCAAATTGGACTCTTAATTTTATATTTTTAGTCGGTAGACATGGTTAACTGCTCATGAAATCCAAAACTAAGCACACAAATTCTATGGTATGGTTTTACTGTTGAGATATGAGAATCTGTTGTGACTAGTGACAGCCACCACTTGTAATTTGATTGGTTATTTACCCTCCACGTGTCAGCATTGCTTTCTCCTGATGTCTTGTCTTGATTTTCAAGGACACCATGAAAACCTAGACAAAATGGAGGAAGTCAATGAAGAACTTGTGAAATTGTTATTTGTCTAAACTTTTTCATGCCTTTTAGTTGCTTGGTAAATCGGTAACAACCCTCACACAAATACAGAGAATGAAGCTATACTTTTTGGCTAGGCGAGATGCAGTCTGATTTTTAGATTGGAAAAGCGATATGATATCATGTTAACATTAGATAAAGTTATTATGAATCATATGATTCATACTAGTGTCTTATGAAAAGAAGAACATGGAAAATAAAGCCTCCAAATTCAGGTCCTCAGAAATTTTCTTTTAATGAAGCAAGGATTATAGTACACATGTATCCCATTCTCACCTTACCATATCATGAGATAAGCAAGTTAAATCCAACTTACTTGCTAAGCAGTTATTTGCCAATATATGTTCTTGATGTATACGTGCATGTCTGCATTTAAAGTACCATATTTATATAGGTGAGATGGAATATAAATGACAGAAAAATGACTTGATAGACAGAACTGCAGAGTCACTTCAATTAATGCAACTAAGACAATTTTCTTAGACACTTGTCCTCTACATGGTGCAAAGCATCTTTAAAGAACTTACTTGAAGTGATACTGGACCCTTCTTAAAGATATATAGTATTTTGTAGGTAATTGTATTATATATATAAGTCGGCTTAAGACAACTTAATTAAGTCATGACACTATAGTATTTCTCCTGATAAGACACTAAGATTTTATAAACGGTTCGAAATCTTTTTGATGTTTACCCTAATGTGCCTATCGTCGTCTACTCTCTCTCTCTGTCTTAAAAACCACCTTAAATTTGTTTACATTGTTGTCAACAGCCATTCGTGGGTTAGCTACTAAGATTTTGAGGAAAAAATTGAAAGCACTTGTCCCTAATATGTATATAGTTAATGAGGTGAAGTAGACCTACCACGCAATTTAAGTCATCATTATTCTCGAATTTTCCATACTATGCAAATCTTGAATCTGGTAATACAAGTCAAAAACACTATTAACTAAGAAATATTAGGGGAAATATTTTATTTGCTTTTTATATTTTCAAGTAATCTTACTGGTTGCCACACTAATTCAGGTGTTGGAAATCTTGTTCTTCCAGAGTTGTTTATCAAACATTAGACCCTAAGAAAACGTTCCGCTGAATTGACTAATTAATAACTCAAACCGACCAACCAGTTACTTAATCTGCTTCATTACAATCAAATCATTTTCTGATCACTTAACCAACTAAATAATCAGAGACTGGAATCCGCTTCACTGTTTTGTGCTATAATTCTCTTGTTTCTTAAGAGATAGGACAAATTGAAGGGGTCGTCACTCTTGCCCCAACTTTATGCAAGTTTACCTAAACTTTGATTGTGACCAGAATATTATTTTAATCACTAAAATGAATGTGATAAGAGTAATCAAATTTGACACGTTTTAACTTGATTAAAGAATATATTAATATCCCTTTTGCTAACCATATTTCCCTAAAGACTAGAGTTAAAGATTAAAAAATTATTTTTATATTAAAAAGAGTAACATGAAAGAGAATATTCAAAGCGAAATTTATAATTTTTATATGATTTTGTAAGTGAAGCTCCAGTAGAATACCTGCAAGGACTCGATCTAATGTTCAGTCTCTGTAATAGTAGATGAAATGCATAAAATTAAAAAAGTTTCTTTATGTTAGACTTGTTAGGCTTACTTAATTAGGCTTACTTAAAGGGCTCTTATTGAGTCACAATAATGTTTTTGGTGTAATGAGGTATGAGAGCTCAACTGAGATCAATCCCGTGATATAGAGTATGCTATTGTGTTCATTATCCCATACTTCAGTTCATACCTACATAAGTCTTAGTACATAGGAGAAAAGTTCTCAATCCATGAGAGACGTTGAGTTGCAAGATAATTGAGCCTAATAACATTGAACTTGTACCAAGTAGCATGCATGATTTAATTTATTTCTGTAGGCCAAAGTAGTCTTAGAGGGTTCCAAATTCCAAAACAATTATGAATACATTTTTACCATAATTTCTAATCAAAACATTTTTATTAATTGATTCCTTAATTATTAGTTTAGGGGCAATGACTAATAAAGCTGTATTGATATAATCTAAACCTTAGTTAGATTTCTCATATTTATTCTGTATCTGATTAATCGCCATGAGTGGATGATGAAGTTATGATGAATTAAATCAAACTAGCTAGGGTATTATCTTGTTTATCCACTCATTAATAGACAGCTGTTGTGTACATATTTAACTCAAACTTAAGTAGGCCCGGAAGTAAATACTAAATTGGGAAGTACCCTCAAGCAAAGGGCAGCAGAAATACCGGAAATTAAAGAAGATAGATCACAAGCAAAAAAGAGACAAAAAGATTTAAATGCATGCATGTCAAACTCCACTTAAAATTAAAGTCATTGATCGATGATGTTACTTATTTGATGTTTTGGCTGTTCAATAACAGTATACATAACATGGACGTGTTTGTAGTAGCTATTCACATTTCGGCTTTGGATTAAGGGATTCATATACAAAATCCTTTTTTTTATAAGCATATACGAATTAACTCATTTTTTAATACAAATTAACTTATATATATATATATATATATATATGTATATATATATATATATATATATATATATATATATAAGTTCTCAAACAACAGTACTAGTAATAAATATTTTTTGAAAAGATAATTTTTATTTTTTGCATCTACGTACAAATGTTTTAGGAGACAGTGTGCGGAGGATCATAAGAGTCTGGGTATTTTATAACAAAAACACCATTCTTGTTCCCAGTTTTCACAAATATCCTATATATGAAGAGCTCCTTCACTTTCTGTGATGCATGAAATTTTCTTTTCTTTTTAAGCTGTTTATTAGTTAGATCAATTATATTTAAAAGGTTGCTAACCCGAGAAACTTAACGATAACGACAATAGAAAACTATGGTTGATTAATGAGTTATATGACTTAGAATCAAATACTTTAAATATGATTCCTAGAGAAAAAAGTTTATAATGTTCAATTGAAATTATATATATATATATATATATATATATATATATATATATATATATATATATA
>CM023956.1:7927858-7991610 GCA_013407115.1 Glycine latifolia | reverse complement strand
AGATTTTGTTGTTGTGATTGAGAAACATTTTTTTCCTTGATGTTACCTTTTAATCTTGATTCTTTTTAAAGGAACCTTGAAATATCGTTTCAATTTTGCATGTCAGTTTTTTAAATAACATAGAGTTTTGTCTTGTATTTCAAATCATAGACTCGATTAGTTCTTTTTATAACATGAAAAAAATTCTTCTTGCTCACACCCATATGTCTTCAAAGAAATTATTAATTTGACAACCTTAATTAATATTCCTCTCATAATATCTTTTTGAAATGTTATTCTGAATAATTCTTTGCAACACCACATATTTTCAAATCTTACCTAATCTTCAGTCTCTTCATATGCTCCTTTCACAAATCAAATATTCTTTCAAAAAATTCTTCAAAACGTAGTTAAATTTTTTTGTACTACCAATAAAGGTTTATTCCCCCCATTAAATATCATCCTAGAATAATTTCATTCTTTTATCAGATTCTAAATGGAATTAGTGAGAATATATGACAGAAATGAGATATGGTCAATTAGAAGCACTTATCCCGTCCATCAACAAATACTAAATATATAAACAAACTTCAACCATATAACAGTTGATGATCTCTTAACCCTTGAAGAGTTGAACTTTAATCATCTTTGGGCGCATACCAAACTTCAAATTAACCTAACTATCTAATGGCGTGCATTTTTATTGTCTTTGATAGCTTCACCCCAAGATTAATATGAATTCATGATTCCTCATTGGATGGACGAAGAGAAGAAATTAAAGTTGAACTAAACATTGCTACTTGCTTAGTCAATAATGAGCTATACCTATCTAATTAGACCTAAAAAGATTTTGCTTTTTATACCTATAAATATTATTTTATCTTGCAGGAATGACTGGTGGTGATTTTGCCAAGTATTCTTTTCTTGGAGTTTATGCTTGTACGGCATTTAATATTACTTACGTCTCAACACTTTGGAACGTGAAGTCGGGGTAGATTAATATATTCAAAAGCATGAGCTCTCACCAATCAAATTAGGGACACCATTTCTTCTTTGGGCAAGTAATGGATCACACCTTGCCTAAAGTAGAGGAGGCAATCATACACATAATTAATAATAAAATATGAGGGATGATCTCTAGCATTTTAGATATGTGGGGTAAGCAGAATCCGGTTTGATAATCTCATTTAACTATGATACGCGAGCACAAACACTAGCATATATGTATGGTTGATTAGTGTTTTGCTGTTAGGACTAAAAGAAAAATAAATTGAAATACAAATTGAAGAGAAGGAAATCAATCAACTACATACATTGTGTGCGAACTATATACATTGCCCTTTTTTTTCTCTTTCAAAAAAAGTATAGATTGCCTTTTTTTTTCTTTATTTTGTTCAGCAACTATATAAATCATTGTTGTTATGCTAACCATTTATTATCGATAATATTTTTTTGGTAAATATCACAAGTATTTTGATAGAAAATAATCATATGCAAGTTGGACAAAATCATTATAAACAGTAAAGTGGATGAAATCATTATAAGAAGTAATATTTTTCTTTTAAATATTTAATATAAATGTCTACTCAAAATTCGATCTTCAAAATTGTTAATTAAGTTAAAATAATTCTCTGTTAATTGATCTGTAACTTGATACTACTTTTTGCTTACAACTATCATTATTTGTATGTCGTGCTTTCTTGATCGTTATATAATTGTATATAGACAAAAATAAAAATAATTTAGCCTATCTATTAAGAACCTAAAGCTTAAGTTATACCAAGTTAAGGTTTGGCATATCCATTTTAGTTTATTAATTAAATAGGTTAATGTTTTAAATTTATTAATAAAAATATCATTTTAAAAAGAATGTTAGTCTAGCAAGTCAATCTATTTAATTAAATAATAATTAATATAATTATTGTTGGACTTATAGTACTTCGAGATCATATATTTTCAATCATGCAAATAAAAGAAATTGTATCACAATTATGATTATGAAAATATGGTTGCAAAATAAGTTATTAAATTTATTAATATTTTATTATTATTTATAAATATAAATATTAAAAATTGTATATAATATTTTTTTTCTGGAAAAAAAAAATAGTATCGGAATAATGGATATATAAAAATATGCTCCCCGATGCTGAAGCAGCACTTGAAAAGTGGGAAAGGAGTATAATATAGATTGGAGGCTAATACAAATGGACCAATGAGGACGAGACAGAGAGACAAACTTTATGCCCCACCCACGACTAATCTTGGCCCAAAAGTAAACCCTAAAGCGAATCAGAATTCCAAGCCAACGAATCTAAGCCACTGTTCTGTTCGGGAGAGAAGTGAAACATCAAAGTCTCTCTCTCTCTCCAAAAATATTGCAAAAATCAAAATAGTGCTCTCTTCTCTCACTCTCCGTTGCCGCGCGTGTCCAGCTTCATACCTAACTGTACGTTTCCCGGCACAATAAGACTATATAAACTATAGTTCATATGATCCACTCAAAAGATAAGGATATGAAATTGAAGTTTGTTTATTCAATGGATTTAATTCAGTTCATTAGACAGATTGAGTTTGTAAGAAAAAATATAAATTTAATTCCTGTAAAATATATTTTTGGAAAGAATTAAGAAATCTTAAAAATGATTAAACTTCAAAGTAAATTATTACAATTATTGTTAATAAACAAAAATAAAGATTTGTTTCTAAATTTTAGCCGGTAAAAATTAGTATCTACTTTAAATTAAGAGAAAATAGTCTCTATACTAAGAGTAGTTTAAAGCAATTTATACAGTCATCTTATTAAAAATTATTGTGATTAATTTATTAGTTTTTTTAATAATTATCTTAAATATTATATTAATGATATTTTTATTGATTGACAATACACATAATTATTATATATTTTTATTATAAATAATTTCAATATATTTTTTTAGAATATGTTATTATTATTTCAAAAGTTATAAATGATTGTGTTTGTAATCAAATGACTTTATTAATTAGCATCTCCTTTGTATTGATTTGAGGATTAATTATTAACATGCCAACGACACAAATTTACGAAGACTATACAAGATATTGGAAACCTAAATTGAGACACATCAATAAAAATATTTTATCTTTATGTTAATGTTTTCTTCTCGTTTTGTCTTCTGTTATTTATGTTGTTGTTAGAGAGGTTCTAACTTGTTATTGGTTTCATCTCTCAAGTGCACGGGTTCAGATGTGACCGCTTGTAAACTTCAGGAAAGTAAATTATATACAAGTTGTATTACAGGTTTGCTATAATTTCCCTTCAGTATTCCATTTTATTACATAACATTTTTCTTCTATTCTTCAACAATTTGAAAGTAAAAAAATTGTGGTTAATGTATATACCAATTTTTATTATAAATTCTTAAAGATTCTTGGTGACATATAAAATTGATTTTTGTCATTTGTAATTTTGAGTTTTTTATTATAAAAAAGAGATGTTTAATATGCCTATAGAGATTGCAACAGTTGAGCAGATTTATTATCAAAATCTGGTGCTTCATCTAATGATAATCTAGTAGTTTTACAACATTGTCCATCTTTCCTCAATCTTGCTATGGTGTCTGATATGATGCTATGGGAATGTCCCATTTGCATAGCTAGTTGTCTTTGTTTTGTTTATTTTTCTGAATGATAATAAAAAATATGTCTTCATATATATATGTAATATATATTTTATTGCATGTTTTTGGATAATGTTAGAAAACACATAATTATCAGAAAAGTTGTATACGTTTTAATACTTATATATTTATTAAATGGTTTTTAATCTTTATAGTTGACCTTCTAATAAATAGTTTCTATAGTTCCGTGACCTCCGTCATTGCCTATTAATTTAATTTTTTCTTTTCATTTACTAGATTTGATCTTAAGTCTTATTTAAAATATTTAAGATTTTGAGGTCAATTTAGAACATGTTGTTTCCTTGTTCCAATTACAGTGCACAAATTCCAATTAATAAAACGCAAAAGTAATAAACTTGTTTCTTTTGCGTTTTGTGCTTCAAAATGATAAAAATTCCGTTAGAAACAACCAGACATACATGCACTTAACAATTCTAATTTGCCAACTTTCAATTGTTTTAGCCTTCAACTGAATTGTCAACTTTTTTTACCATATATAATCATAATGAACTTCCAAAAAGGGAAATTCGTATCATCTCGTAAACTTTATATGAAAAGAAATACGATTGGTCGATTGCGTTAATTTCGCTAATAAGCCAGCTACTTCAAACTTAGTTGACACAAATATCTAATAACATGTATTTATTACTGCGGGGAAGAAAAATCGTAATACAAATTTAAGCTATGGAAGATTATTAATTGTTAAGGACTGCTAATAACACACCACAAATAGATTAAAATCTGCATATTCGTAAATGGGATTTAAACAATTTTTAATTAATAATAAAGAATGTGTTTTTTTAAAAGAAATAATTAATGAATGTGTTGAAAGAGTGTATGTAAAAAAGTGTATTAATAATGTTTTTCTTAGTTGTTTGGTTTTTTGTACTTTTGGTTTCACGTTTTGGTGCCGGGATACTGTCCCATTTTTTGGATGGATTTGCTGGAGACTTTGGCTCTTCTTGTCTATTATCAATAACTCTAATTCCCCACAGCCTTGTCCTTAATTAGGGAAAAATAATTTCGAAAAAAAAAAAACAAGAGTTGGCTTTATCCGTATATATAGTTTTAAGCTCGTTTTTCTCACTCATCCAGATCCAGTGATCCTTCTAACATCTCATTATATATCACGTTGCACGGTTAAATAGAATTTTAATATCATTGTACAAAAACAACATTAAAAGTCACAAAGATTTATTTATCCAAAAATTATCAATAATATTTAGTTACTTCTATATATCTGACTATTTATCCATCCATACACGCACGCATATAGAAAAAATTGTAGTGACATATAGCATTATTTTTTAGGACAGGCATGTGATAATTTGAAAATTTCTTTATATTGGGCTAGTTTATTTAAAATCATATGTTGAAATAAGGACTTATTTTTTAAAAATTAATAGTTTTTTTTAGGATGTTTTTTTAAATTATTTATGCTTAAAAATATAATTTTATATTTATTTAAGAAGCAAATTTTATCTATTTCTTAAAAAAAAGTTTACATAAAAATCACTTATGTTAAAGTTTTTTAAAAAAAATTAAAAAAAACTCACCCATTATTTTCTATTTGGATTAACTAAATTTTTATTCTCTAAATTTTTATTTAATTGGTCAATATTTTTCAACTTTTTTTATTAAGAGTTTTAATCCCTAAATTTTTGAAAAATTCAATTTTTAGTCTTTAAAACCTCATTAAATAAATAAAAACATATTTTCAAACTTTTATTTAGGGTCTAAAAATTTAGGTATAAAAATTGAATTTAAAAAAAATTAAAATTTAGTTAACTCTTACTATTTTTGTTCATTAAAAAATTATGCTATTAAAAAAAAAACAAGTATTTAAACATTATGTGACAAAGCCAGCACAAAAGAGTTGCCTCACTCGCAACTTTCGACCAAAAACACCTTGTCGTTTACTCGCAATTGTCCTGAACCGAGGACGGGGACCACCCTCCCGCCTCTAAGAACCCCACGCGCCATCACGGCGCGTGGCCCTCTCAGAAAATATATCCTTCCGAAAGGTGACGTGTACCAAAGCGAAGCGCCCGTAGGTCCCATCACGATCCCGGAGCAAATATCGAAACCCCTCCCGATGCTCGCCACGTGTACCCCTCCGTTACTGTGCATGCGTTCCCTTTATATACACGGTGCTCCCTCATCCAAAGAAAAAAAATTTAACCTCACCCTCTTTACCCACACCCCTTCTCTCTCTCTTTCAATCACTCTCACTCTCTGTCACGGACAGAGAAAAACTCAGATACCACGTTCACACTTCGCACACACCATCTCTCACTGTTCCTTCTTCTTCCTCTTCTCCTTTTTTTTTTTCCTTTTCTCTTAATGGAATGATGGAACACAACAACAACAACGTGATCGCACCGTTTGTCATAAAAACCTACAACATGGTGAACGATCCCACCACAGATAAACTCATCACGTGGGGCCCAGCCAGCAATAGCTTCATCGTCCTCGACCCCCTCGACTTCTCCCACTCCCTCCTCCCTGCTTTCTTCAAGCACAACAACTTCTCCAGCTTCGTTCGCCAACTCAACACCTATGTTAGTATTTTACTCACCTCACTTTTAGTTTCAGTAGAATGCTTAGGTATTTTGTTTTTTCTGCTACTCTTTAACTATTGTTCAGCTTTTAATTTATTCCAATATGCTAACTTCTAATATAATTTCTTCATAAAAAAAACATAGATTACTGTAATTTCAACTCTGATAAGAGAATAATATAAAAAACACATTCAACAAAATTTTAAATAAGTATCTAAAATATTTTCGGTATTACTTTCTAATCAAGATTGAAGATTCACTCTTTCACAAAAATAGCTTAGGAATTATGTATTCATATTTTGAACAAAACTTATATATTATTCTTAGATAGCTGTTGTGTTATTTTATAAAACAAAATTAGAGTTTTATCTTAAGATTAATACAGATTATGGATATAAAATTCTAAATTTGATTGAAGAAAAATACTAAAAACACCAAAATTTGTGAGTTTTTAGCAAGTTGGACCGAAGCCCACTTACCAAAATCAGATTTTTCATTCTGGGCATCTCTTATTTTTTCATAATTCTGTTAATTTTAATTTTTTTTTTGTATATAATATTTAGGGTTTCAGAAAGGTGGATCCAGATCGGTGGGAGTTCGCGAACGAGTGGTTCCTGCGAGGACAAAAGCACTTATTGAGGAATATCGTCCGGAGGAAGCACGGTGGAGCTGGGAGGACCAATTCCAATTCGCATCCCTTGAAGCTGGAGGAGTTGGACGATGAGGCCATGGTGATGGAGATAGCGAGGTTGAAGGAGGAGCAAAAATCGTTGGAGGAAGAGCTTCATGGAATGAACAAGAGGTTAGAGACAACAGAAAAACGACCACAACAAATGATGGCTTTTCTGAGTAAGGTTGTCGAGGACCCGCAGATTCTTTCTCGGATTGTCCGAGAAAGAGAAAAGAAACACCTGGGCGAGAAAAAGCGCCGCCTCATTCCGCCGCAGCCTCTGACGGCAGCGACGTCGTCGTCGTCGTCCTCCGGCATCAAGACAGAGTTCGAAGAAGACGAAGGTAATTATAATATCATGTCTTCGTCGCCGGAGACAGGGTTGGAAATCGACAACGATAGTAACAATATTTGTTCGCCGCCGCCGTTGGGGTGTTGGGGTGAACAGGGTTGTTATGGGTACAATTGCGCCTCCGTGCCGGCACCTTTGAAGGCGGTAGCGCCGGCGTTTCCGACGATGGCAGGAGGGTATTTGAGGCGTGGGGGTTTTTTTGGGGAAATGGCGGCGGAGGGGAATGCGGTGCCGCCTTATCCGTTTTCGTTGTTGGAAGGTGGCTTTTAGATTTAGATTTAGGTTATGAAATGAATGAATTATTACTGTCACAAAATTTCATCTTGAATTTTATGTCTTTTGTATTGAAAGTTCTATCCTTTTTAATTTGTGCGTTGAGTCTGTGTAAAGAAAAGGTGGGGAAAAGCGTAACATAGAATTGTTAGATATTTATAGTTGTGTTCGGCTTCAGTTTTTTTTTTCTTCATAATATTGTTTTTAAATAAATGCTTTGCTGATGGTGTAGATCAAGTAACATATAATTGTTTAAATTTAGAGAGTAAGATTTGATTAAAATATTGAATATATAATTATATAAAATGTTCAAAGTGTGAGTTTTGTTACTTGATTTAACTTATTTAGGATGTTTTTGTGTGAAGAAAAGGTAAAAAAAAAAAAAAAAAGGTTCATGAAAAATTGTTAGATATTCCTATTCAAATTTAGTTTAATGATTTGCATATGATGTTATTTGACATGGGTTAGGTGACACAAAACTACTTCAGTTAAATTTAGTGTTTGAGTTTAAATATATAATTGTTTTAAATATTTGGAGAGCATATTTATAATTTGTAATAATTTTATTTAACTCAAAATGTTTCATCGTTTCATTAAAAAAGGAGATAAAATTATAGGTGTATTTAATTGTGTTTTTGTTTTTTTAATCATCAAAATTTAAAATTAACTTTTAGAATGTTTTTTAAAATAGAATTTCTAAAGAGAGGAGAAAGTAACTGAAGTAAGAAGAAAAAATAGAACAACCTAAAAAAGAATATAAATAACAACAAATTAAAAAAACAAAGTTAGAAAAGTTTATAGTTGTTTTATTTTATTTTATTTCTAAAAAACTAAAAGGATATTGTTCGAATATCCAGAAAAAAAGGAGATTATTTGAAAGGGAAAAAAACTCTGATCAAACGTGTTTTATTGTATTTTTTTTTTAAATAATGCTTATAGAAAACAAGAAACAAACACACTTTTGACAATACCCTTTTTCTTCACACATGTAAAGAAAGATGTATTCCTTGTAAGAAACATTTGCAGCATTCGAGATCGTGCTTAAGACTATTTTGTTTCACGACAATTGGATGAAATTACAATGAAGAAGAAAACAAAAGTAAAACTATAATTAAGTACATATTTGATTGATTTCCGGTTGAAATTGGTATGATACGCGTTCCAACAAATACAAATTTTGATTTTTTTTCAAAAAATATTTTTGCCTCAAAAGTAATTTTTTACCTAATTTTCAAATATTTTCTTAAGTTATGTTGCCGTTAATGTGAATCAATGATCATTAGAAAAACTAAGATTAGTGTCATTAGACCTTTGTTCCACTACCCAAATCAATTCATTTAAACCTTATATTTAGACATTTCAAATTGAATATGGATGCATATGTATGCATAATAACTGAATTCATCCCTTACGTAAGTTATTTGATGTCCAACAATAACTTACTCGATCAATGTGTGTGTTTTTCCCCCTCTAGAAGGGATGGCTGCTTCAAAGTGTGAGAATATGGTTTAAACAATTTTATTTTAATTAACGTAATTCGTCATTATGTTTTAGATTTTGACTGCTTAAATTGAATAAAATCTATATAGAATTTATTAATTATAGTTTTGTCATTTGGTCTTCAAATTAAATGGTAACACGTGCTGGCATTTTATATATAAATTCAATATAATAATTTTAATGGAAGTAATTTAATGACGAATAAAATATCTACATATTTATTCATTTAGTTTAAAATTTTAATGATAAAACTTTAAGAAATTTGATATAAATTGTATCATTTTAAAATTTTGCGACGAAATATAATTTTGATAAAAGTGACTTTTTAAAAATTTTATGGTTAGTAGAAATGCTTTCAGATGTGAGATTCGCAAAAGTTATTAAAATTGTATTTATATTAATTACAATTCAAAAGTATAATAGTATGATTTTATCATTTAAATAAAATAAAATTTAAAAAATAAATTCTAAAATACTTTTTTTGAATTGTTTTCTTGATATCAATTCATTTAAAATAAATTCTACCAACAACTAAATGGGCCCTAAATTCATTCTTTTTAATGAATTTAGGATGTCTTCTATCTAAGAGAGACAAAGACAACTAATCTCTAAAAAAAAACTTAAATTTACTTAAAAGGTTAACCTTCTCCCAATAAATTATGTGAAGTTGTAACCACGTGACCTAAAGTCATAAAAATTCAAGTTTCTAAAATTCTTTATTATTAGCTCCATTTGCAAGTTATTGTTGCATTACTTTAATTGTATCACATATCTGAAATGAAAATTTGATCTCTGGCTTTTTAAATAACAAATACTTAAAACTCCTATACTGGGGTCACATATATGCATGGTGTTTGCAACTTCACAAGAGTCTCTCATGATGTCATCAAAATATCGAGAGAGAACAGAAAAAAAGAAAATAAAAAAGGGGCTCAAGAAATTGAAAAGTAATAAGGAATGTTTGAGGTGAAAAAAAGAAAGCAGATGAGAAGAGGAAGAGGAAAAGGGATATATATATATATATATATATATATATATATATATATATATATATATATATATATATATATATATATATATATAAAAGAAGAATGTTTGATTCTTAGCATTTATTAACTCTTAGTTTTAAAGTCTTATTATTAATTTTAATATTTCAAAAAATTTAAATGAAAAATGTTTGGTAAAATTTCAGAACTAATAATACGAGGTTAAAGATACTATTTCATTTTCTAAATTTTTAAAATTTATAATAAAGTGTTTGAAATTAGTTAACAATAACGCAAAAAGTTATATAAGAAAAAATTAATTCTATCTTTTCTAAAATAAAAATATAATTTAAACATATAAGAGTAAAGTATAATATCCTTGGGTGAAATTAAGCATTTATAGATGTCCTACAAGATTATGGTCCTAAATCACGAAAGTGAAACAAATGCAGTATTTGTTATTTTTAGAAATGACTGCTGCAAACCATGCCTCAACGTGCCGCAGCTTTTATATGCAAAGCCAAAAAAATTGCACGTTCTACTTCTGACCATTGACAAAAGTCTACGCTTTGGTGATGAACGAAGAAAACAAAAACATGAGGTTTTTAGTTTTGTAGCTTCGCATATTGGTGTTCCTAAATCAATTTGATTTAACGTATATTATAAAAATTTCACTAAAAGTTTAAGAATCGAATACTAAAATTGTAAAATAAATATAACTAAAAAATATTTTTATTTGATTAAACTGGAATTTAAATTCGTTAGAAGACATAATGACAAGTAACAAACTGTTGAAGTTAAACTTATAAAGTAAATCAATTTTATAAAATTTTCAGTCAACAAAAAATTAATGAGGTGTGTTAGCAAAATAATTTTTAACATATTATATTATATTTTAACTTATTTTTTTCTATTTTTATCTTATTTTCACTTTATCTTTCATTTTCTCTTTATTTTATTTCTTATTTATTATTAGATTCATTTACTACCTATTCCAATTAATTTGGATTAAATATATTATTGATGTTGATGTTTACAATCCTTTATCAATTAAAATATAAAATTATTACAAAGACGGACTAAATAAAAAAGTAAGACTTAAAAAAAAGTTATAATTTTCAATAATTTTATTAAATATTAAAGAATGTATATAAAAAGAATATGTTAGACAATATGTTAATTTTTACCAGTGTGTTAATAAGATTTGTCAAGATTAATTAACACTTCGTTATCTTACTTTTTTTAACCTTATTGTTTAGAAACCCAACTAGATTTGATTATGTACGAACATTGAAAAATAGTTATTGTGATAATGTTGCATGATTCAATGGATGAATTAATTAAAATGTTACGAATATAATTTTAAATTTATTATTCTGTATTGATTTGAAAATCATTCTCTTATATCTCATATATTTCCATTATGCAATGTTTGCATTTTTCTTTTAGATTATGATTTAACAAACCGATGTATAGAAAATACAAAGTATAATAAAAAAATACAATGAAAAAAGTCACAAAACTATACAAATTTTATTTAGTTATTAGTTTTTCAATATTAAATTTAAGGATAAAGTAAGTGGGGAATTTGAGAGCGTACCACTTTGTCCTTAAATTTAATATTGAAAAATTTACCGATTGAATAATAATAAATATATTGATTTAAGGATAAAAAAATAACATTTATACTTAAATTTCTATTTAGAAATGTATTAACGAACAAATAAAACATACTACTAATTTAAATTTCTACGGATCCGGTTGCTTTTATAAAAAATTATTTACAATTTTTTTGGATTCATTTTATTGAATAAATATTTGTATAAGTGTTTGGAGACCTTATAAAAATTATAATATATTTATAAGTTATTTTTAGCTTATTTAAATACATGTGTGTTTGATTTAAGAGAAACTAAAAAAGAAAATAAAAATAAAAAGAGAAAATTAGAAAAATAAAAAGTAAAAAAAGTATCTGGTTGTATTTTTTTTAGTGTTTTAAATGTGCACAAAACCAAGTTGTCAAGTAGACATAATCAACATTACTAGAAAAATCATTTTCCACATCAGTTATTTTGGACTTTTAACATCGGTTTTTAACTGATGTTGAAACTACCGACGTTAAAAGTATCAACGTTAACATCGATTTTCAAAAATCGATGTTAACATAACCATACAACATCGATTTTCTTAAGAAAAGAAAATCAATGTCGTCAAATAAGAAATTAATAAAAAAAAATGTAAAATATGTAAAATCAACATCGATTTTTATAAAAACAGATGTAGAATGCTATTTTTTTTAAAAAAAAAATATAACCTATTCTTTTGATTGTTTCTTACCCTTATTTAAAAGATTGGCCAAACTCCACCAAAAGCTATACAAATAAACTACGAAAACTAAATATATTATGACATATATAAAATTAAACAATCAACTCTTACAATTTTAGTCGAGTGAAGAAAATCCAAAAAAATAGGGAGCATTCACAATTGGTCAATCAAAGAAGCAAGTCTCTATTAAATTATCTTAATCTCAAATCCAGAAATAAACTAAAAATACCAATGAACTCAGAATCCACACTATATCAATATTATTATGACATTAAGCACGAAAATAACCTATATAAACTAGGAACCTTCATGAATTGTATAGTCAGCTTTACATTCACATATTCCACTGGAGCAGGAACCTAGAAAGTGAAGAGAACAAGAATTAATAGAAGGAAAAGTGAAAATTATGTTGTGCCACTAGACAGAAGGTTAGAATCAAACAAGTTGTGTTAAAGGCCCTGATGTTGAACATATAAACTTCAAACGATCATAAGTTTTGATAGAAATGTCCGATTGAGGCATACCTTGTGTTAAAACGCTCGAAATTCAGAGAAGAAGCCCTAGGCAAATTCCTCAAATGGGATTTGATCAACTATTTTTTCCAAAAAAATGCCTCTAACTAGGTGAGAAATAGGATTCAATATTCAATCACCAATGAAACGTTTAATCACCAGTGATTTTTTCATGTGTTTCTAATTAGGAAACAATCTCAAACTAACAACAATGGACAACAGTGGTTCAACAATGAAATGACATACAACAATGCAAAATTATGTTACAATAATCTAAAACTAATCACATGAAAACATTCAAGATGGCACCACCCACATTAAATAAAGGGATGCTACAGCAAATAAAATTCAGCACCCACATTAACATCATTCAAGATGTTAAAGTGATAAGACTTCATCGTCTATTCCACCAAAATGAAAACTAAAAAACAAACTTCATCACAGTTATGGGACATACAACGAGTGAAGAGAAAAGGAAGTGAGCAACGATGGCAACCACGGTCTCAACCAAATGAAGCCTCCTACCTTGGAAATCCATGGTTGTAACATAAATAGTGAGTATGAAATGTGAGACTAACATAAACAGAGCAAAAGAAAAATGCAGAACCACCAAGCGTACCTGAGCTGCGCGAGTGAGAGTGAGATTGAAAGGTGAGTTGCGAGTGACACTGGAAGCACCACCAACAACGACACCAAGACCACCGTAAGAGTGAGAGTAAAGGCTGAGAGAATGCGAGCAATGAAGGCTGAGAGTGAGGGTTAGAGACGCGAGAGTAAATGGTGTTTAATTTGGGGATTTAGGGTTTGGGGGCCAACGCTTTTATAATAACAATAACAACATTGGTTTTCAACAAAAAATCGATGCTTCCATCTCATGCACAACATCGGTTTTCATTAAAAACTGATGTTAACATGTATTTGTTAATATCGGTTTTTAAAAAAACCTTAAAAACCGATGTTAACGTGTACATTTAACATCGGTTTTCCAGAAACCCTTAAAAACTGATGTTAACGCGTACATGTTAACATCAATTTTCCAGAAAATCGATGTTAACCAGGTTCTCTTATTTACGAATTTGCCACCGCATTTTCCTTAACATCGGTTTTATCAATAACCGATATTAACTTAGCGATCTTAAAACCCATTTTTCTAGTAGTGCAATCACCATTGAGAAGTTGTAACATAATTGATTATCAAACAACATAACCAATTAGTTCATGTTTGTTAACCAAAGTTTTAAATCCCGTAAAACCAAGTGTTGCATTTAGTGAAATTTAAATATCTATAAATGTTATCAACTATATATTTAACAGGGTTTTAAAATATTTTTGTTCAATGAAAATGATGTAGATTTGATTCAACAAACAAAGATTTAATTCAGACTTTGTTTTCATTCGAAAGAGTACAGCGATGTTGGAATACCTACAAGCACTTTAACACATGTACTCAGGTTGGAGAGATATCCCATGGGGGTATACATTTTTTAATTAAATTATGAGGTTTTGTATTTTGAACTTTTGCATTTCTTATGCTCTTTTATATTTATAAATATTGTTTTTTGGCTAACAAAAAAATGAACTCAAGTCAATGTTTGGGATACGAGAAAGAGTTAATAAAGAGAGTAGTTATCCAAATATCATACCATACCTGAAGTCTCTATTTATATATGTAAGTTTGAAAGAAATATTAGTTATGTCATACATTCATGTATCCCTTGTGACTTGTTTTGAGCTTTATGCGTCTTACACTTGTCCCTTTGTTCATGATATTTTCTTTGTTTTAATGTTTAAGATTTTTGCACAAGTATCACGGAATGTAAAATTTGTTGAATTTTAAAAAATATATTAGATAATATCCTAATATACCCTTTATGTGTAACGACCCTAAATGTCATTACACGAACCACTAAAGCTTTAACTTAAAAATATTCATTTTTAGTCCCTTTAAAACTCTTGAATCAATTTAACTAATAAAAATTCATGTAACTTTTTTTTTCATGAATACAAGTGTGTCATATAAACTTCATCCATAAAAGATCCTTGAGATGTAAAACATAAAGATACGTGTGCTCCAAGGCACTACGTCATCAAACATTATAAACAAATCTTCAAACAAAACTCAAGGGTCTCATTCAATGAATAAATACAACATAGGTTCATTAAGATATATAAAATCCTAAGTTGGTTCCCACTAAGACAAAATATAAATAAATGACAAATGGTCAGATCTCACCCCTAAGTCCACCACCAAGTCCACACCAACCACGAGTGACATGCTCCTCAGAGGCTACATCATAATCTACTCTCGTATCAAATGACATGATCATCACAGTTCAACAAAAAAAATGCAAGGGTAAGCTCATTTCAAAAGGAAACAACATATAAAAGAAAATATAAGATCAAGATGTCAAAAAGAGATATAGAAATCCTCCACTTTCCAATAGTCATGTACTAATACAACTCAAGTAAACACATCATTCTTAAGTCACCATTATCAATGTACATGTCTAACTATCATGTTTTGTCATGCTAACTCTTTACTCCCGAAAGATTTCACCTTTTAAGCGATTAACCCAATTATATCCCTTAACATAGTCGCACTCTATGATCTAACTATTCAAAGATACTTGAATTAATCATGCGAAAGAAGTGTGGTTTTATCGAAAATGAATGAGCATAGGTAATGACTTACCTCGATAAGGCTTGCAAATACCTTAACCTAGTTAGGGATTCGCCTACCCATCCATTCTATAGGCCCATTCGACGTTAGCAACCATCACAACCTTCAACACTAGGTTGAGGGCCTTCTTAGCACCCCTAACTTACGTGCCTACTCACATTCAATGTCATCCATCAATGCACATATGTTATGATCATTCAAATCAATATCACATGTCATCACAAATTCATTCACTAATCCCAACATCATAAGAGGTTGTAACATCATAGATTCACTATTCATACATTCATCACACTCATGAACCCACATATAGCTCAATAAGCATAGCAAGACATTCCAACACCTTGAATTCTTGCAAACAACTCATATGAATGTGAATCTCATGATTTCAACATAAAGTCAACTCTAATAATAAAATAACATCATCTCAATCACATCTCATATCATTATAAATTCATTAAGATCTCAAAATAATTAATTTATGCAAGGAAAATAAACATTAATCACATCCACATCAAAATTGATCATTGGAATCAAAATCAACCATTGGACTTAAAACTGGTCATCGAACTCAAAATGGTCAATGGAAGTTGGACGCGACACGGGATGCGAAAATGGTCAATGGACGCGAAATAGTTACCGGACGCAAATTCTGCAGAATTTCAATATTTCTAGAAAATTGCCTCTTATGACTTCCAAATTATTTAAAAAAAACTCAAACTCTTTCCCATCAATTTAAAATACAAAAACAACATCAAAACACTTCACAAATAGGAACCTTTAATCAATATTCATCAAATAAACAACAATCCAAATTTTAAAACTCAAAACCTCAAATGCTTAAACTTTCATTTTTAACATGATTCATTTTCCAGCAACTTTTAACCAATTCACAACAGCCTAAACATAGAAAAGGATAAAGCTTTCCTTACCTATCAAACCCAAGGAACTTGTTTTGAGATGAAGAAAATGAAGAAATGAAGGAATTTTGGATCCAAAGAGGAAGCTTTCTTCAACTCCACTAGCAATTCAAACTACAAAGACATTATCCATACCTAAAATCCACCTAAAGGTAGATTCAAACCCAAAAACTAAGCATTTTCCATGGAACACCCATGGGTGCCTTAGTGGAAAAAAATGAAAAATGGAATATAAAAGAAGGAAGAGTGGTGTTTACCACACAAAGGGACATCTAATGGAAACCAAATAAAGGAGAAAAATGTCTCCTTTAAGCAAGAAAACCAAGTTCTCAACTCTTTAAGGAATGTGTTTTCTTGGAGACAAAGAAGAGAGCAAAATGAGAACTTTTGTGTTTGTGTTTCAGATTTTTGAGAGTTGAATGAGAATTTAAGACTCTTGTAATTCTTCTTTTTCACACTTAAATCTTACTATACACATCCACTCCTTCAACCATAAACTAAAGTTCATCATCTTAAGCTCAAAACACTAAAACTCACCAACCACATATACACGTATAATCAAATCACCAAATTTATTAATTAATTCATTCAAATACTTAAACTAAATTTAATTTCTCTTATAATTTAATTAAATAACTTGAACAAACAATTTAAAAAAACACAATGTTACATTATCTATCTAATTAATGACTCATTTACTCTTTTTATGCACTACTCTCATTAAGTATTTATTTAAAGTAGCCTTGGAAAAAAGTATTTAATCTAACATTAGTTCGACATATATTTTGGAACAAACTTTTTATAAAATGTCATATATTTTGTAATGGAGAGAATATTAAGTTATCGTCTAGTTAGATCGAATAATGTATAAGTTTTCATACTAACATATCTCGAGATACTGTCTCATAACAAATTCATTTTTCCGATATAAAAGAAAGTGTTAGTGATATATAAATATTTATATATTAACTTAAAATAGATTATTTACCATTAAGATTTACTATGTCGACTTCCTATTCCTTTCTTCCCATTTCCATTGTTATGCTTTCTTTCTTGTAATGCTTGTTGCCATCGACCCGCAAGTCTCTTGTAAAGCTCTAGGGATGACAAAATAAGTTAGTATCTCCCACCCTGCCACCAACCGCAAAAAATTAGTCAACCCATGTTGCCCCACATTTTATATTTGAGTTCAAAGTGTCAACCCGTCTTGTTTTTGTCGGATTAATGAGTTGGTCCATTGGTCTGCAAAAATTAAAATATCAAGAAATAATAAATAATAAATATATTTTTATTAATTTTATCTTTTATAAATATTAAGTAATAAATACTTATTAAAAATTAAATATATTATCTTGAATTTTGAATAATAAGTTATTTAGACAAAAATAAACAAATTAAAAATTAATAAATATATGTATAAAATACGAAAATAAATATTAATTTATTTTTTAATAAAAATAGGTTAATGGATTGGCCACCTTGCTTTTTGCTTAATCCATTTTTTCGGATAAAACAAAATGGATTAAAACGGATTAAAAATTCCAATCTATCCCACCAAAAAGACCAAAATGGATTGGTCAGACGAGTCCACCTTGCCATAGGTCACACACACGTATTATTAACTATTTACTGCGCATCAACCTTTTACTAATTATTGCCTTTTTTCAATTATTTCTTGCAATAACTGCACATATGTCAATCTCTATTCAATTCTTTCAATTGTTTTCTTCAATTATTCCTATCAACGTAATTATGTTCCAACTCTAATGCGTCATAATTTTACGGGCTTTGGAGTAAAAATAGTACAGTAAAACAATAGAAATATTAATTGCTAATGATGTCAATTGCTAATGAATTAGTTACTTGGCACCTATTCGAATTCAATCATAATCATGTCAAGTTTTTTACATGCCGGATAAACAACAGCAATTTAGACCCACTTAGGAGTAGTTTTTAGTTGTGAGTTTTAATTTTTTAAAATAATATTCAAATATTAGTTTTTAAAATTTAGTTTAATTTTTTTTTAAATAAACTCACCTCGGAAGTTTTTATCTTATATCTTATTAAAATTAGTTTGAGGATATTTTTGTGTAGTACTTAAATAAGAAGTGGGAGATTGAAGTAACTGCAATGAAAAAGCAAAGAAGAATATGTGTGAGAGATACATCATACATAAAAAAGATAAGAAAGAAATGTGAGGGAGAGGCATAAAATTAGAATTTATTTTGATTTTTTTTCAATTTAATATTTTTAAATTAATGTATATATTATTTACTAAGTTAAAATGAGATAAGTTAATTTTGACTTAATTAAAGTTAAAGATTATGTTAAGAGCATTGTGCATCTCTTTAGCAGTGTAAATTACAACTCAAGTGTATTACGTTTAGACTAATAGTCATTGGCTTATACATTAAGATACTTTATTGTTATCATATATTTTAAGAATGATTTGTAATCTCTAAAAAAAATGTAAAATTTAAAATTTGATCTAATTTAAATCGCTTCAAATTCAAATTGATTTGAATTTGAACTTTAAAACTAATTACATAGGTAGCTTGAAAAACCAATAAATTAAATAATTGAATTATTATTCCCCACAAAGT
This sequence comes from Glycine latifolia, assembly GCA_013407115.1. Classification (NCBI taxonomy): domain Eukaryota; kingdom Viridiplantae; phylum Streptophyta; class Magnoliopsida; order Fabales; family Fabaceae; genus Glycine; species Glycine latifolia. Next base: position 7,972,587 of record CM023956.1, on the reverse strand, counting down.
GTGGTGTTTTTTAGTTTTTGAAAAAAAAATTCAAAAGATAAAGTCCCAAGTTGATATAAAATTTTAAAGTGATTAATAAGGGATGAAAGTTTTGCCGGCATGATCTTAGACCTTGTGGGTGGACTTGACATAATGCAAGTTTCCGTTGCACGTGCAATAATGAATCGGACAATCTATTTATGTTTTATTTATTTAAATTCTTTTTGAAGATTTTTTAAATTCAAAAGTTTATCGAAATATCTTGGTTCTTAATGTGCCAGGATTACAATCAATAACGAAAATCATGGGATTTTTTGCCTTAAGCTTTTATTGATTTTACAACATTTTATTACCAAAAGTCATATGGTTCCCTCTAGTCCTATAAATATCAGTCTCATTGATCGAGTTTTTCATGCCGAGAAAAATCACTCTTTTTTATTTTTGGATTTAAATTTTCACCCTTATTAATTTCTGTAGCCTCAATACACCTCAGAGAAATTTCTGTTGTATCTTAAAAGACTTGTGATTGCGATTTTCACCATCGTGTCCAATAAAAAGTTAAACTTTTTCTCCCAAATAACACTGGCATCACTTCAGTCGCATGACATGAGTGGCAACTCCATCACTCCATACATATACGACGAGAAAAAGTTGGCAGTAAAAGTCTTTATATACTTGTGAAAAAGATGCACTTCATGTCAGTTCAGTTCATTTGTGAACCCACGTGTCTCTCTCCGACCTTTAGTGCCACTTGAAGGTTACCTCAACTCACTTCATGCTTTAAACAATTATACTGTTGATATTACTAACTTATAAATGTAATAAATGCAATCAGCACATTTTTAACACATTTTTAATTGTATTTTTATTAACTAAAATCCAGAGTTATAAAATTATGTTAATTTCACTCCTTATTAATTGATCACACCGACAATTATAATTTTATAATTTTTAATAAATTTTAATTAATAATAAAAATATACTTAAAAGAAATATGTGTTACAATCACTTCTTAATTAAACATATATACTAAATTAGCATGTTAACTATAAATCATGTAGGACATACCTTCTCTGGAATATGTCCCACCACATATATGCCCACATTGCCTTTGTCCCCTTTGCCACAAAAAATTCTCGAGTCTTGACTCTTACCCTTGCTTCAGCCGTTCCTCATGCCCTCCCTCCCTTTATAGCTATATATCTTTCTATCCACGTACACCTTACATCAATCTCTGATGCCCAAAATATTAAAGAAGTTCTAAAAAATATGATAGCTTCTGTAGACTATGAATAAATTAAAATGCTACTACTGTTATGCGTGATAGGGTAACAGCTAACAGTGCAGCACTAACCCCCACACAAATAAAATAATATACAAATATTTTATTGGCTTAAGACTTGAGAGAATATGTTTGTGAACACCCAATATGTTGGAGTGGCAACATCAACATTAGCATTCAACGATAATTTGACTAGTTTTTAATATAGACGTGATCTAGTGAATATTTTTCTAAATTTTATATGCTACACTGTTGACTCATACTCTTAACGATCATATGCTCAAATGGACAATAACGAGAAAGCCAGGTGTCTTAATAGGTTGATCACCAGGTTGAAATATCTCATTCTAGGTTTTTGGTAAAGAATTCAACACTTTATGATATAAACATCATCTTTCAGTTTCCTTTTCTGAGTTCTCCACTTCTTTTAAAATAATGGGAATTCCTTCAGGTATGTTTCTGACGAAAAATTTTAGAGAAGAAAAAAAGAGAATAGGATTACTTCTAATTATCTTGAAATATTATTTTCCTCAGAATTTTCAATTAAAAAATAGTGACATATTTGTTAAACAAACTATTTTTCCTTTAGGTACAAAATCATGTGTATCTTTTACAAAATACAATCTTATTTGTTGGAAAAATTGTTATAGGTGACAAATAATATAGTTTTATATTTTAATCATGTTTTTTCTTTGAATATAACATAAATCATTCATTAAATTAGAATAATCTTGTGTTTACTGTAGAGAAATAAATTGTTATTTTTTCATTTGTGAGAATTGATCAGGAACAATGTCAGGAAAATTTACAATAATTCACGATCTTATTTAATCATTTGAGTTAGATATCTTTAAAAGAGAAAAAATTAATTTAAATACACATTCGATAATCCTATATTTATTTTATAAAAAATATGGAAATCCTTTATATTTATTGAAAATAAAAGGTTTGTTTAACGTGACCTAATCTGGAGTGAAAAAAGAAAAGAGAAAAGGCTCAAGAGTATAGAAAATGATGGTGGATATATAGTTAATGAATGGGTAAATAATTATTTTTGTCTTTAAATATATAGAGTGTTGATAAATTTATTTTTAAAGTGAAAAAAATGTGATAATTTCAAGTATATGTTAACTTCTATTCGTTATTATTAATGAAAAAATCTACATGACATGTTTAGGGACAAATTTATCAGCATTTTACACATTTAGGAATGAAAATGATTATTTACTCAAAATATAATTTAATCTTCATCTTTTTTTTAATCGTTGCAAGCATAATATTACAATAAACACTTAAAAAATAGAAAAACAAATATAAGTTAGAACAAACATAATAATACGCATAATATTGATTAACAAACATAATTTGTGTGTTGATATGACATTTTTATTGTGACAATATTAAGTAATGACAAAATCAAGTTGTATATTATTTTTTTAGTAAGAATTAATTTAATGATTATGCATTTTTGTTTGAGTCTCATGTTTTGAATAAGATGATGTCACATTAGAAAATTTATAATAATAGACAAATTATGTTTATTAATCAATATTATGTTTATTCTAATTTATACTTATTTTCTTATTTTTTAAATTACTTATGATAATATTATGCTTGTAATAATTAAAAAATGATAGAAGATGAATATTATATATTTTGAATAAATAGTCATTTTCATCCATAAATATATAAAATATTGACAAATTCATTCATAAATATATCACATTAACTCTTTCATTAATGATAAAAAATAAAAATTAATAAATAAATAAATTTATTACACTTTATCAATTTCAGAAACTAAAGTTCGAATTCATATATCTAAATAATAAATTTATAAACACTTTACCAATTAAAAAAAAGTTATTTACCCTTAATGATGGATCGGGGGCGGGGATGACGAAGGATGCACGCCAGAAATCAAGTGGGAGCCAAACCTTCACGAGCCAGCTGGGTTCAAGCGACACGCGTCATCTTGTGGGGAATGCGGGACCCACCATCCTTTCCAATAATGAAGATAACGGAAGCAAAAGTGGAAAGTGGGTCCCACGCCTCATGTATGGGACAAACTCCACGGTCTTTTCGCCTTTCAGCTGGGGACCCCTACCTTGGCTTGTGCAAATCACGTGGGGGCCACTACATGATTCGTGCCACCGTCCCATTCCTTGCCTTTACAAAATTATATACACAAAAATGTTTATTAAATTCATAATATTTTCCACGTTAATTTACATATCTAGTTAAAAATAGGAAAAATAAAACATAAAGTGTATGAGGCGATAAAAGAAGATAAAAATTTATATAATTGAATGAAAAACAGAAATCTTGAATTTTAAGAAATTGTTATAAAACAAATGCTAATTACACTGTTTAAGGAAATAAAACGAGATTTCTTTTCTTCTCTAATTGGACTAATTTCCTTACTTAATTTCTTATATTTAAAGTGATAATATATCTATTTCAACAATATTATTGTTTGGTACTATGAAAAAATTCTTATAAAATATACACTTCCTCTAAAATGAAATTTTTTTTACTTTTTTTAAAATGAAATTTATACCTGTAGTCCTATATTATATAAAATTATATTATTCATAATTTATTTATAATTTCTAGAAGAAATATTTATTCTCTTTTTAATTTCTTAATTAATATGATTAATAGCATTCTTCGTACAATATGTCGGAAAAACGAATTTATAGTTGGAAGCGTATCCAAGAATTTATCTCTGGTTTATGATGAGCGGCGATATGGTGCTGCACTGTCACACATCGTTGTGGTGGACGTTGAACCCATGACTTTCAATTACTACTTTGGCTCCACCACCTGTAAGATCTACAGCTCAGGTTTTAGGAATATTAATAAATAGTATTCAATACTTTTTACTTCACTCCCGTAGATGATAAAATCATAGCGTGGGATGCAATGAAAAAGAATTAATTATAGCCAAAAAGTGAAAACGAGAAATACATATGTTTTGTATGCATATAGATCTTTATTATGTTTAACGAACATTTATAAATAATAATTGATACTTTTTTTATTGTAAATTTTTGTATCAGGTAAAAACTCGAAATCAGATAAAAAATATTATTTCATACATATTTTAAAATAAAACTGGTATAGTTATTTTCTTTTACTTTTTAAATATTGATGTTATATTCATACAAATAAAAAATGTCTCAAATTGACCATTCGGCGGGGAGGTCCAATCCAATGGACACGATCGAAGAAGTTTAAAGCCCAATAATAATTCAACTTTCGCCTAAGCCAATACTTTACTATTGCCTTTACACAAATTTATATTTGTAGTTTGTACACTACAAAAAAAAAGTGTGCGTCAAAGCACAACTAAAATAAATAATGATATGAACCTCTAATCATAGAACCCATCCCCGTCGGCATTTCTAAGGCACACAAGAAAGAGTATCCACTTTTTCAAAGTACAAATCCAACAATTGAAAAGAATATTCCAACTCTGTTTACTCTTTCTTTCTATTTGTTAGAGTTAAAGACGTGCGCTTGAGCAATTGGTTAGCATAATTTGAGTCAAAAGACAATGTGGCACCTGTCAACTGGCAAAATGTTAATATAAGAAAGTCAAAGTTTTTTATTAATATTTTGTTATTTGTATCATATTTTAGTTCAATAATTCACTCTTGGATTATTTAATTGGATAAAAAAATAAGAAGAAAAAATAAAATTTATTTTTTTATAATGTATAGATTACAAGCAAGATTTTGGAGAAGCTATTTATTTCTTATATACACATAAAGAAAATAGTGCCACAGTTCATGCTAAATTGTTTGTTGTATGTGGTGATTTGCTATTATATATTACAAAAAATTTGCGACTGCAAATGATCCACGATACTCGAAAAATAAAATAATAGAACTATTTTCTTTTATATCACACGCAATTAATTTATTATGCTGCGTTTATGGACATGGAGTTGTGATGTGAAGTTCCTCCCATCTGCGTCTTATACGCCAGAAGTTTTAATGAAAATTATTGAACATTTCGTGTGTTACTAGGTAACCAGGAGTTGTTTTTTTGTTTAAATTGCGACTTATTATTACTTTGGATGTATGGTGTGGATTATTTGCTGAATTGATTTAAACTAATTCAAATAATTTGAATCGAATATTTTTTTAGAATAGAATCAATTAAATTCATTAAATTTTAGATTAAGTCGTAAGTTTTTATATATGAACTTGTTAATTTATATTAAATTAATAATAATAATAATATATGTAATATATAATATATATATTTTAAATTTTTTTTTAAATCAAATAATATTTACTATTGATTATATAAATTTATCAACCTGATTAGGTAATTATCAACACATCCTTAACATTTAGGATTAAAACAACAAAGGGTTTTATTGATTAAAGATACTTCAAATAGGTTTCTAAAAATATTTTGGACTTATTTAGAAATAGTATATCTCATAATATCACATTGGTAGAAAAAAGTATTTGAAATTTATCATCTCTCTGTTTATTGAAACTTCTTATCTCGAATATGATATGTTTAATTTTCTGTTTCACATGGACAGAGATATATGAGTCAATGGAGTGAAAAGAGGTGTAGTAACATCACAAAATTTTCTTTTTAATTAAAAAATCTAATAATAAATAGTTGTTTGATTCATTTAATAAAAATTTTAGCTTATAAAAATAGTGTTTTAAAAAAGAATAAATAAAATTAAATGTTTTGATCTGTTGATCCAATCTAATTTAAACGGTTTATAAATAGGTTGATTTGCATTGAATTTCGTTTTTTCTTAGAAACCTGACCCAAATTATAACCCATTCAAATTTGATTAGGTTGAATCACTAGTTTAACCAAATTAACCCAAAGTGATTTCTTTACACCCCTATTTACTTTCTCCATTTCTGTCATATGGTGGTTTGTTTTTTTATTTATTTATTTATTTATATTGTCTAAAATAACTTAAAAAAATATTTATTTTAAGATGAATGAACTATTCGGATCATGAAATATATAAACAAATAAGTGATTCAATGTTTAAATTATAATGGACTTATTAAAATTCAATCACAATTATGACTATTATTGGTAGCTTACATTTTTATGGGTGTGTTAAAGTCAATAAACAACTAAATAATTGGGTATAGGTGGTTAGTATATTAAAATTAATGTTGAATTCTTTAAGTAGTACCAAAGTTCGATCTTTGATAGAAATAAATTTTGATTAAATTTTACTTTTTTTTTTATCAAATTCTGAATTAGTTAGAATTTCTTTCCTCGTGAATTGAAGAGTTGAAAAAAAAGCAAATCAACTATTCAATATATTTCTTGACTTTATAATAATTGAATTATCTTTTTGTGTTCCATTAAAAAATCTCTTGCTCATAAGAAAACTTTTTAAGATATATACAATTTTGAGTAAAATTCATATTCATGTTTAGTAAATAAATCAAATAGTTTTATTGAGTAATGCTTAATTAACTTGTTTATATACAATTTTGGTCCAATACATATTTGCTCTTATCATGTTTATTTATTATATATAAAAATTAAACTGCAAAACATAATGTACACATTTCAGCTACCGATCAATCAATGTATTTCTAGTTACAACATTTCACTGAATAAAAGGTCATTTATTTACCTTTGGCTGTCAGGAATGTCATCGTTCGTGTCACTTTTTTTTAACGAACGAAGAACAAATTATTATTATTATTATTATGAATTTACTCTAACAATATAATGTAATGCATTTATGGTATATTAAGAGTTTCTAATTAATTCAACATGATGCATGAATTATTTATTGTAAATTATAATTTCTTTAACGTATGTATCTTTAATTGTTATTATAAAAAAAAATATTTATGGTATAATTTATTGATAATATAAATCAACTTTTTTTTATAAAAAATATTATACTAACGAAGTCAAAATATTTGATCATTACAGTAAAAGTTTTTTTTTAATAATATTTTGTTATTTGTATCATATTTTAGTTCAATATTTCACTCTTTGATTATTTAATTGGATAAAAAAATAAGAAGAAAAATAAATTTTAATTTTTTATAAGAAAAAAATAAAATTTAATTTTTTATAAGTTAAAATTAGTCTATGTATAGATTAAAAGCAAGATTTTGGAGAAGCTATTTATTTCTTGAAACAAGATGTTTAAAAAAATGAAAAAAAGAAGAACAAATTTCTATTTGAAAAATTGCTGAGCCTCTACTCACGAAACAGAATTAAAAGTTAAAACCAATAACAGAAAAGGTTGAGGCAACAACTCTCAGCTACCATGAAAATCATGACAAACTAATTTAAGATCTATTATTTTCACAAAATAAAGTCCAATCTCAAATCCATTTCAACTATAAGATATCCCTTCCAGCCATATTCAAACACACGGAACTATTTATTTGATCATTCATAACTCATATCACTAGGTGTAGCAACCATTTCGAAATTTCTCTCCAAAGTACCTACGAAGAATACAAGGCAGTATATCTAACCCTTCACCCTTGTAATATATACCTGCACCAACAGGCCACAGCATAAGCAACAACAGCTTGAACACATATATAATACAAGGGATGCAGTTACAAGGAAAAAAAGAAATAGATTTGTTTTAAGAGCATAAGTTTCTTAAATTTTAAATTTATAACATCCATTAGAAACAAGGCACTTACAAAAATATTCAGGACAAGGAGGAAGGTAAGCATAAAATAGACAAAAGTTGGTAAAATTCTCTGCCTGAAGAGTTAAGAATGGATATCATTTAAGCACTTCTTAGTTCTTCTTTCTTTGATAAGCACTTCTTACTTCTTATGATATCAATTCTGGGCATTGGAGTGTTTTGAAGCAAGTACTCCACTACTTTGATTACTTCCTCATCTGATGTGCTTGAAAATAAAGGCTTGTCCACTATCAATGACTCCAATCTAACAAAGCGCAGAAGATGAGCTCTCATTGAAATGAAATTTAAGATATCATACACAATTATAGTGAATTGGAGACATTTTAAAATGGATATTTTGAAATACAAGACTAAGTACAAGCAAATTTTTTTTGACACATGAATGCAGACATGTTATGAACATTAAAAGTATAAAGAGGTGAAAATATACTAAAGTAACTTAAAAGTAGTACTATTTAAATGTACCCAAACCAATTGTCAATATGTTTACGTTGGCAAGCACTTTCAGCCATCCTATGATAATTAAACTTTTCCCATCCCAATTTTTACTTCTCCAAGAAAAGAATGGTTGCACGTGGAGAAGAGTTGGTAACCATGTAAGTAAAAGAATTAAGATTTGGAGTAGAACGCACAATTTGGTCCGCTTCTACATCAAATATTGTCAAAATTGTAAGGGTAGAATTAGACATGCATAGGACTTGTGCATCGTGATTAAAGGGAGAATCTCAATCATTTTCAACTGCTGGACAATGAGTAACAGACCATATTGCATGACTCTATCCAACTCTCATTCGTAAGATCCTTCCATCGTTTAGACAGGACGCAAGTCTAAACAACTTTTTTTTTATTTCCATTATGTGGAGCAGGCAATCCACTGATACTGTCCCTGTCATCTTTCCCATTTCTTCTTCTGCTTCGCCTTTGTCTCTTCACCACAAGAGATATAATTATATTAATAAAGTTAAACATATAATTAATTTTTGTCAAATTAAGAATGCCTACATGCATAGAGACTAAATTAAGAATACATGAGAATTAATGACCAATATCCTTTTAGTTTCTCAAGTTTTTCAGATTTTCACTTTTTAGTTCCTGATAAAAAATTGACTAGTCTTAATATGCTAGAAAAAGTGTGTACCACCGGTCAATTTTTTTATTATCAACGATTAAAAGTAAAAACTTGAAAAGTTTTGGAATTAAAAAATAGTGAACCCAATAAAAAATGAATTTCATTACACGCACCATATAACTTCTTTTTACCTTGTCAAGTGTAGGATGGACTAAACGGTGGAAAGATGGCTCATAAAGTTTTGAATCAGGGCTGCAAATAAAAAAGATGATAACTGTTAATATATATTGAAGTGCACTTCATACACAATTAAAATTTCTACTACACCATTTGATTTTTTTCAAATGCCGAAAATGCTCTTGTTGTGTTTCTTCTTATTTTAGTGATTTGCTTCATTGATGTAAGTTAGTTTAGTTGTTTGAGCAGTTAACCAAGAGTTGAGCCTTTGAATATTTGCTTCATACATGCTGGGTTACGCTGTGCATTGTGTCATTCTTTTTGGTTCGTCGGAGTGGAGTGGTGTCGTGGTGGCTGAGTGGAATCGTGGTTGTAGAGAAAGGTAAGTCCAGCGTTGGCAGTCGTATAGATTCGGTAATCTGTATGGATGCTACAGATTAGCTAATCCGTATGACTCATACGGATTGACAAATCCGTATGTGTCAAATCAGTAATTTTTTTATAAAAAAAATAAAAAAATATTTATTTAAATGAGATTGATTTGAAGTTGACAAATAATTTCGTTGAGAAAATACAATACAATAAGTTAATTTTTCGATTATTTTTTTTGACATGGTGTTCTTAAGACTTTCATGATATGTTAAAATGTTATTATTATTTATTTAACACTTTATTGAATTTAATTGGTTTTATGTTATGAATATAATGATAGTAAATATTATTATTATGCGTGGATATGTTTTTGTTAATGATTAAGTTAAATTTGAATTTGTTAAGATGGACAACAATGAGTGGATGTATGAGAGTATTATGTCTGAAGAAATTAATATGAATGAAGACATTAGAGCGGACCCTAATGCGTTTGAAAATAATAATTGTTTAATTGATTGTTCTGCAACGTTCAAAACGACTGAGGTACCTAAGTGTTTTTGAATGTAGTTAAAGTTGTTAACTGGTTGAATTAAGAATATTAAAGATGAATTATCCATTTGTGTAGGTGTTTGAACCTCGTGATGTGGTATTGAAATGGGCTCGTGCTGTTGCATTTGAGAGTGGTTTTGTAGCGGTCATAATGAAGAGTGACATAGCGACTGGAAAATTAGGAAGGACGTCATTTGTGTTAATTGGTTGTGAAATGAGTGGAAAGTATAGACCATGAAAAAAAAGTTTCACACCTTCAACCACTAGCACTAGAAAATGCGAGTGTCCTTTTAAGCTGCGGGGCAAACCAGTTCCAGGAGGTCAAGGGTGGATGATGAAACTAATATGTGGCAATCATAATCATGTTTTGGCTAAGTCATTTTGTGGACACCCATATGCTGGTCAAATAAGTGAGGAGGAGAAGATCATTGTCGGTGATATGACAAAGTCGATGGTGAAACCCAAGAATATTCTTCTAACTTTGAAGGAGCACAATGCCAATAATGTCACAAGTTTAGCAAGTATACAATGCAAGATATTCATACCGGATGCGTACAAGAGACAATAATACTGAAATGCAACAATTACTGAAACTTCTTGAACGCGACATGTATATTCATTGGTGTAGATTGAAGAATGAAAATATTGTACGTGACTTGTTTAGGGCACATCCGGATGCAGTACAATTGAGCAATGCATATCATATGGTGTTCTTGATAGACAATACATACAAAACAAACAAGTGTAGACTTCCTTTACTTGACATTGTTGGTGTGACACCTACTGGGATGACATTTTCAGCTACATTTGTCTATTTAGAGGCTGAACGCATAAACAATGTTCTGTGGACCCTTGAACGGTTTAGAGTGATTTTTCTTAAAATTGAATTTTCCCCAAAGGTCATTGTTACTGATAGAGATGCAACATTGATGATTGCTGTGAAAACTGTTTTTCCAAAATCAACTAATTTATTGTGTCGGTTTTACATTAACAAGAATGTCAAGACAAAATGTAAAACTTATATTCAGCAGAACAACACATGAGATTATGTCATGGAAGCTTGGGGAAGTGTTGTTGATTGTGCCACTCAGAATCAATATGATGATTCTGTTATGAAGTTTGAGGTTGCATGTACACCGTGGCCAACATTTGTTGATTATGTGAAGGACACTTGGTTGAATCCCTACAAAGAAAAAATTGTTACAACATGGACAAATAAAGTGATGCATTTGGGAAATACTACAACTAATAGGTAAGTTTGACGTTTGACATTGGTTAAATCAAGATTTCCATAAGTTTATTGCCTTCGAAATTAATTGATGATATGATCAATTGCAGGTGAAGTCTGCCCGTTGGACCTTAAAGTGGCTACTACAGAATAGTCTTGGAGACTTATGCACTGTTTGGGATGCCATGAACAATATGATCACCTTGCAACATACTGAAATCAAGACATCTTTGGAAAGAAGCACACATGTGGTAGGACATGTTTTTAAAGTTACGTTATACAAGAGACTTATTGGCATGGTGTCCAGGTACGCGTTAAACCAAATTGCTGCTGAGTATGAGCGAGTCCATTATGCGGGCAAAAACCCTTCTCATTGTGGATGTGTAATGAGAACAACGCATGGTTTGCCTTGTGCATGTGAGCTAGCTAAGTATGTAGTTGGGAGCATTCCGATTAACACCGTTCATATTTTTTGGTGGAGATTAAACTTTTTAGACGAAGGAATGCATCAATCTGAAGTCACCATAACTGAAGAGATGGAAGTCATTTCCAACTATTTTGTAAAGCTTGATTTGTATGGGAAAATAACACTGAAGACCAAGCTTAAAGAAATTCTATTCCTTGATTTAAATTCCATGTGCCCCCTGATAAGGTAAAAACTAAAGGTGCTCAAAAGAAGACCATCACAAAGCACCAAAGGTCTACGAGAAGGGACCCGTCTTACTTTGAGTATGTGGACGACTTACATTCTGTGCAAAATAGCGGCTCCACTCCAAGACAGTGTAGTTCGTCATCTAATGTTCTTCCCCCTAAGAACACCATCATTCCTATGCTTGATGAATTTCATCCCTTTATGCAAAAATTTATTGTGAACATTATTGATGTAAAAGATTATGGTAATTGTAGGTATCATGTAATTGTCGCGTTATTAGGTTATGGAGAAGATTCTTGGTCTTTGGCACACAATCATTTGCTCAAAGAACTTGCACAATGGACTGATGAATATATAGCCTTATTTGGTGGGATACATACGTTTGAAACCTTAAAGCGGTCCCTACTAGTTGATGGATTGTCGAAGGTAAAACATCACTGTCTTTAGTCATTATTTGTCTTTAATTACAAACCAATTTGCATGAAATATATTTCATAAACTATTGACTTACAGGTAACAATGGATAAGTGGAAGGATATTACGGATATGGGTCACTTAATTGCATCAAGGTATAACGTCATTGTAGTCTCTCTTTCACTCCAGCAAAGTATGAAGTTCTTCCCTCTAAGAACCCAACCTCCTAGAGATCCGAAAGTTCATCGCATTCTGTGCAGCGGTCATGTGTTTGGTAATCATTTTGTTTAGGTATGATATTCATTGTTTGATTTTATCATGTGTGCAAAATCTCTAACATTGATGATTTGTGTGGTTTTGTGTTTGCAATAGGTTTTTTTAAGAGACAACTGTTTGTTGCCATCTACCGCGTGCTTTTGGGATACTCACTGTTCCAATGAAGCCCAACAGTGGCCCAATCATTACATGGGTCGAATGCAAATGTATACTAAATCAATGAAGTTTCACACTGAACATGTTGACTTAAATGATATGTAGAATTATTTGAAAAACTGCAGCTGTTGTTTAATTTCATTAATGCATCTGTATTTCATTATACATAATAAAGTTCCATAATTGTCCAACATGAAAAATACAAAAACAATGACCAAACTATTTCAACAAAAAAAAAACATGGCATCATCGTCATCCATGTCGCCTCCGCTGTGTGTCTCTTTGCCATGAGGACCGCGTATATACAATGTCGTGCTCCCTGACACCACATGCTAGAAGCAACAATTGATGTGTCCTAGAGTATGCTTCAGTACTGTCTGTAATGATCCCATCATTGATCATGTTTTGCAACCCCTCAGCCAGCCGTTGGCAAACAGCCTGAAACACATAAATGATAAAGTATAACCTAATAAACATAAGTGATCAAGCATAAAGAATCAACTTATTAATTTATTACCATAGCATGTGCTGGTGATTGCTCTTGCAGAGATAAATGTGGTGCAGTTTCTGTATGATCAGAAGGGGGATGAACTGGGTCATCAGTGGCGTCAGCAGTAGTGTGGGTACAGGCCTCCGAAAACTAATCCAGAGTCATGAATGGATGGAAAATACGGTAGAACCACATTTCCTACTGTGGGAAAATACTCATATATCCAGCACTGTACAATTGAACAACAATCAAGTTAGCAAACCTTTCATATAAAACACACACAGTGACACTGTGGTTTACACATGGACAAGAGAATTAGTCAATTTGGTTACCTGTAATAAAGTAATGTATCCAGCTAGATGTTTCCCGTGTTGTTGAGATGCATAATTCAAGTTGTCATACATATGGACAAGAGCAGCTGCACCCCAAGAAAATCCCGCAGCTTGGACCAAGTCGCAGAAAGCTTCCAAGTATACCACACCTATATGTGGCACTCTTTTTGGCAAACAAAGTGCAGCCAACAAGATGCAACAAATATGTCTTGGCTGCTAATATCCATTGCCTGGACTGACACCGAGCATAATAAACCTCCCTTAGCCATAACAGTCTCACATATGCCCCATGGCACTGTGTCATTTCAGCTTCAGCTTCTCCGACGATGACCTCAAGCAATTCCACCAGTAATGTAATGGCCTCACCGACGTCAATCTGATCAAAGGAGTGGAAGGTTCCCATTATAGGGATATGTAACAGTGATGCCACATCATCAAGTGTCAGTGTCAGCTCCCCCACCAGCAGATGAAAACTACATGTTTAAACGTGCCATCGTTGTACAAATGCTGCAAGCAATCTCCTGTTGCTAGTCTCTACTGAGCAAACAATCAGAGGAGTAAGTTCTATAATAGCAATTAAGCATTCAATCTCAGCTACAGGCTTCCTAAATTTTACAACCTTACGTCCATGGGAAGCCAACTTTAGCTCTGCACATTCCTGTAATAAATACATGAAGACATGATTTACAATGACTGAGAAGCAAACATATTACCCTAAACTAGATGTAATTCATGATATAAATACCTCTCCTGCCCAGACTCTAAGAGCCACATGATCGGCGTAATTAGTCAACAACGAACAGTCTTCTGGCCCTCCTGGAAAAGATTCAGTGCCTAAATCCTCCGTCGTAGGTACATCACTCTCCAGATGTGGTTCCTTAACTGGAGGATCCTCGGGAACATTAACACCCGCCCTTGCTCGACGAACGGATGATGTCGGCCTACGCCACTCAGGGGCTTCCTCTTCATTACCTCTAACATTTGTACACCCTCCTCGGTCGACAACTCTTCCAACAGGCTGATGCATTCCTCCTCTAGTCCTAGCCATAATCTGTACAACATTTGTTTATATGTTAGACTATCACTTCAAACTAAACCACAACAACAAGATCACTCAACCGTTTCAAATGATAGAGAACTTCCTTATTATCAGTAATTTAGAACAAGTTTGATTCACAAGCATACTCACCAATCAAGTCCAATTCTAACAAAAGCATTGATTGAATAAGTTTGATTTACAAGCATACTCACTAATCAAGTCCAATTCTAACAAAACCAACATATAACAAGTTGAACAACTGTCATTCACATACATACTCACCTTACAAATACAATTCAAACCAAACCAACTATAACGGGTTCAACAAGTTTGATTAACATACATACTCACCAATCAAGTACAATTCATGTCAATAAACATTCATGTACTTAACAAATGTAAATCAATACATCATAATATATTTGGGATAGACACTAATATCATTTTAGAATTTGGGCTTTGGGCTTAACTCAACAACATGTGAAATCTCAACAACATGGGTAGTATCACAGTAAAAAGATGAGTTGAGAGAACTCTTAACTCTTAATGCAGAAAGTTAGTATGCTAAGTTTAGTTCCAATCCCATTATGGATTTGAAGGCCTAAAAGCTTATGATGGGATGTTAAATCTCTATATTTGAGCGTTCTTTGTTGTTGAAAATCACATGTAAACAAGTACATACAATCAATAGCATATCATCATCAATATAAGGATAATAATTGAAAAATTATGTTCCTAATTATTTTAAAAGCATTTTTTAAAAAATAATATCCCATACAGATTGGCTAATCCGTATGGGGTTTACAGATTACCGAATCCGTATACTCTCGCCTTCTCCCTTTCATGGACCAAAAACAATAGAACTTACCTCACCAGCATTGCCACCAACCAATGCCACCACGGACCACAACGGTAAGCCGGAGAAGGAAAGGATGAATGAAAGAACCAAGGAGCACGACACGGCGCAGACGAAGCAATGATGGAGGAGAAGAGAAAGTGAAATATTTTTCAATTAAATAGACAAGGGTAAATGTGAAAATGTACTATTACACTAATGGTGTAGAAGAAATTTATATGGTGTGTGAAGCTGATTCCATATATATTTGGTAGTTTGGGTCATAAGCCCATTTCTAAGTGTGGTAGTTCAACGATGGGAAACCCATAAAACTATTAAAAACCTGGCTAGCCATATATTCATCATATAGACTTTGAACTTTTGCATTAGCATCGAGCTTTTCTGGGTCCATGGAAGTAACTACATCTTCAAGGCACCCCTTGATCAATTGTCTAAGGTCTCCAAAGGCTTGTGCACACACTTCAAAATCAGAATTCTGATCTAGTAGGTTGCATTTAAGAAGAACATTTGCAACAAGACAGCGTATCTGCAAATAAATAAATATAACATAATCATCAACATTAACAGCACCTTTAACCCAAGTTAATTGGGGTCGGTGGTAGATGAACCCAATGATAAATACAAAAGAAGTTGAAAAAAAGAAGAAGAGAAATAACACAAAAAAAGAAAAAGAAAATAAAAGAAAAGAATGACGAAAGAAGGAAGAGAAAAATGAAGATGAAAGGAACTAAAAAAGGATCATCTGGAATATAAAGATAATGACGGGTTTAACCATCCACCAAACATATAGCTTTTATCAATTCCGTCCTAAGACACATATTTCACCAATCTATATTCCACTCCATTAAGTTTTGTTTAATTATCTTTTCCCACGTAAATTTCGATCTACCTCTATCTCTTATCTTACCCATCTTCGTATACCCATACATCTACCTTAACATCCTCATTTCTGCTACTTCTATTTTATGTTCATGTTGTCTATGTGTTGGCCAACATTCAACTCCATATAACATTGCAGATCTTACAACTGTTCTATAAAATTTTTCTTTTAACTTAAGGGAAATTTTGCGGCCACACAAAAACCCAGATGCATTCCGCCATTTGATCCACCCTGCTCTGATTCTATGATTTAGATCCTCATCAATCTCTCCACCTTTTTGCAAAATTGATCCCAAGTATCTAAAAACATTTATCTTGGGTACCTTTTGACCAAGTATATGCACCAGGTCTTGATCACCATTTCTTCCCAGCGAAAACTCACACTTCATATACTCAGTCTTGCTCTAACTTATCGTGAATCCTTTAGACTGCAAAGTGTTTTTCCACAATTCAAGTTTTCATTAACACCGTCTTTGATCTCTTCAATAAACACAATATCATCTGTAAAAAATATACACCGTGACTCGTCCTCTTGAATATCTTTTGATAGTTAATCCATCACTAAGACAAAGAGATAAGGACTAAGAGTCGAACCTTGGTGTGCATCTACCATGATAGGAAAATCCCTTGATGTTCAATTACAAGTTTTTACACATGTGGTAGCCCCATTATACATATCCTTGATTGCATTAACATACTTTAATGATATTTTTTTTCTTCTCAAGAGTCCATCATAGGACTTTTCTTGCTACTCTATCGTATGCTTTCTCAAGATCTATGAACATCATATGTAAATCTTTCTTCTTTTCTTGATATCTTTCCATTAATTGTCATATCAAGAAAATAGCTTCTATGGTACATATTCCTGACATAAATCCAAATTGATTTACAGAAACCTTAGTCTCCCTTCTCAAGCGATGTTCAATAATTCTCTCTCACAACTTCATAATATGACTCATGAACTTAATGTTTCTATAGTTAGAACAATTATGGATATCTCCATTATTTTTGTAGATAGACACAAGCATATTTTTTCTCCAAGCATTAGACATCTTATTTGTTTGAAAAATCTTATTGAAAAGATTGATCAACTATTTTATTGCCACATCTCTCATACATTTTCACACTTCAATAGGGATGTCATCAATGTTCCAAAGTTTTATTATTCTTCATCATCTTTAAAGCTTCATTAACTTCATATGTATTAATTATACGCACAAATAAATAAATATAAATTTAAATGAAAATCCCCCGTAATTTTTAAAAGCTTGCCCAATTTGGTTAAAGTAACTTTAGATTATGGAACCTTCTACTTTGCCGTAACTCTTTCATAATGTTGAGAATTAATGGAAAGGGGTTGGTCCACCTATTTCCAAATAGCATAGAAAAGTCAATTTGACAAGATCCAATATGCTAAATTAAAAAATAAAGAAGTCAAAATATGAACATGTTAAATCAAAATATGCTAAATAATAAAAAAAATCAAATATGAACATGTTAAATCAACAAATAATAACTAATGACGAGGGAAAACTATTCCCAGGTGACAATAGCATTTACCACGAACTTTTGAACCTGAAGTTTAAAATCTGATCCTTATGTTATAGAGAGTGGTGAATTTGTCCATTATTAAGCTCCTGTTACTATAGGAGATGCATGTCCCCCAATTGATAACTTGCAGCAAAATAAGAACATAGTTAACCAAGGTGGTCGTGTTATTGTTATCTATACCTATTAAAAAATAAAAATAAAAAATCAAAGTGGTTTAGTGTATAGTATTAAGAGGCACATAGAAACCATTTTTTGGTCTGTTGGGCTTCAATTTGAGTTAGTTTAGCTTTTATTTATTTTTCTAGTTGATCTATATACAACAAATCACAAAATATTGTCATATCCATCTAATTATTCTTTCAACAATTCAGCTTCAACTTATTGATATATTTCTAATCATAAACTTTTCTATATACTAAAAACGTTTTAAATCTCTAAAGAGAAGAGTAGTAGTACGAGGGACCTAATTTAAATATTTAAGCATGTCAACAAAAATTTATATATATATATATATATATATATATATATATATAATCTTAATATATCTTAATCATGATCTATTCCATTGAACAATAATATTTTTTTCAACATATAAAAAAATTGTTTGGAAAAAGGAGCATCATACGTGTCTTATGTGAAGTCACATAGCTGCAGTATAGCACAATGATGAGGAGAAATTTTGATCATCTTCATATAATATTACAATCAAAACATAAGGAATGTGATGTGAGTTGGTTTTAAATATTGTTCTTTAATCCTAATTGTGATTGTAATGTCAAGACATTTCAACTCATTGCATCAATCATATTTTTTCACCATGTAAAAGATTTTTGATTCATCACAATTGTGATCGCAACCATAATTTAAAAATACACCACTAAATAAAAATTATTTGAACTTTCCAATGCATATGAGATGCATAAAATTTGTCCCATGTTAACAGCTCAATTAATATGAGATGAGGATATGTAAAAATAATTAGATTAAGAAATATTCTATATTTCAATTTCTTTTTATTGCAATCTTTTTTTTTTTTTGAATACTGTATCTCTCAAAATTCGGACCTGTCTGTAAGCTAAGCTTGAAAAAGTGGACCCTAAGGCTTAAAAGAAAATATAAAAAAATGGCTCCAAAATAAGAAGCTCAATGGGCCAGATCCAAGTTTAAAAGGGTGGCCCAATAAATGCTCCTAACACGTGTCCTTCTTCTTTAGACCAGATTTTTGGGTCGCCCAATTTCTTCAATTTTCTCCTTACTTTTTTCAAATTCCGATAGGGGATAAATTCCCACTATCATTCTTATGTATTTTTAAAAAATAAATTAAACTCATGATATAAAGATGCATCAATCATCAATCTAGATTTAATTGCTTTTATCAACAATGTATATTTAATTAAGGTGGGGATATTAATAAGCATTCTTGATTGTTTGTTTAATTTTTTATTAATTGCTTTTATTTTAAAATTTGCCCTCACTGTAAGGTGCATGTATACAAAAAAATGAAGCCTTAATCAAAATGTTAATAGCTACAACCATTTAGCTTTCAGCAACAAGAGGAAGAAGCTACAACCATTTAGTTAACCCGTTACTGTTGAGGACCTTAATTTCAACCTCCATAATTATTCTTCCAGTTGGTATGCCACGACTCTCACACAAGATTCGTTAAATGGGAACAAAAATTCAATAATTGTACTTTCCCTCTCATTAATTAATTAGTTTTTGGTAATGTGCACCTAACTGTTTTTTTCTAAAAAAGAAATTATTGCAAATTATTTCAAATTATTTTTAAGGTTGTAAAATAAAATTGGGCAAAATATAATTTTAATTCTTTATCTAAAATATATACAAGGGATAAAATTAAATTCGATTTTAGCAAATAAAATTTTTGCATGCCACTTCACATTTAGTTGTAGTTTATAATCCAGTCATGCTATTTCATAAATTATCGCAATTTATAATATAATTTGGTGACGGAAAAGTAACTAGAACTTCTTTTCACTCTTGTTAAAAAAAGAAGAAGAAATTCTTCGCACTACTACTTACAGATTCTATTTTGTATGTCATCCAATTAATATGCAATATCTCAATATATATCCCTATCAATTATTCATGCGTTTCACTTAGGTGTTTACTGTACAAGTGTTTTATTAACAATCTTGCATTTAAACATGTCCCCATTGATAATACCTCCAATATTAAAATAACATTTTTATTTGTAAATATGTATAAACATTTATAATTTGAAATCCAACCAGAAAGAAATTAAAGACACATTTCAACAAAATAATGTCTAATCACGCTTTGAATGTTTGCAGGTGCTTCAAGGGGACATGCATATTGTTCTAATTGGTTCCTAAAGAGAAAAATATGGTGGAATATATGGCGCCCACTGAGATTCCTTTGTCATATAGTGGAAGTATAAATGTAACTCGTTAATCGGCTTGAACTAGTAAGAAACAACTAGATTTATTAATTCTAAAGAATGTTTAGGGTTTGGAAAGAGGGACAAAGACAGACCCAGATACCCATTATTTCTTAGCTCTCCGATTTTCTTTCTCTAACCAATGATTTGTGATTAACTTTAATTTGGAAATTTAAATGTAGGTGCACTGCAACCAATTTGTGATTCTCTGAAGTGCTCTTTGTTGAAAGTAGCCATGAGAAAAGTACTTTTAAGAAATAAAATTAAAGGGGTCAAATTTGCTAGGATGTGTGCATTATTCTAAATTTCCAATAGGATGTGGTGTTGATGATCCTAGTGAACTTAATTCATGGATTAATGTTACACACAACCTTTCAGGCCAATTTTAGAGTTGGCACGTACATACATATATGGGACAGCAAATTGATAGAAAGAAATTGAATTATCGTAGATGATCATATAAGTTAATCACATTGTTTTAATTTTCCTTTTTGTGATCTCTAATAGATAGTGCCAATCACTATGCTGAACGATCAAAAGTATATATATCACATTTATGGTGCTCTTTATGTTGTTGGATTTTAGTTGAAGCTAATCACAAGCTAATTATTATAATATATGGTTTGCTCTTCATCAGTTGTTTGTCATATCGCACAATATAATTTTGATAGTGCAAGTCACATTCTCTGCATACATATAATCAAAGTTCAATAATTGGCACATGAAAAAAAAATTGCGCTTTTTTGAATGTCCCTGCAAATTACTCGAATCGTCATTTATCTGTAATTGGCCCTTTTTTAAAGGAGCAATATATACAGGGGCTGCTGATAGAGAGAAAATATGAAGCTCATAATCATGTAATTAATGAATTTGCAGAGCAATGAAAGTTAAGAATCACTAGTGACATTTAAAAATTAGTTCGACTATATAATGCTATTATATATAGCCTTCATTGCATTTAATCATGACAACGAGGCTTGTATCCGCCTAATCCTGTCTCGATTTCGATGGGAAAAAACTAAGTTGAACAAGTTCAGTTTCGATTTCGATTTTTTCCCGCATGAAAAATTTGGGGGCGGGGGCAATTTTGGTAATGCCAGTATCCGTCCCACCCCTGGCCGCCAAGTCCAGATAGAACATAGAAGTTTCAAATGTGAAATTATTGACTCCTTCACGGATAAAGCTATTGTGGACAAGCTATTCAAGTCTCCCACCATGGGAGAGTCTTTTTTCAATCGTTAGATATATCACCTTTTCAATCAAAGGTTCCAATATTTTCTTTTTCTCTTTTTCTTTCTTTGCCTCTCTTTACCCCTATCTATTGCAACCCATTGAACCCAGCCTACCTACTTTCATCAAAGCCCCAGGGAGCACGGGGTCGACCACAGAAGCTACTCGGCATGGCAAAGAATGAGTTTTTGGCAAAAAATTCGTAGGTGGAGTTAGGTGGTTTGCGGTGCTTCACGGCGGATTTGGTTTTGGTGGCTACAAAAGTTGTCATTGGTGATTCGGAGGAAGACGATGCGATGGTGATGGTGATGGTGATGGAGAACAGGAAACCCCAAATAGAAGAGGTATAACCCACTCGTGGAAGACAATGTTGCACTCCGCAGTCCGCAATCCGCACTCCGCAATTGCACCTTCGTCGCCATCTACGTCACACCTTTCTCAGTCGATCTCATTTTCTTCTACGTTCGGTTCGAGGGTGGGGGGTGGGGGGAGCGGGGAAAACCGACACCCGTCAAGGGCGGGATGGGAGCAAATTTCTGCCATGCATGGAGAAATATATATAACTTAGTTATAGAAGTAAAAATAAAATCCTGTTTGAACAAATTTACAAATACTTATAATAAAATAAAATAAAAAATTAAACTTTCTTTACACGTTAAACTCAACTTATATACCTTATTTTTAAACAATTAGATTGGAGAATTTTTATAAAAACAAGATCAAATACTTATAATTTTTTTTATTTTTTTCCCTTTCACTTATACTTATTTACGAAGAAATTCATTCAAATAAGATATAAATATTTTCAAATCAATTTCCTACCAACTCAGGGCAAGGTGCCATTAATTACGTACGTTGAAAATGAATTTGAATACTAAACAATGAGAAGATATATAAAATGAAAAAAAAATGATAACGTTTATATTTATTCTTGATTTAAAAGTAATTAAATTTACAAAATATCATTAACTTCTTTTTTTATTTTACATATTTTCTTACTTTAAATCCGTTCAAATTTTTTTCTAAATTGAATAATAGGAAACTTTTATTCCAAAAGTGATTATAAATGAATCACTTGTGATGTGTTTAAGGTCAGAATCAATATTTTCTTTAATAATGAAAATTGTTACAGGATAGAAAGTAGCTCTAGAACATCACATCCTCGATCCATTACACCCGTGTTTAACTTGCAAAACTGGAAAGGAGTTTTTCTCTCTTATAAGCGATATATCTTAATACAATAAAAACTCACAAATAAACTATTAATTAATCAACTTAAATTCCATATCAAGCTTCAATGGCATGCTATCAATTATTTTTCTTCTCTGTTGGAATAATATAGTCTTCTCTGAAGAATAACGCGTTGCGTATGTATAACACTTACGACATTCTTGAATATGAATAAACATATTTCTCTATGTATCCCTGGGAGAAGTTATCGATGAATTTGTCCAGTAGTTATTATACTATGGTTGGAGACCTTTATCTTCAAGCCATTTTTTACATTTCCTGAACATGGAACTCATATTTTGATTTGGCCACTACAAAACGCAGTGTATATCCATAAATGGATATAAGAAAGTGTTCACAAACAACGATTTTGATTTGTTTGACAGAGAGTATAGAGACACGCTCCTAGAGTTCAATAATATTACAATTAATGTAGCATAATTTTAATTGTGCATGTTGGGAGCTGACCTCTTTGATTAAGATTGCCGTTGAATTAATGCAAAGCGATCTTTTACAAAACATTATTAAATAAAACAAACCTATGGAAAGGAGTTATCAAATATTAATAGCACATTAAGTACTTGTAAAGGCTATAGGGGTTCTAGCTATAATCCCTTTTCATGGGGGATTATTATTGTTCTAAGTTCCTGTGCAACGGATCATGTGAATCATGCTAATATTATATATGTGCAAACTAAGCAAAACATATATGCCTATAGTTAGTGACAATTAAATAAATCCCAAATACCGCAAAGGGGGATACCTCTGACACACATGGCTACATCAAATGCCTTGATATTTTACCTGAGAAAATAAAGGGTTTGTTTTGCCTTTTAAACCCTCAAGTAGATGCATAAGCCTTTTCTATAATGAGTTTATTTATAGTAGTATATAGTACCACGTACTGCCTTCCAATTCAAGTCGATATTAATGGTTGAGAATAACTAAATGGAATTTTTTTATTACAACCTTAAGTATTAAGTATTGTTTACATGCGTTTGTTATTAATATATCATCTCCTTTAACCTAAAGCGAGATCCCTAGCTAGCCGTTTTGGAGTTGACTGAAAGAGGATGCGCTAATTATTTTATCCGACAACAAGCCGTAGTCCTATTTTGTGAAAGTTTATTATGGTCTTATAATATAAGATCAAGTTGATATATAGTTTTAACTTTTTGGTTTCTGTATTTTGTTTACGTTATACATTAAAAATAAAACAAAGGAGCATAAGAATTACTATCGCTGTAATTAACAATCACTTTTTAGAAATATGCATGGCTATAATATAGGGTCATAGCCTAATTGGATCCAATATAGGGTCATAGCTTAATTAGAATGGCAATCATACATCTCTCTCTGGTACAGGAACTTTAAATTAGTTTAGTGTGCATCTCATGCGTTATAAATAACATTTTATTCTTTAGAAAAAGATAGAGTTCTTAATATATAAGGTTCGTTTCTAACGTTGCATGCCGCTGGGGAGTAATTAAAATGTAGCGACCATGGTTTGTTTTTTCAATCTATTATAGTCGGGAATGTATATTAACTCTTCTTGGTATTGCATAAATAGAACCATGCTACATATCAGCTTTCTTTAAAAACTTAATTTATACGTGGAGAAGATCGATGCTTAAATCGACTAGAATGAAACTACAAAAATAATTAATGAGGTTTAATTTTTGGGATTGCATTACATATATAAAAGATGCTGGCATCATGCTATCGCAAAGGGATCGATTCTTTTGTACAGGAGGAGGAAAGGACTAGGCCTGATCTAAGGATGCACATTGCTCTACGTACCTAGAACCCTTTGTCAGACTCAAACGTGATGATGTCCACCAACAATGGCCTAAAATCTTTCTCATTATAATCTGTTGCATAAGTAGTAATTACTTTTAAGACAATTCATATTGGACGTGTGTTTGGATGTAAGTTTTTCTAGAAATACTTATAAAATAAGAAAGTAAGAAGAAGAAAAAAATGAAATGAATTTTTCCATAAGTTAAAATGAATTTTTCATTAACTTATTTGTAAATGTCATATCATCTTTTAGGAAAGTTATATTGGTGAACTTCTAAGAATTAGCTAATAAAAAACTTATTTTTACTTTTGGAAAAATTTATATTATTTTTTCTTCTTATTTTTTTATTTTAAAAATACTTTTAAAGAAACTTACCTAAATAGACCCATATACTACTAAGGTCTCTAACACACTCATAAGTTGACCATGTAAGATATGTGAAACATCCAATCAAAGCTTCTTTCAATGGAGAATAGGGGCAGCCAACAAACCTCATTGCCTCAAAGCTGGAGTGCAGAGAAAAACATGTATC
Source organism: Glycine latifolia (assembly GCA_013407115.1). Taxonomy (NCBI): domain Eukaryota; kingdom Viridiplantae; phylum Streptophyta; class Magnoliopsida; order Fabales; family Fabaceae; genus Glycine; species Glycine latifolia. The sequence continues at coordinate 7,947,377 of CM023956.1, read as the reverse complement.
TTTGAGGGGCCAGCCGGATAGATACTAATGCCAATGTGGGGTGTGTTTTGTTTCATATTTGGAATCAATTCTCTTCAAAAAAATTGTGTACGTAATTGTTACCAGAAATATATATATATAAATATATATATATATATATATATATATATATATATATATATATATATATATTATCTTATGTTCAGCTTAAGCAAAATATTCTCTTATGAAATATAATTTTTAAAAAACTTCTTTAAAAGTAGAGATTAAATTGACTCTTAATAGTAAATTAATGTTTGTTGGATCAATATATTTTTATAGATTTTTTTTATAAGCAAAAACTTATTGATGAAAATGTAATCAATACTCATTTATACAATAACTCATGCAAATGCTTTTCCCAAAACATTATTTTATAATTTTTTTGAAAATTTATATATATATATATATATATATATATATATATATATATATATATATATATATATATATATATATGTATACCAACTTTAAATAAAGCTTCAGGTTTATATACGAGAGTCATTTGACTGGATATAAAGTTCCTGTAGTTATCATTTCTTTGTTGAAAAAGGAACAGATCTTATATATAAACGATCTAACCTGAGGAAATAATCAAAAAGCTTTTGTGTGCACGCCTGAAAAGGGTGTTCATGGAAGGAAAGAACCTTGGAAGAACTAAGATACCTTAGTTATTATGTTTTATTTTTCTGTTTAAATATAAAATACAGATCGAATATTATATGATGATAAACTAAAGATTCTCCAAAAGATTAGGGGGCACATTTGGATGGGATCCTTTGACAACTTAGTGTCATCATGAAGTATGGAAGAATAGTGGAGTTTGATTCACATTTTACATCCAATAAGAACCCGTAAATGACTAGGTCGGTTTACTTTGATGCAAGAATTTTCAGTATATATGAAAGGTATATACCCTTTGGCAATTACCTTGAGATCAACCAAGATATTTTCTTTTCACGAGGGATGTTAGCGGGTTGGTTCAGATTAGTTTTGACTAAATTTAGGATCCAATCCAATTAAATTTGATCGGTTCGGTTTAGTTTTTAGAAGAAAAAAATTTTGAAACTCAACCCAACCCGTTCATAAACGGTTTAGTTCAGTTCGGACCAATGAGTTATCCATTTAAATTTGATCTTTTTTTTCTTAGAATTACTATTTTATATCATGATTCATCCACATATTCAATATAATTAACACAATATGTTAAATAGTCATTTTCGTCCCTGAATGTGTAGAAACCTGACAAATTCGTTTCCGAAAGATGAAAATTCAAATTTTAGTCATCGAAAGTGAAAAAAATGCGAAAAATCTATTCATCTGTTACCGTTAATGAAAGAACCTACGTGACACAGAAAGACGAAAATGTCACCATAATGATTGTCAACATGGCTGCAGAATATGTTGAATCAAAATGTCAGTAGATTTCCATTTGACCAAAACGTTAGTAAGTTTCCATTGAACAAATTTGTCAGATCCCAAATTTTGTTTCATTTAAGGGTAAAATGCAATTTAGGATAAATAGTTATTTTCTTCCCTGAATGTGTAGAGCGTTGAATTAGTTCTGAGATATGAAAATTCAAATTTTAGTATATTCATTTACATGCAGTGCAATTTTGCTACAACTATTTGTTTGTCTTCTCAGATCATTGACACATTGTTGGAATATAATAATATCATAAGATATTTTTATCCAATGGAAACTTACTAACATTTTGGTCCAATGAAAACTTACTAACATTTTGGTCTAATATGTTCAGCAACTATGTTGGTAATCATTTTTGTGACATTTTCATCCCTCTATGCCACTTAGGCTCTTTCATTAACGGTAACAGATAAATGAATTTGTCGCACTTGTTTCACTTTCGGGGACTAAAATTTGAATTTTCATCTTTCGAGAACGAATTTGTCAGTGTTTTACACATTCAGAGATGAAAATGAGTATTTACACTAACACAATATTATCAAATATTTGAAAGTAGTAAAATTGATTCATTTAATACCATTAACATAATATTTTAAAATAGACTAATACAAATTAAAACAAAATATTCTTTAACAAGGTTTACTATAATAGTCTGAATCACAACTATTTCCTACAAACTAATTTCTTGTAATAAACTTTGGTGCAATCAGATTTGTTACAACCACATTTGTTGAAACAAATGAAAAAATTATGATATGTTAATATTATAAACATTTGCAATTCCAACACTTAGAGTTCAATATTAATAGTATTTAAAATCAAACAAAACAATTCTAAAATTTTTGATTGGTTCAGTTCGATTTTGATTAGATCTATAGATTTACACCCATGACCCAACCCATAAATGAACGATTTTGATCGGTTCAATTCGGTTTTGACTCAAATACATAAATGACCCAATTCAAACTGTCCGGATCAGTTTGGATCAATTTAAATTCGCAGATAATCCGTACCCATGAACACCCATACCTTTCACAATACTTGTTAACGTTTATGGTAATTTGACAACAAAATCACTATCCTCGTGTTTTATGGGTCAAAATTCTACCTTGACACAATATTTATTAGGCATTTACGGATCCATATGGCAAAGTAATATATATCAATATCTATTTGTTGTAGAGTATTTAATTAATAACCAATATAAACTAGTTATTTAATTTAAGTACAACTAATGGAGTCAATTTTTAAGTATAATATGTTTATCAATATAATTACAAATATTTAAAATAAATTATTCTAATAAAACTGAATTTGAGATAAAACTAATTTTATAATACTCATTTTAAAGGTTTTTTTTCATTTAAATTTGTCATATTTTCTATTTCTTTGTCTGGCTCTTTCAATCAAATAAAAAATAATACGGGATAAAATATAATTACAGGTATTATTCATTCATTCAATAATCAACAAAAACGCCGAATTTTTTAATTTTAATAAAACTCAAAATATATTAGATGACCTATTTAAAATATGATTTAACCAAATTAATTAGTTATAAAAATATTAATATTATTTAAGGTTTTTAAACATTTTCAAACCAGAATTGAGAGCTGTAATTGTCCCCCGTAAAAAGTTCGATGTACAGTGGACACAGATGTTATTGTTGGGAATTAAATCTATTTCACGACTTAAACCTAATTAATTAAAAAAATGCTAAGATCTAAATCTGCCCCTTAAATGATTTTATTTTATTTTACAAATGAAGAAGTGGAAATAAAAAGTACCACATTGGTTGCTAAAATGAAGAAGATATTGTAGACCTTAGATTTTTGAGACTCAACAAAAGAAGCACAAGTTAGAAGAAAAATGAATATGAATATATAATCTCGTAGGTTCAAATTTAAAATAACTCTCTAGATATATGGTCTATTTGAATACAAGTTACAAATATTTTTGAGAATTTTTCTATTTTTTTAGTAGAAAATATCTCAAAAACATTTTAACCTTGTATTTAAATATGTTGATAATCTAATAATAGAAAATTTTGGTAATTTAGATGATATCCTAAATTTAAATCTTATTGCTTTCATTGTACATAATAAAAAAAAAGAAGACTCAAACTTAAAATAAAGTTCTAAGTTGGAGATTAAAAGCAAATGACACCTAAGCTAGGCCACTTGAAGTTGAGAACTAATGTTTGGAAATGGAAAAAGTTGAAATAAAGAGTAGGGTAAATAGTCATTTTTGTTTCTGAATGTGTACAACATTGACAAATTCATTCTTGAAAGATGAAAATTCAAATTTTAATCTCCAAAAGTGAAAAAAGTTAGACAAATCCATTCATCCGTTAATTTCTATTCGTTACCGTTAATGAAACAGCCTACGTGCCACATTCAGGAACGAATTTGTCAGTGCTCTACCCAAAATATAATTTAATCTTCATCTTCCTCCCCCTTTTTTAATCGTTGCAAGTATAACATTACAATAAACACTTAAAAAAATAGGAAAACAAACATAAGTTAGAAGAAATATAATAATAAGCATAATATTAATTAATAAGCATAATCTGTTCGTTGCTTTGAAATTTTTATTATAACAATATTAGGTAATGATAAAATCAAGTTAAGTATTATTTTTTTGTAAGGATTAACTTAATGGTTGTGCATTTTAATTTGTTTGAGTCTCCTATTTTGGGTAAGGTTCTGTCTCATATTTTTGCTTTGAAATTTCTAATATGACAATACATTACCCAAAATATGAGACTTGAACAAAAATGCACATCCATTAAGGTAATCCTAAAAAAAAAATGAAACTCAACTTGATTTTGTCACTACTTAATATTGTCACAATAAAAACTTCAGAGCAACAGACAAATTATGCTTATTATTATGTTTGTTCTAACTTATGATTGTTTTCCTATTTTTTTAAGTGTTTATTGTAATGTTAAGCTTGTAACGATTAAAAAAAGAGGAAAATGAAGATTAAATTATATTTTGGGTAAAACGTTGATAAATTCATATCTGAATGTGTAGCGCGTTGACAATATGAATGTATTATATAGACTCTTTCATTAATCTGTACTTTTATCATTTTTAATGATTAAAATTTGAATTTTTCTCTTATATGGACGAATTTGTTAACTCTTTACACATTTAATGATAAAAATGACTTTTTATCCTGTAAAATTCTAGCTCAAAAGTTCAAATTGACGTTGGTGTTTAGAGAAAGTAGCTTTCAAGCACAATCTAACAAAATAGCAAGTCACTCACCCACAATTCAAGACTTGGACAGGCTATTGCATAATTTCAACAACTTCATTACGGACAAGGTGAAGGAATTGTACATAGTCAGTAATCAACTAATCAAGAGAGCAAGATGAATTACATGATCTAAAATTGTGTTGACATGGTAATTTCCAAAAGGATTATTTTACTGCTGCTTTTAAAAGCATACATCTACTGCATCCGAAGTAGAAACAATATTTTATAGTAAAGCAATTTTTAATGAAGTTATCAGACCAGCTCATGGTAATTAAATATAAAATAATACTAGTAATTTACTAGTGAGTTTGAAGTGATATGTGGCTACTTCTTTTGCTTTTGTTTTACCTCAATGTTTATATATATGCTTAAGCTATATTTGCTTATATGTCCATCATGATTCATGACTAATAGCAGTCAGATCCTTTAATTAAATCAAGCAGTCTATAACTGTTTATGGACCCAACTACTACAAAACATCCCAAAAAATCATACTTGGAACTGACTGGCCCTCTACGTGTCATGTCCACTTTTTATCTATATAGTTGAAAGTACTATTCTACAACCATCAATAGGATCTCTGAGTGCTTATACTTGTCCTTATAGCTAGCATATTTGCTCTCCCCCTAGTGAGTTTTTTTTTTAAAAAGAAAAAAAGAAAATATTCTTGTGGTATAAAGATGTCCTACATAACCAAACGCCTTTAACACACTCATGAGCACTACTGACCATTTCATATATATATATATACATATATTTAACCCACTATACCCCAGTAAAAATCCCTTGTGAATAACAACCTTTATTCCTCTACTTTCTTTCTGTCCATAAGTAGAGTTGCTCCATATGAGACTCTCTTGCTTCCCGCTTTCTCCTCCATTGAAACAAAACCAAACTTCAAACTCTCAGGTCCCTCAGTTTGCTAAAGCAAATTAGACCTTCATAATATACCCTATTTCCAAAATCCAATTCTTCATAACATCAAACCATCCATCATCTTCTCATCTCATCAGCTCAATTCTTTATAAGAGGGGAGAGTTGGTGATTAAAGGAGTTGAGTTTCTTTTATGGTTTGTTTCACTTTGATATATATAACTTCAGCACCACCTAAACCTTAGTAGCTACGCTTCAAAGTCTTGAAATAATCTACCTTATACCCTCCAAACTCTCCACCATTTTTTTTTCTGGTTGTTCTTCATGGACTACTTGAAGGAACTTGAAGGAAAAAGTGTCCATGATTGTTATCACCAGCGCCAGATAAAGATGAGTAAAATGGCAAGCCCTATATTTGTTCCGGGACCAGTTATAGTGGGAGCTGGTCCCTCAGGGCTAGCTGCAGCAGCTTGCCTTAAACAGAAAGGCATTCCAAGCCTAATCCTTGAAAGAGCTCAATGCTTAGCTTCAATGTGGAAGTTCAAGACTTATGACCGCCTCAGGCTTCATCTCCCAAAGCAATTCTGCCAGCTCCCTCTCATGCCATTCTCCAAAAACTTGCCTTCTTATCCCACAAAACAGCAATTCTTGGCCTACCTTAAGGCCTATGCTGACCACTTTGACATAAAACCTGTCTTCAGCCAGACTGTGGTCAGTGCTGAATTTGATCATGTGTGTCATCTTTGGAGGGTAAAGACTCAAGGAGTACTCAAGAAAGAGGACACAGAAGAATATGTTTGCCAATGGCTTATAGTTGCTACTGGAGAGTGTGCTGAGGAAGTAGTGCCTCAAATTGAAGGGATGGGAGAGTTTGAAGGGCAGATTGTACACACTTGCAAGTATAAGAGTGGAAACAAGTTTTGTGGGAAGAATGTTTTGGTGGTTGGTTGTGGGAATTCAGGCATGGAGGTTTGTTTGGATCTCTGCAACCACAATGCTCACCCTTCCCTAGTGGTTCGAGATACGGTGAGTTCACTTCTGAAAAAATAATTGCTTTAATTTGTTTTGGTAAACTAAACATGCACTTAAACAACTCATTATATGAGACATGCCAAAGATCTTCCACCATTCTTAATTAGATACTAATAGTAATTAATATAATTGAAATATTTATACTCATAAAAAGTATAGTGAGTTTTCTGTACTGAAATAGAGAAATTTTATGCTACACTAAAAAATTTAAGTTTTGGTACTGTTATTGAGAAATTCTCTTTTTCTCTCTTCCTTTCTCTTTCTTGATGTACTCAAACTTATTTAACTATTGGTTTAGTACCAACACCCTAACATTTTACTAAGGGTATCAAAGCCCAACTCTAAAGAAAAAAAAATCTTAGTTTGAGATGAAATATAGAAAAATATATAGAAATAATAATGTAAATATGTTCCTGTCTAACTCTTCATAGTTCTCTGATAGTCAATTCTGATAGACCAATTGATCTAAGGCCGATGTTTTTTTGACAAAGCTGGAAACTGGAGCGTGAACACAGTCTGCTAACATATTATACTATATTTTGCTATAACTAGCACTCTCAAATGAGTTTGTGTCATTGTTCTCTCTCACTTCATTCATTGTAACTCGTTTGCATGCGCAACAAGGTCAGCATCCCAATACCTTAGAATAATATGGCCTTTGAGTTCGAGATCAATCTTTTTTCTCTGCACACAACCACTGTGTGTCAGTATTCACAGACACAACACTGGAAGCATGAAAAGATTATTGTCATTAGTCTCCACCCTCGTGTCTACAATTTCCTAAAAAGTTTCTTAAGCTATCACTTTTCCACCCCACTTTTTAATTTTTAATGTGATATTGAGATCTTTTCTTTTTCTATTCATTTTGCAGGTGCATATCTTGCCACAACAGATGCTAGGGAAATCAACTTTTGGTTTATCCATGTTCTTGCTCAAGTGGTTTCCTATACGTTTTGTAGATCAATTTTTGCTTCTAATGTCACATCTCATGCTTGGAGACACAGATCAATTTGGACTTCGCCGTCCAAAACTTGGTCCTCTAGAGCTCAAGATCTTGTACGGAAAGACACCAGTTTTGGATGTTGGGACACTCACTCAGATCAAAAATGGAAAAATTAAGGTAACACACATAATAACATTACTCTTGTATGTGCCAATCAAATCCAAAAGAGCTCTCATCATAGCTATCTTGTTTTCTTGTCTTAATCAGCCAAAATTGTTTTTTCCTCTAAGGCAAAGGTTTAAAAGAAAAAAAAAGAAGACATTTTTTGTTTCATTGTTTCCAACATTAGACCTTGTCCAATTATGTGTATAGGTTTGCCGGGGAATTAAACGACTAGCACGCAATGCGGTGGAGTTTGTTGATGGAAAAGTAGAGAACTTTGATGCCATCATTCTAGCAACTGGTTACAAAAGCAATGTACCCTCTTGGTTAAAGGTGCTTCCTTTAATTCTTTGTTGCTAACTTTGGTATTGTTTTGGTATTTTGTCCAATAAAAGTAAACTTTCATTTAATTAATTGAGTAAATAGTCCACAATAAAAATATTTTCATTATTAACTAATTATAAATTTATTACTTTTACAGTAATTATTTAAAAATTTACATCATGATAATTTCTGATCAATTGACCGTCCAAAATTTTTATACTAACAATATATAAAAATTAAACTCTAATTAATTTACTTAAAATTTCTAAAATATCATTTATTTTTTAGAATTATGTTTGATAATATATTTTTTTAGAGGAGAGATTCCAGCAAAAACTGGGCAACACTAGCTTGTTCAATCTCATCATATTATAATTGGCATATTGATTGGGCTTGACATATACTGTGAGCAGGGCAGTGACATGTTTAGTGAGAAAGATGGGTTTCCCCGGAAGCCATTCCCAAATGGATGGAAAGGTGAAAATGGACTCTATGCGGTTGGTTTCACCAAACGTGGCCTGCTTGGTGCATCTATTGATGCAAAGAGGATTGCTGAAGATATTGAACATAGCTGGAAAGCTAAGGCCACGCATGTTTTGGAGTTCCCTTGTCCACTTGCGTGATGTGGGAAAGATATATGCAACTGTTTTAGGATTAGAAAAAAAATAAAATAAAAAAGGTATGGCCAAGCCTCTTGGTGGCCTGGTGCCTTTTATTTGACACACTGCTTTGTACCAAACAATTTCTCTCCCATTTCAGTACAGCAGCCTCAAAAGGGAAAAAGGAGTTAGAGAAAGAAAAGGAAAAAAAAAAAGAGAGGGCATATATATGTGTGTGTATAGAATGTGTGATTCCTATAAATCCATTTTCACCAAACTAGGGGATTGGGTTGGCGACCAATTTGATATGTATTTTTAGTTTGGTTGGGTTGAAATTAACTGAATATTGTCATGTTACAGATTTGTATATTTTGTACATTGCCTTATCTACCTAGTTAGCTAGTTGATTTTTTTGAGAAAATGGGCTGTTGTTATAGTTTTTGAGCCTATAGAAATTATGTAATGTATCCATCGATTTGTCCTTGTTCTAATTATTTATGAGAGAATTGCAAGCTTTGTGATATATATGTATTGTAGATATCTAGCTACTACTTAATTAGCTGGGTGCACAGGACCATAAAAAATCTTAAGCAGAGGGAGAACATTGGAAAAAAGCATTCAAAAAAGAGAAAAATCCAATAGCATCAAAAGAAAAGTCCATTAAACTATGGAAAGGTCCCAATTCCCATGAAGATGAAAGTGGCCCTTTGATTATCTATACGACTCATGCAGTTTACTTTTTTCACAATATTTTACTTCTAAAATGAATTACTTTAATCGTTATCTTCATTGCCAGGCCTTTTTCCATCGGTATCAGGAAAACGGACCACATTTTGCTCTTGAAAGTCCACAAAATGTCTTCCACGGTTTAGTTTTGATTGATCTCTGCCAATGCCAACACGTCGATCTATTAATAAATGAATGACAAGCTATATGGTTGAAAATTGAATCCAGTGGACATGTATACTGTGTGCATAAACTTTGAATTCAAAGATAAAAGAAAATATAATTCAAGGGACACTTGGAATTAAATTTTTAGTGATAATTTGGACCCCATTCTTAGTGAATATAAGTTTTTTTTTAAGTTAAATGTTTATGGATCTTGTTACTTTTAAGATTCTCACTTCATTAATGTATGCCTAGCTAATTAATATGAAACTTCCATCACCAAAAAAAATTATGAAACTTCATCACTCACACCCTTTTCTAAATAATTTGTACTTTTTAAGTTGATGAATATGTAGATATTCATCCGAATACTAAGAAAAATATATACTATGGACCTTTCAATAAATATAGGGGCAAAATTATATATTATTAAAATTAATGAAAATATAATTCTTAAATTTAGACTTAACAAGTTCATTTTTAAAATGATTTTTTATTAGGTTTTTAAAATGATTGTTTCTTTTATATTTTAATGTACATTTATTTTTTTATACACTATATATCAATATAATTTTTTCACAGAAATTATATATACTAGATGATGATTTTTAAAGTAAGTATTAAAAGAAAATCATTTGATTGAATGATAGCATAATGTTTTTACACGGTTAATGCATTTTAATTAAAAAATTATATACTTTAAGCTTCATTTTATGAGAAATGAAGATACACATATATGATAAATTCCACTTTACTTCCTTATGGTTTCACATGCACGTTGCCAACCTACGCCTCTATACTTTGTTTTTTTAAATCACTAAACTCCTTTACCCCTTTTTGCTTGATTTATTCGTGGGTTTAGGCACATTAACCAAAATAAATTGGTGTTGTTATTAACCACAATTTAAACCATTGTTATGACATTTTTCACTTTCATCTATAAACTTAGAGACTTTAATTGATTAAAAGAAATTATACACATATGCGTGTGTGAGTGAGAGAAAAATTAAGTTACATTAGTGTTGTTAGACTTAAGATTCATTTAATAACTTATATAATATTTTTTTTGAAGAAATATAATATATTTCTTATTGAATCAACTATTGAGTTTTAAATAATTATCATCTTACTTGACTATGTCAATTTTTATAATAATAATAATAATAATAATTATTATTATTATTATTATTATTATTTGTTAGGTCTTTGATAGGAAATCCTTATAGAAAAATTTATAAGATTAATTCTCTAATTGGGGTGGTAAGTAGCTAGGCAAAGCCCTTCGCAGGCTACAAAATTTAAGATTCAAATCTATAAACCATCTTTTTTTTTTGTTGAATAAATCTTTAAACTATCTGTGGTCGTGAGCTTGATTATCTTCTTATTGCGATCAATCAAGTACTTTTGACCATTCCTAATTACTAAAAGGTTTTTTTATATAATAAAAAATAATATATAACACAAACAGACATATAATGCAACACTACTAGAAAAATCGCTTTCTACATTGGTTATTTTGGACTTTCAACACTACTAGAAAAATCGATTTTTGCATCGATTATTTTGAACTTTTAACATCGATTTTTAACCAATGTTGAATCCACCGACATGAAAAGTATCAATGTTAACATCAATTTTTGAAAACCGATGTTAACATACCTAAATGACATCGATTTTCTTAAGAAAACCGATGTCGTCAAATAAGAAATTAAAAAATAAAGTGAAATATGTAAAATCAACATTGGTTTTTTACTACATAACCGATGTTGAATGTTATTTTTTTTAAAAAAAAATACGTCTATTTTTTTTTGTTTTTTACCCTTATTTAAAATATTGTCAAAACTCCACCAAAATATATAAAAATAAATTACAAAAATTAAATATATTATGACATATAAAATTAGTCGAGTGAAGAAAATTCAAAAAATCAGGAGCAATCACAATGAGTCAATCAAAGAAACAAGTCTCTATTAAATTATCCCAATCTCAGATCCAAAAATAAACTAAAAAGACCAGTTAACTTAGAATTTAGACTATATCAATATTATGACATTAAGCGGGAAAATAACCTATATAAACTAGGAACCTTCATGAATTGCAAAACCAGTTTTACATTCACATATTCCACTGGAGAGGCACGTGCCATTACCGATGCAATTGCTGGGGTAGGAACCTGGAAAGTGAAGAGAACAAGAATTAATAGACAGAGGGGTTAGAATCAAATAAGTTGTGTTAAAGGCCTTGATGTTGAACATATAAACTTCAAACTGTCATAACTTTTGATAGAAATGTCCGATTGAGGTGTACCTTGTGTCAAAACGCTCGAAATTCAGAGGAGAAGCCCTAGGCAAATCCCCGGTTAACTATTTTTTCCCAAAAAATGCCTCTAACTAGCTAAAAATAGGATTCAACATTCAATCATCCAAAATAGAACACTACAATATAATAGAACAACGAAAATTGAAATAACTTGTATCAAGAGTCAACCTCATTGTGGTGAGCTTTGGGTGGCTTCCTGTCTGAAACACATGACAACAATTAATTAACCTCCCAATAAATTGAAATCATGAGAGAAACTACAAAATATCAGATACACACACAACCGAAAAACAAGAAACTGACCTTAATAACATATTAATGTAAGAATGTAAGCATGCAAGCATGATTTAGGGTTTCATTGTGAGGTGTGAGCACGAGCGAGAGATTCAGAGGCGTGAGCACGAGCGAGAGTACATAAGAGAGACCAGAGCAAAAGAAAAATGAAGGAACAATGAAACCAAGACCAAGAGCAAGTACCTAAGCACGAGTGAGAGTGAAAGTGAAATGTTAGTTGCGAGCAGACCGAGAACGAGAGTGGAAGCACCAAGTCTGCTGTGAGAGTGAAGGCAAGAAGTGAAGAGTGCGAGCAGTGAAGGCTGAGAGTGAGAGGCAGAGATAGGCGCAAGAGTGAAGGGTTCTTAATTTGGGGGTTAGGACTAACACTTTTATAATAACAATAACAACATCGATTTTCAACGAAAAATCGATGTTGATTATCTCCTGAACAACATCGATTTTCTTAAAATCCAATGTTAACATGCTCTGTTAACATCGGTTTTCCAAGGTTTTTAGGAAAACCGATGTTAACGTGTATTTGTTAACATCAATTTTTCAAACTAACCTTAAAAATCGATGTTAACGTATATCTGTTGACATCGATTTTCCAAAATAACATTAAAAACCGATGTTAATGTGTATCTGTTAACATCGATTTTTAAGGTTTTTAGAAAAACCGATGTTAACAGAGCACATTAACATCGGTTTTTAAGAAAATCGATGTTAATCATGTCCTGTTAATTACGAATTTGTCACCACGTTTTTATTAACATCGATTTTTAATAAAACCGATGTTAACTTAGAGATGTTAAAACTCATTTTTCTAGTGATGCAAGTAAATATGTACACTAGTTATACGTAGTAAAGAGGACTTAATTAATTTATTATTTAGACAAAACCCCTTGCTAGCTGGTACAAAATATTGCTAGAAAAGAGATATACCGCAAATGATTTGGATTTTAATTGAAAATGACAAATTTAGTTATATATAAAGGAGAAAGTTAGTTACGGTATTAAGATAAAGATATGTTGGTGTGTTTTATTCCGACCGAGTAAGAGTGTTGGTAAGCTTATTATACACAAAGAATCTTAAGCCTTTGAATGAAGACGAATAGTCATAAGCAGTGAGTAAGTTCCAACCTTGCAGCCTACACTACACACAAACATTACAGACTATCAGCATCAAGGGTCCCCTTTTCCAGTGGTACAATCCAAAACAGGACCACCAAAAGTGTTCCTTACTAATTATTGCCTGCCCCATGAATTTTTCTTAATTCCATCCTTAACAACCCCTTAATTCTTTCCCATTTTTATCTTCTTTTGTCCCTTAACCTATCATATATTCCATATTATTGACTTCTTATTCATCATAATAAAAATAAAAATTATTATGTTCATATGATATCAAAGCAAGAAAAGAGCCAACATATGAGCAATGATTCCTCAAGATAATGCATCCATCTCGTCTCTTTTTGGATTTGAGCACGTTTCCTTTCCCCCACTAACATCTTTCTTTTGGTTTTTATAGATTGGCCCTACTAGCATTTTAGTAGGATATATATTGTCTGATAATAACAGGGTTATATGTTGAGAGACTTTAATATATTTATTCACATTCTTTGTTTACTATATATTTGGGTAATAATTTAATTTATAAATAATTTTTTTTTCACATAAAATAATTATTTTTAGGCTTTTTGGGATATGACCTATAATCCTATATATTTATCATATCATCGCTTTTTTTAAGGAAAAAATATAAATTAAAAATATAAAGAATACTTTATCCGATATGTAGATTTGTACTGAAAAACATATATATTTAAGTAACTGCCTAACTAATTTGTTGCCCAAATTCAAGTATATAAATAAGCTCCGGGTATATGAACTCAACTCTAATCTTATTCTCATTTCACTCTTTTCTCTCAAACACTAACTTAGGCATCATAATGCTTGCAGGTGCACCCAACACCTTGTTCCACAATTAGATATCAAGGTCTGACCAAGATCTTCGTCATAGGACTGTATATCTGCCATTTCCACCAAACAGATTCCTTAATTTTAATTTATTTTAGTAAAATAATGTTTAGCATATATATTTATTTTGATATTAATTAAGTCGGATTAAGATTTTTCAAGAATAAATATATCAAAATTTTAGTATCTTCATGTCGTTCATAAATTTATAATTCAAACTAAATTATTTTGTTTTTTTATCAGCAAAATAACATATATTAAAAGGGGTATCCAAATCCATATACAAAGTTCATACTGCCTATAAGGCTTTCTTGCAAAGTATAAGGTTCATAGACCATTCGTAAAAGGAAAAAGGAAACCCTTTCAAGTTGATATTATCTAAAAACCAAGACCTAAATTTTATAAGGTTCATAACATACTCCACATTTGCAATATTGCGTTTAAAATTAATGTTATTTCTATGCAACCATATAGATCAAATGAAAGAAAATCACTCAACCGCCACTAAGACCTTATAAATCTTTCCCAGTTAGACCATAGCACAACTAAATTGCTTTTCGTGAATGATATATGTGATTCCATACTAGAAAAAGATATATCCAACTTTTTTTTATTTCGCTAGGCTTGATTGCTTATATATGGGGGCATTAAAGTGACAAACAGCTTCAAACTAATGCAGTGAAATTTCTTATGTTCAAAGAAAAGGATAGCAAATTTGATTTTGTAGTGTCCTATTCTATCTATTCCAATAACTGTGATAGTGATATTGATAATGTAGTGATCATAATGGAGGTAGAGTGGGAAGGCGATGGCATAAGGACTAAAGATAGAGACAAACATTACACTCAACTTGAGATGATTATGTGTATGCACTTTTAGGTCAAAAACACCTTTCAGATTGATGCTGAAAATTCATACTTTCATTGAAACAAGCATACAAAACACATTTTAGTGTATTTAGTTTAATGTTACATAACGAAATCAATGACTTTGATTTCAAACTTTCCAAAGTATTTTTCATATATAATCAAATTTCGTTTAAAGACTTCCTTTTTTTTTTTTTGCAACAGCAAATATGAATATGTATTAACATAGGGATACAAGAAACACCCATAACAGTAACATAAATGTTGCAGGATCACAAAACAAAAGCAAAGCTCCCTGTAGGTAGCTGGTTTAAAGACTTCGTGTAAAGTTTATATAATGTACATCCTATCTTATTCCAACCATGTTGGTGAAGGATATATAGCTAGTAATTTATATAATCTTATGAAGGTAATCAAGCATTTCGTTGTCAAAGTCCAAACAATGCAAGCTGTATTACAATACTTAAACAACAACATATTTAATCAAAACAATCACATTCTTAAAAAAAAGAAAAAATAATATATATATATATATATATATATATATATATATATATATATATATAACAACAACGTGAAGCCCAAATATCATATGACATGATCAATAGAATACTACACATTAAAATTATAAGATATAAATTTATTATAGTATATTATAAAATTTATAAATCTTAAATTAAGAGAGAAAGAAATCATGTTTTAAAAAAAATGAGAATAAAAAAATGAAATACTATAACTATCTGATTATTGTGATATTTTATTCAAATAAAATTTTGAAAAATAAAAGTAGCTATAAAATATAACTAAGAGTAGTTAAAGTGTTTACCATATATATTTGTTTGATATAGATATGACATGACAAGTATACGGAGTTTTTTTTATCACATCCCATCCTCTAATTATTTTCAGGGTTAGGAACATTGTAGTGATCAAGTCTAGACAACTATTTCATTATTATTAGCTGGTACATGCATGAGCCCAAACTGTCAACCAAATATGACATTAAGGGTCGAAGGACTTACATATATATGGTCCAAATCGCACGTGAAAATTAACCCCAACTCAGCTTTCATATTGTACAATGCAGGTATACAGGATGCTGGTGCACATGCTCTTCAATCTATACCATAAATTTTGTATTTGTATATTTACTGCCTTTAATAAACATGGTCCAAAAGAGATTTATTGTAATAACCATATGATTGATCAGTGTTATATATCTTTCTCTAGGACCATTTGCCATTAGTTTTGACGAAGGAATGCATGACCACTGACGATGACCTTAATTTGCGTCGTTGCACCAGGATCGTTATTATTTTGCCCAACTATGTATGGAGGAAAAGAAACGTTTGTAGAACTATAAGATATCTCATCATCAAAAGCATGTCTTGCAAATATGTCAGACATAACTTTTGCTTATGATCTTAATTATTAGGCTACAACCTACAAGTCAAGTTTGGTACGCATAAGACCCACACAGTGTAAATACTCATTGAGGCTTTTTTTTTTATATTTATTATTATTCTCTTCTTATCATATTAAGTCACTTATTATATCTACGTGTCTCTTTTATCTAGCTACTTCTACTTCTGAGTGTCTAAGGTTGTTTCATCTTTCACGCCCATACTAGTAGGAAATTCAACAAAGAAAGAGACAAAAGAGAAATAAATGTAGGTTAATTAGTAGGTGGTATGATGTAATAATAAGAAAAAAAAAAAGAAATTTCAAATAAATGTTCATATATGTGTTATGGAGCTTCAACTTAAGTCAACATTGTTTAACCAAAATAATATTGACTTAAGGATAATTGTTATGGAGACAACATTTGTTTTTCAACTATTAAATAAACATTGCGTAACCAAAGCAATATCAACTTCTTGAGAAGAACTATTATGGAGAGTACATTAAATTGCATTATTTTATCTCACGTCATAACACTCAACTAACTTTGACAATCAATAACTGCCTTAAGAACATCTAGCTTGCCAACTAAAAAAATGAAATATTTTAGGAATAATGTTGATTGTGTAAGAATATCTATAGATTAACATTAATCAATTATTTAGAATGATTTTTAATTATAAAATTATTAATTTAATTATAATTAACAATTGATTAATACATATAATTAATTAGGAATAGTGGATTGGATTAAATTAATTTGAAGAGAAAAATTATCTAATTCAATGACTTCATTTCCTATATTCCTTGAGTATCCAATTACTTTAATTTTAAAATCAAATCTAATTTATTTCAATTTGAACTAAATTGGTTTCAATTTTTCAAAAGAGTACAAATATTAACATAAAATATAAGATACTAAATTAGTCTACTAGTAAACACTGCACCTCGTATTTTTTTTTTTAAAAGGCCACTACACCACATATATAAATCACATGTAGTTCAAAATATAAATTCAAATTGTAATTTGAAGATAATTTTACAAACTTTAAAAGAATTAATATACAAAAGATAACAAATTCATAATTAGTTCATACAAATTCTTGATGAATACATAGCCGTGCATGTAGCCAATTAATTATTGAACAATCTTGAATACACAACATAATTCTCAAATCGATTTTGTTTTGGATCAATTTTTAACTTTATAAGCCAAAATTCAATTCAATCCGATGAAAACAATTGTTTTTTTTTTTTAGTTTTTGGTTTGTTCAGTTAACGATTTTCCAGTTCGGTTATTACGATTCACATTGAATTGTAAATTTATAAATCTAAATTAAAATCATACTTCTTAGACATTACTAAAAACAAAAAAAAATATAAATCATTGTCTTTATAAATTATTTTTTACTATTTACATATAGAAATACTATTATCAATCTCATTATTTTCTTGAAATCATTAGTAAGAAGCTCAATTTTCATTTTTGGTTCATCAAGCAACTATGCTCTTTGTTTCTATATTAATATACATACTTATATTGAATTTCCATATTATACTTTAAAAGGCTTATATATTTCACAGAAACGTACGTATTACCAAAATATTTAAGGATATCGATATCGGAAAATTAAATTATTCACGCTTCACAGATACAAATACCTAAAGAAAATTAACATAACAGTGTTGGGTAGTCATAATCAAAATTCACTTTAAAAGTGTAGAAACCCTAATTAATACAAAGTGAAAACCTGGTGTACATAAACTAAGAATGAGAAGCTTTGGGACGTAACCTAACTTTCATGGACGTGACATGACAAACAACGATATTGCATCATTTGGGATAGAGGTTTGGCGGGCTAAGTAAGCATAAGTAAACCCTAAAACAAGGGTTGTCCAGGATCTAGGAGATTAATTGTTTATGTATGATTTGATAACCATAAGAACAAAATTAAGGGGGACTTAATAATGGTCCTTTACAAATTACGAGATATTTGCCAAATCTATGCACACAAAAGAAATGGCCACCAGCACGATGGTTGCGAAGGTTGGCATGGAAACGGATCCCTGCTAATGGCTGTGTTGCAACTTTATTACGTGTAGATGAAAGGGGCAAGACATGCAGGCGGGTGAGCATGACCAGTCGTCAGAAGCATTAGTTAGAGATGGAAAAGGAAGGAAGGAAGAAAAATAGGAGAAGAGGGATATACACGTATATGGAACCAAAGATTCTTGGGTTGTTTACACACTAGCTCTCTGTGTGTGTGTCACGTCGTTTACCTAGGTTACCATTATCTTCCACTATGGAAAATTAGCATAAAAAGGAGCACTTGGTGCAAGAATCTCTTATTAGACATAAGTGATTTAACACTTAAGTTCTTTGATCAATGTTTGAGGTTTAATTTTTAGTTTGGACATGAAGTCACAACTAAAATTAACATTTTATCTCAAAATAGATTAATCCGTGGAAGAAAGTTAGTTAGTTGTTAAATAAAAAACTCCAAATACCTCTTGTTAAACAAAACAAAAAATTGAACCGTGAATGAAAAATAAATTTAATGTCATTATACTAAACACAAAGTGTGCGTATATGGTTAATTAGTGAAAGGTAATGATAGTTTACAAGGTTTTAAGAAAGAATTATTATTATTGTATAAATTAACTATCTCTTTTCACAAAAAAATGTATTTATCAGTTTTTCCTTCTTTTATTTTTACTATTTATCTCTCTTTCTTTTATTCATATACTAAAAATTGAGTGTTAATCCATCTTTATTCGTTCAAAAAATATCTCTGACTGTCGTTATAATTATAATGTCAATTTTTTTAGCTTTCTGTTACCACAATTGTGGTTATATTACTTGTATTTGTTCATAATATTAAAGCTCACGACAAAATTATAATTGCCATTTGACCATAATTTAAAACTTTGATAGTACATATATGATATAAAAAAGGTAGTACATATGATGAGATTTTTAAAATATATATATGAAAGAAGAAAAATAGAATAGAAGTGATTTGTAAGAAAAGTTAAATTAATGTATGAGTTTAAAACTCTTTAAAATATAACCATTATTTTTATCATGTTAGACATTCTTTTAATATATATATATATATATATATATATATATATATATATATATATATATA
>CM023956.1:7883607-7927848 GCA_013407115.1 Glycine latifolia | reverse complement strand
TATACATGAAAAATGATGCATAAATATTTTATTTTTTTTCTTATCATATAATAAATTTTATCATATTTATATTTTTTCTCTCTGGCAATATTATATGAAGCGAAATGTTGGCAAGCACATAGGCAATATTAAACACAAAATAGGAGTAACAGAAATGAGAATGTTAAGGTGAATGTGTGGTCATACACAAGATAACAGTAGTTTCGATGTGTGAAAAAACAAGGAAGCATGGATTGAGATGATTTGAGCACGTTATGAGACGACCATTGGATGATTCCGTTAGAACAAGAATTTGTTACTAAGAGCTCGATACAAAGAGAGGTAGAGGTTGACCGAAACTCACATAGGGAAAAATAGTTAAACAAGACTTAATAGAGTGAGATATAGATTGGCGGATTGTGTGTTTTAAAACTGAGTGGAGAAAAACTATAAGCTTGGTGGAGGGTTAAACCCATTAATTTGTTTATGTTCTAGTCGTTCACGTTTTTTAGTTCTTTTCCTCTTCATTTCTCCCCTCCTCCTTTCACCTTTCTTTTATTTTAGTTTATTTTTCATTTCTTTTATCTTATTTTCCCTTTTTCTTCTCATCTCATTTTCTCTTTCTTTATCTTATTTTCGATCTATTATTGGGTTCATCTACCACTAACCTTAATTAATTTGGGTTAAAAGTGTTGTTAATGTTGATGCTTCTCCTTCTTTTTAGATGTCAAAATAATATTAGATGTTCATTTAACATTCACTACTAGAATAATGGGATTTAACATCGCTAAGTTAACATCGGTTATTAATAAAATCGATGTTAACGAAAACGCGGTGGCAAATTCGTAACTAAAAGAACATGGTTAACATCGATTTTCTTAAAAACCTGGAAAACTAATGTTAATGTCTTTGTGTTAACATCAATTTTCCAGGTTTTTTAAAAAACCGATTTTAACGTATTCTTGTTAACATCGGTTTTTCAAGTAAACTTGCAAAACCGATGTTAACATGAACATGTTAACATCGGTTTTCTAGGTTTTTAAGAAACCGATGTTAACAGGAGATAGTTAACATCAGTTTTTCAATGAAAACCGATGTTGTTATTAAAGACGAAGAACTTAAACACCTTTCGCGCCTATCTCTCACTGCCAGACTTAGCCTTCACTGCTCGTTCTCTCAGCCTCCATTGTTTGTTCTCGTGCTCGTTCTCTCAGCCTCCACTGTTTGTTCTCTCAACCTCCAGTCTCGGTGCTCACAGCGCTTCCACAGTGGTTCTGGTTCTAGGTGGTGTCGCTCACGGCGCTTCCACTCTCTCGCTCAATACTCTCGCCGGCTCCCACAAGGTTAGTATTCTTCCTCTGGTTTATGTCCTATAATTCTTCTTTATAGACTCAAAGATGAGGATGACTTGTTTGTAACATCAGGTACTGCTTCTGACTCTAGTGTCTCTTACATTTCAGTCGATCTCACTGCCAATCGTGCAGCTGGGGCTTCTCACTCTCACTCTCTCAGCTCAGGTACTCTCTCTTTCTCTCTCTGTTTCCAATTCCATTGCGGAGAAGATTGTAGCTCTTTAAAGTTTGCAGTTATTGTTAGTGGTAGGCAGGATTGGATTTCAGTGCGGATGATTAATGGTATTTGTTGTTTGAACTATTGCTTTATTGTTTGAACCACTGGTTTGAAGACTCCTAACTTGACTAACTTAATCAAAGGAAGTTGCAGTTTATTGTTATCAGTTATGTGTGAATTATTATTATAGAGTATTAGGATAATTAACAGGAGGATGTAGCATTACTTGTGATTTGCATTGCATAGTATGATTTGCATATAGAGAATGAATAAGGCCATCGGAAGCTGAGTGATGGTGTTGATCAGAGGGTATAGGTATGACTTCATGGAAGAAAACAGAAACAAAGGTGTATGGAGTTTGGTATTAAAGGGTTGATTTAGGTCTCTTTGATTAAATATGGCCTCCATGGAACCAAGTTATCTTTTTCTACCTGAAAATGTGTAAGTAAATATATCTGATCTGGGTGGTAGTGTTGTACAACACTCATTTGGAATCATGCACAAATATACTCCTTTTATGCGTTTAAGAAAATAGCAATAGCTCAAAAGAGATTGAAGTGGAGAGAAATTAGCTGGGTTGATCAAGATAATCTATTTGTACTGGAGTTTGTGTATGTGCATTCATGGTTAAATCTGAGCTTATTTTGTAGGAATGAAGTTCAATTTTAAATTCATGGTTAAATTTAAAATGATGCCTATGGACTTTCATATCTTCCTCTTTCCATTATGCTCTAGTATGTGCATCCAAATTAGGCTTCAATGCAGTGTTCAGTTTCTTCATCAATTCCCAAAAGTTCACTACATTGATATTCAATTTGAAATGTTGTGTGTCGAGATTGTCAAACATGTTATATTCAATCCAGTAACTATATTTACATGAAAACATGATCTATAAATAAAACGCACACATACATAAAACTGTCATACATGATCTATATTTGGCAATGACACTTGTTGCTTAAGATCGAACATTAATAACTTGTTCTGCCTTTGGCCTTTTCTTGTGGTCATGAAGGGTACAACATAGTCCTATAGTGAGCAAGCATGTCATTTAAACCAACATGACCACCCCAAAACCGTACATGTCCGATTCCTTACTAATCCTTCCTTGGTTCATATATTGGGTTTAATTTGTGTTGTTCCACTAGCTGTCAGATTCCTTACTATCTCCAACACAAAGAGAATCTGAATAAAAGGATTAGGCCTTGGTCCACTTGCTGCCAGATTCCTCCTTGTTTAATTTGTTACATTTTGTAGTAAGTATGAGATATTGGAGGTTTTTTTTTTAAAAATAATAAGAACTGAATTTAAACCAATTATAGATTAAGTATGATAAAATAGTTAACTTTTATAATAAGTTAACCACTTTACAAGTTATATTTAAAATATCACATAACTTTTTTTACACTTGAAAATTTTGCTTAATCTTGTCATCTTAATATAGTTTTTTGCCATGGAATTAGACAATTACATTTCAAATATGATATCAATATAATTTGGTTGTGACTTGTGAAGCTAGAGAGAGTTCATATGTGTATGAAAGAATTTTTGTAGTCTGACACTACATGTATCAGTGTGATATAAATGTTGTGTGTCGTCTTTGAATATAACATCTTCACTGTTCAACATCATTTGTATGCATTTGTCATTTGCCTCTTTGCATCGTCATCACCAGATTCATTGTTGGAGATTGCCATTGACAATCCTCTCAGGTACTTACAAAAGTCTTTCATACTTTTTTGAGCTTCTATATGTAATGCATGCTTTTGTAACTTGATTTATAACATCCCTTTTAACCCTTACTTTATCTAAATCACTTGCATTCCATCACCATGATTTATTTGCAGGAAGAACAACCAAGTGAGCCTGCAACCCCAATTACACCGCCACCATCAGTTGAACCCAACCCACAGCCAGCCTCTGCTCCTTCACCAAAGGTAAGCCTTGTGTTAAAGTTAAATGTAAACCAATTAAATATGTTCTCATTATGAGTGAACCTTAGTTTCCCATTTGAGATTCATTACAGTGATTCTTCCGGACAGTTTGTATTAATCGTTGTATTGATTCTTGAATTGTCCGTTTGGACAGTTTGAGAAGACTCATTTTTTTAGTATATTCATATGTATAGGTTGCGTTTCTTTTCTTAAATATGATGAAATTTCGGTACAATGCATTTCACTTTGTTCTCTAGGTGCATAGTTGACTGTGGTAGAACTCATGTCACCGCTTTCATGTCGTGTACTCGGAGATCAAAGCGAAATGTTGCCGAAATTTTGTCAAATTTAAAATAAGAGACTCAACCTATACATATGAATATACTATAAAATATGTCTTCCTGAATGGGATAGGGTCACACCTTGAATGAAAAAAGTGAGGTTTTCAGGCATGGAATAACTTTGTGAGTATCACAGAGTTATTAATTAGATGGATCAAAGTTGGATGAATGCAAGTCACATCACGATTGAGTATGAGGGAGACGTTGAACATTTCTTGCAATTTGCCTTCGAAAAAAGTAGACCGGATAGGGATGGAAAATATTTTTGTCCCTGTATCAATTGTTTGAATGGGAGACACCAAGCGCTGGACGACATACGGGAGCATCTTCTGTGTGATGAGATTAAGAAGAATTATACCACATGGATATGGCATGGTGAATTGACAGACATGCGGAGGGGGTCACAAACTGAACCATTTGATGTTGACATCAGAGATAGATTAGAGGATATGATTCGTGATCTGGGACATGAGTCTTTTCAGTAAGCACATGTCCCTATGTATGATACATTGGAAAGTGATTAGAAGAAGCCGTTGTACCCAGGGTGCAAAGAGTCATTAACACTGTTGTCAGCGGTGTTAAATCTGGTTAATGTCAAGGCCAGATATGGGTGGAGTGACAAAAGCTTCAGTTCACTGCTTGAGGTAGTTTAGGACATGCTTCCAGATGAAAACACATTGCCAAGAAGTTACTATCAAGCAAAGAAGATTCTTTGTCCGATGGGTATGGAGTATCAGCAAATTAATGTCTATCCTAATGATTGCATATTATACAGAAATGAATTTCAAGAAATGCATAAATGCCCTAGGTGTGGGGTATCACGGTACAAAGTGAAGGCTGATGACGACTGTAGCATTGATGAAAGCACAAAGAAAGCCCCCCTCTCCCCCGCAAAGGTGTTGTGGTATCTTCCAATCATTCCAAGGTTTAAGCGTCTGTTTGCTAATGAAGATGACGCAAAAGACCTTACATGGCATGCAGATGGGAGAAACTTTGATGGAATGCTCTGTCATCCAGCAAATTCCTCCTAGTGGAAGAAGATTGACCGTTTGTATCCAGAATTCAGCAAAGACCCAAGAGATCTTAAACTTGCACTTGCCAGTGATAGAATGAATCCCTACGACAGTTTAAGTACTCAGCACAGTTTGTGACCTGTTTTGCTGGTCATTTACAACCTGCCTCCTTGGTATGCATGAAGTGAAAATACATGATGTTGTCTATGATGATATCGGGCCCAAGACAGCCAGGAAATGACATTGATGTTTATCTTAGTTCCTTGATTGAAGACTTGGCAAACTTGTGGGACGAGGGGGTTGCCGTGTTTGATGGGTATCGTAAGGAGACATTCAAGTTACGTGCAATGCTATTTTGTACCATTAATAATTTTCCAGCGTACGGGAATTTGAGTGGATACAATGTTAAGGACCATTGTGCATGCCTTATCTGTGAACAAGACACAGGCTACGTACAACTTAAACATGGCAGAAAAATCGTTTACACTCGCCATTGACGTTTTCTGAAACCTTATCACCCTTATCGGCAATTGAAAAAAGCGTTCAATTAAAGTCAAGAGCATGAAACTGCACCGATTCCGTTAACTGGTGAGCAGGTTCTTGAGCGGTTGAGGGCGTCCATACTGTATTTGGAAAGACTAAAAAGAAGCAGAAAGGTAATACTTGCATATGGAAGAAGAGGTCGATATTGTTGATCTTCCATACTGGTCTGATCTAGATGTTAGACATTGTATCGATGTTATGCATGTGGAGAAAAATGTGTGTGACAGTGTCATCAGCACGCTGTTTAACATTCAAGGCAAGACAAATGATGGTTTGAACACTCGTCAAGATCTTGCTGAGATGGGTATACATGAGCAGTTACATCATAGGTCTGATGGTAAGAAAATATACTTGCCTCCAGCATGTCACACTTTGTCAAGAAAGGAGAAGATAAGTTTCTACCAGTTTCTGCGTCGAGTGAAAGTGTCACAGGGATACTCTTCAAATATTAAGAGTCTTGTGCAGATCAAAGATCTGAAACTAGTTGGCTTAAACTCTCATGATTGCCACGTGTTGATGCAACAACTGTTAGCCGTGGCGATTCGAAACATTTTGCCTAACAAAGTGAGGCATGCTATAACTCGCCTGTGCTTTTTCTTCAATGTCATTTGTACCAAAGTCGTGGACCCTGTAAAGTTAGATGACTTGGAAGAAGAGGCGGCAATTATCTTGTGTCAGTTGGAGATGTATTTTCCTCCTTCATTTTTTGACATAATGATTCACTTACTTGTTCATCTGGTCAGGGAAATTAAAATGTGTGGTCCCGTTTATTTACGGTGGATGTACCCAGTCGAGCGATACATAAAGATCTTGAAAGGGTATACAAAAAACCTACACTGCCCTGAAGCATCCATAATTGAAAGGTACATTGCAGAAGAAGCTGTAGAATTTTTTTCAGAGTACCTTGAAAAGGTAAAACCTGTTGGACTTCCTGAGTCCCGGCATGACAACAGAGTGGGGGGAAAGGGTTCACAAGGGTTGCATGTTATAACGTCTGGTTTACAGGAATTGCAACAAGCTCGTTTGTATGTTTTGAATAATAGTAATTAAGTTCTGTCATACATAGTTTATCATGAAGCCTTAGTCAAGGAAAGTAATCCAAGAATGACGAAGAATAGGTTGTTGAAAGAGCATAACAAGACTTTCCTGAATTGGTTTAAAGATACAATATTTAGTGATGAATTTTCATCTGAAACAATGAGGAAGTTAGCAGATGGGCCTAAAAGAAATGTTAGAAGTTGGCAGGGATACGATATCAACAAGTAATCATTCTACACAAAACAATAAGATGACAAGAGCACAATGCAAAACAGTGGGGTTAACCTTAGGGTTGAGTCGTAACACTTCGCTACTGTGCATGACCATAATCCCCGTTTGGCGTGCATGTCTTACTTTGGAGTCATTCATGACATCTGGGAGCTTAATTATGTTACATTCAGTGTGTGTGTTTTCAAGTGTAAGTGAGTTGATATCAATAGCAGTGTGAGGACTGAGGACTTGGGATTTACTTTGGTTGATCTTAACAAGCTAGCTTATCAAGATGAACCTTTCATCATGGCAGAACAAGCTAAATAGGTGTTTTATGTTCAAGATCCATGTGATGAAAGGTGGTCAGTCATACTACATGGAAAAACCATTGGTACTCTTAACGATGATGATTCCACCGTCGATACTGGTGTCACTCAATTCTCAACACAAATGCCTGACGTCACAGAGAAGATTATGATGATGACATTTATGCAAATCGTAATGATCATGATGAAAGAGAATTAATTAACATCACTTAATGTAATTTGTTTGCCTTATTAACTTGATTACATTTTTTACAATTTCATAAGTAACGTAACTTGTCAGTTAACTTTACTTATCTTTCTTTTTGTTTTTAACAGGATCATGACTACACCAGCGAGCTCCCCTCCTCGTCCTGAGTCAGCACCTTCGCCATCTTCGGCGAAGAAGACTAGAAAAGTGACACGACTGAGGTCACTGGCTACCAGACCTGTTGGTGCTGACAGACCAGTGGTTCATCTGGATCTTTCCACTGGGAAGGCTGATGGTCCTCAGGCAAAGAAATTGAGGACGTATCTAGGGATCGTGACTAGAGACAAGGTGGATGTGACCATTGCTAACTGGAAGGAAGTTCCTGCAGTGCAAAAGGAGTTGATTTGGGAGGAGATTCAGGTATTACAATTAAATGTCCAATGTGATTGCTTATAGTAATACAATTGAAATGTTATTGTAACTGTTATACCCTCTTGATTGTAACACAGGCTGAATTTGATATACCTGAAGCGTCCGACCAATGGATCAAAAAGAAAATTATGCAGACAATAGGAGAGCGATGGAGGCAGTTTAAGTCAGACATGACCTCTAAATGGGCTCTGGCACAAGGCAAGGATGATGATGCCGACATTGTCTGTGAGAAATACGACATCACTAAGGAAAAGTGACACCAATTCTGTGAGACACGTAGAGCCGCTTCCTAGGAGGTTAGTTGAGTTACAGTTTTTTACAATTTCAAAATTATGAAGTCAAACAAGTGCATTTTTTTTAACCCTATTTGTGTAATTCTTACAAGATGTTAGAAAGAAGGCCCAGGCCATCCAGAAGCTGAACATTGCCCCTCACGTGTTGTCTTGTAGGGGTTACAACTTGTTGGAGAAGAGATTGATGGAGGAAAAATAAAAGAAACAATTGGAGTAAGCAACCCGTGATGATAGCACGGATACCATCATTCATCCTCTGTCCCCTGTGAGGCGACACGTGAAGTGGAAGCTGGCTCGCACCAAAAAAATCGGGCAAATGACTTCTAAGGCAGTACGTGAGATTGCAGAGAGGATTGTAAGTCAAACAACAAGCTCATACACCTTTAATGAATTTTTGCCTCACAAATTACAAAAATAATGTTCTACTTATTTTGATCGCATGATTCCTTGGATGAGCAATCCACATAGGGTAGCTTTGTGGCCAGTGGACGTCAGGATGTCCTGACTGCTGCCATTGAATGACCAAAGCACCCCGGCCGTGTCCGTGGTGCTGGAGCCAGTGTGACCATCACATTGTACTTTGAACAGGCTCCATCGACCTCTCGCAAGTCGAAGTCAATGGCGCCTGAAGACTTAGATTGCCTGAAAGATAACATCAAGTAGAGTTGGAGCAGTCGATCACTAAAAGAGTTATACAGCAAATAATGATGAGCTTCAACCACCTGCAGTCCCAGATCCAGTCTCAGGGTGCCATGCCGCCTCCAGGCCTTCAGTCATGTCCTTATGGTGCTCGTGTCAGCACCAAGGGAAGCTGTGTCGATCCCTCGGGGAATGACCCAGACACGGGTGCATTTGATAGGCATGGGTTGTATGTTGATGGCAATCCTCCCCGCCTGGTTGCCCTTGGAAGAGTTTATGAGGGGTTGACAACCGTGCACAACGTCCCTCTTGCCCATGATCAGGTCAAGGTGGGTGTTGAGGAAGTTCGAGATGCTGAGGCTCGCATCGCTGTACCCACTGACGAGGTTCAGTTAGTGGGGCAGACCCTTAACACCTTCCTTGCTTAGTCGACACATCTTGTACAGGCTATTTTTGAATAAGGTATTTCATTTTTGGCTTGTTTCTTCTCATTTAAGAATGATTTGTCTCATATAAAGTCAAGACGATCGTTCACTTATGTTTCTTAACTGTGTAGGATAAACAGGTACCTGAGGGACATGCGAAACCTGTACATAAGCTGGAACATATTGCCGATCCCTTGTACCAGATCGCATTGACCATCCCCGATCTTTTCCTCAGACCCATACAAATGCAATGGGACCCTACTATGTTCGGGCTGCGGGTTGAGGAATTCCCATTGTACATAAAGCATGAGGATATTTCTGAGATCATCCATAGTGGTCAATGTCTGACCATATTCGTTATACAATTGTGGATTCTATAAGTCACTTTCAATTGGCTACCGTTACATAACTAATTGTTTTATATTCTTGCATAATTGACTTTATTTTCAAAACAATAGGCATATGACTGAGTTATG
Source organism: Glycine latifolia (assembly GCA_013407115.1). Taxonomy (NCBI): domain Eukaryota; kingdom Viridiplantae; phylum Streptophyta; class Magnoliopsida; order Fabales; family Fabaceae; genus Glycine; species Glycine latifolia. The sequence goes on along the minus strand of CM023956.1, from coordinate 7,918,443 downwards.
TTTGCAATCGGATCATGGCAATGTGTATGGATTCATGGAGCCACAGTCCATACAGAGATCTGGGCAATCTCAATTTGAATTCGAGGACTATATCAAGAAATGGATGCAGAGTTCACAGAAAGATGTCTACCTTACAGCGTACTTGAATGGGTAAGTAAAAATGTACAAAAGAATTTAATTAATGTATGAAGTATAATAACTTCTTTTTCTCCAATGCAGTGCACATTGGCAACTGGTCGTTATATGTTCTAAGGTCAATGTTGTCGTGTGGTTCTATATGTTGCACCACAAGCCTGATAACTACCTCAAAGGAATTATTAATAGGTAGGTTGTAATTTGTCATACATTTTTGTTTTTATTTCTAACACATGAATATGTTAATTGTACAATATGCATGCATGTTTCTCTTAAGCAGTGCTTTGAAAGGACTTCATGACACTCAAAAAAATAAAGCAAATGCTACTACTAAATGGATTACGTTTAAAGTAAGTATTTTAATAAATCATGGTTTATGTATTCAAAATAACTTTTATTACCATTTACACTAATTTTCGTTTAACTTTGACCATGTTATTGAATTTAGTGTAATAAGCAAAAAGGAAGCACTGAGTATATCTATTATGTCATGCATTGGATGTCCATGATAGTCCAAGGAGGCTTCAGGGATAACTGAGATATAGTAATTGTCTAATTCAAAACTAATTTTAATTTTTTTACTTGTTTTTATTTATACTTATTAAATTATGTTTTATTATGTCATGCAGTATTTCACTGATGAAAGACCACTACAAGCTGACGGATTGAAGGGTATTAAGGTTCAGTGAGCTACATTTTATCTTAAAGTTAGAGATGAAATATCAGATTAGGTGGTTAAGGGATTCTTAAACAATTGTATATAAACATTTGGTTAGGAAATCATTTTTATGTACATTGACACTATTGAATTTTATTTGTTATTGAAATAATATTTTATTATATTGTATTCTGAAATTGGTTGGATGTCTGGTATTTAATTTACAGGTTGAAGAACTAGTAAAATAAAAAAACAGACAAAATATAAAATAAAAAATAAAAAAACAACATCGGTTTTCTTAAGAAAATCCATGTTAACTTAAACTATAACATCGATTTTCAGGAAAAACCAATGTTGAAGTTCCAGCTTTCACATTTTTTTACATTTTTATTTATTAGATAGCGACATCGATTTTTCAGTAAAAATCAATGTTGTTTACTTTTCGTTAACATCGGTTTTGAAAATCGATGTTAACTTCCACACTTTTAACATCGTCTGATCAAAAATAACCGATGTGGAATGCTGTTTTTTTAGTAGTGATTTTTCTTCTTATATATCTATCTCTTTTTATTTCTCGTTACATCTTTTGTATTATGCATCTCACGTTTAACATTTTCCTTTTTCAAATTAAGAGAGAGAAAGAGAGTCCTGAGAAAAGAATTTGTAGATGGGTACTGCTCATCTTTGTACACTTAATAGGGGCTTTCCTCTTGAAGCAGCCAGCCATGGACCACGCCACTTGCTACTTGTCTTGTACATCATTTTACACCATTCCTCACTCCACATGTTCTGGGGATTCCAAACCAAACAAGTTGCATTCAATTTCCACTTTCGTGAAATCTCATTATCTTTAACTCGTCCACCTCCAGGAATGAATTTATATATATATAAGATCAATTTGTTATTTGTCACTGGTCATAATATATAACTCTAAAAGAACGTAAAAAAAGAGAGAGAGAGAGAGGAGGGAACTATGTAACAAGACAAAATAAAAACAAACTTGCTCCTGCAGAGTGCACTGACAAATCAAAGCATGCATATGCACTAATAAACTATATGTCAAATCGTACAACTGATACCTAGCAAGGGTTTTGTGATCGACGTGTCTTCTACTACAAATGTCAACAAACGAGTTTCACTTTCAAACAACACGATAAAAACATACACTTGTACACATAGATTAGATAGAAATTTAGTTTTCTATCTAGCTACTTTTAATATAAGCTGTGGAACTGGATTTACTTTCAGCACCGTAACTAGAAAATCTTGTTATACCATACAATGTGCATTGGAATTAATTAATTCTTAACTCAAATGATCTCATCAGTTGATTTTGTCACGAAATCGTGACATGGTTGACAATAACCAAATAAGTTCCTCTTACCCTATATACATCTTTTTATATTTCTAGCTACATGTGAGGAATCCTTGATAATAATGAGGTAGTGATAGACTATATAGATGGAAAATGACTTAGTCAACAAGATTATGTATATTTCAAAATTAAAGTTTCATGAATTCTTTAAACTTCTCATCAAATTTTGATATTCTTTGAGTGCTTGGTGTACGATTAGTGGTAGCTAGCTAGGGGGAACTTTTCATTGGATGAAAAGGAAGTGACCATCTATCATGCAAGCTCCATTAATGCCTTTAAAGTTAGAGAGTAGTACTATGTGGTAGCAATGAGGTCAATTGGGCAATGATATGATGGTGGTAATTTCTAATCTAACATACCTAGATAGTAGCTGGCTAGAACAATATGTATTCCTTGAAAGTATAGCCCTAAATTGACTCCTAGCTCTTCCATTCCATTTTAAAATAACATAGCCATTTGAGTGAGACAGTAGTGAAAGTCTAGCCTCCTCATTCCCCTACTGTTTTGGTTGAAGTGGGAGACTCCAAATCAGTAGGGCAGTCACTTTTGTTAGTGATATTGACCCCATATTCTTGGAATATCAATGGATACCTATGGAATCTTCCTTGTCTCAAGAATGAGGCCAGGTGCACATAAAGAACAATATATATCTCCTGAGAACATGATCATTGGAATGTGTCAGTCACTTGGATTCCTTCAATTCCTTGATCTTAGTAGGTGGGAAGATGATATGGGATCCACCATGCATGCTTAGTGGAAAACCTTTAATTTTGTACTTACTTTACTAGTCATGCAATTCATCCTCAACTTCTTGGACGTTTCTTCCAATTATAGTGTGTGTTTGTGTGCATCTTTTACTTTCATTCACACAGCAATTAATTCCTCCATGTGACAGTATCCAATTTCACATGCATTGCTTCCCACTACTTACGTTAAGAGCACACATAGCCCAAATTGAAAATAATGGCCTTTGCATTTATGAATCCAATAAGTGAAGATTGGGGATCAAAATGTTGTACTTATCGTGGGCTTAAAATTAGGTCTATAAGAACCCATTTCTAATACCATTGGATCGACCCATAGCCAAATTAAGATGCGGTACACGTGAATTGGCCCATGTGTAAATTATATGCGGATGTTTTAGGGCGTTGTTGTTATACATTCTCCCTTTTTTACTCTTCATACTCCATAATTGTTTTGAATATTTTGTAATACCCGAATTACCTTTATTCACATCTTTTTTAAAAAAAAATCATTTCCCTCCTCCCCACCTTATTAATAGTCCAAGCCTAATCAACTTCTAACTTCTAAGACTATATTTTAAAGAATATATTATTAACATTTTAAGTAACACTACATAAGTACGCGTTTTACAACAAAAAGGTTAGTACTTTAAACTTTAAATAAATAATATTTACGTTACAAGAGCTTTTATTAGTCTATAAACTACAATGTCATAGCCAAAGTTGGAACGTATGTACTGAGGCAGATTTTACTTTATGTAAGAAGATTTTACTTATAGTACACGAATTTAGATGCACCCGCAAAATGTGATACAAGGAACAAGTAGATGAAATACTATAAGCATACGTCATAGGATTCCTGATTATTCAAATGCAATCGCACTTGTGGAGAGAGAAAAAAAAATAATTTAACTGGTATTCTTTTTTCAGAAGATTAATCTAGATTTTTTATTATAAAATATCTTGTTGTAAAAAAAAACATGAATTTAGATGTTATTATGAGTCCTTCGTTACCAATATGTAAATATTTCTGCATGGGGTTTTCATACCCCAAGCTTCAAAAATACCTTATGATCTTTATAGAAAACAAAAACTGTAATACAAAATTACAAATAACTAAGATAAGTGGTAGGATTTTCAATTGAAATAAACATCAGAACAATAATCAATTAATGTTGTTGGCAAAATCCATATAACCGTACGTACAATTACGATTGTATTCTTTAGTCCTTTACTTTTATATATAGTGGGTTTCTCTCAAAAAACTACCTTAGTGGTGAGTCTACCCTTTAACAAAAACAAAATTACATATTTTGTTGCTAGCCCTTGAGAAAATTAAGAAACAAATAGCAAACATAAATTACCCCAAAAATGATTTTTAGACAATCAAAATGTTATTTGACACCTAATTATAAAAAGATAAAAGAGAGAAAAATATAATACAATAAAGAATATGATATAATAGGAAGAGAAATAAAAATATAAAAAAAGTGTTAATTTAAGTATTTGAAAAATTAAGATGTTAAAAAATCATCGCTCAAAGTTAGATTGATGACCGTTAGCTAAAGTAATAGATTTTGGGCCAATGAATTGCTTAAATTTGGAGTTTGAAGTGGAAGAAAATAGTGTACAAAGGTAGAGTTTTTTTTCGTTGAAGAAAACTATCTCTACCAGAGTAAAACCTTTGAATCATGTGCGTATGATGTATGAGTACGTACCAAATTAAATATGTATTTATTTCATCTAAATATAACAGTTTGCTTTAGTTAAAGCACCTTTAAATATAGTGAATTTTTTAATCTCGTTTTTTTAGTTTAATGTTTACGTCAATGTTCATTAAATTTACACAGAGTGCTTACATACCCTCCACGTAGGATTCTATGTAAAAAGATAGCAACAAATTTTAACGAAGGTGATAAAAGAGGACTACATGAAAAAATAAATAATAGCTTCATAAATTTTTAAAAATAATAGACATAATTGATCGTCGAATCAAATAGACCCGATGGATCCAATAATATGAACCAAACAAATAAATTTTAGTTCGGATTAATTCTTTTATACTTCAAATCCAATCCAAACCAATTACAGTTAGTTCATTTTTCATATTTATTTTGTTTTCAACCCAAACTATTTCACGAGCCAATCAATTTTTAAAAAAAATTAAAGTTAATACATCTTAAACTTTAAAATTTAGATTTTTCTCCTACTTTTTTATTTTTTATTCATTTTTTATCTTATTATGATCTTATTTAGTATTACCAAGTGTTATAATTTGGTCTTATTTGTTATGCCTTTTTTTTACCATATATTAATAATTTATGTAAGATAGTAACTATAAAATAACTAAATATTAAATAAAATAGATAACTACTTGAAAAGAATAAAGAATATCGCCTTGTATTAATATAAATTAAATACTTATATAAACAATAGACAATAAGTGAAGAATACTACTTGAAAAAGATTTATCCTGCTTTTATTATTATCCAATGAACCAAATCAAATCAACTTAATCTTAATCGAATTGATTTAATTTGCATTAGTAAAAAGAATTTTAAAACTCCAATCAAATGAACCCAATCAAATAAACCATATGTAGTTACATGTATCTTAGACTACCAAAAATCGCATGTAAGATTCAGGTTCCTACCACTCCTACAGATTGAGCAGATAAAAGCGCTTAATAATTTAATCTCACATCTCAGTCTCAAGAAAACACCACCCAGCAAAACTATCTTAAAAAATATTTACTATTTTCGGAAACACAGCAATTTCAAGAAAGCAATCTGAACTATTTTCACCTGATCATAAGGTCAATGAAATGCGTTGATCAATAATGAAATAATGAACAAAATAAATAAACCTTTGAATTATTTGGTCACACAAAACACAAACAGCTATTAACATGCATCCATGAAACTTGAGGTCAATAAACACATAGAATCAACCCAAGAAAGCGTCAAATGATCTTTTGAGGATATTATTAAGAAGTTAAGAAACAAAGACAAAGCAAAACAGATAACCTAACACCTCTCACTGATATCTCATCTTGAGCCTCGAGTTAACACTGCGAGGTGAAGCATGCCGCATAGATGGAACAAACAACTCTGAGCACATTTCCAAGAAGAACTTATCCACAATTTCAAGATATGCAGGGCAAGTGAGTCTAGAATAGTAATGAAGAACCTCTTCAATGTCCAATACATATTCCACATTGTTCATGTCCAACATCTCCAACTCCCTCAGCTTCTGTTCCACCATGCAGTATCTGTGTTCTTTCATACACATAGACATGAATGATGATGACGACTCTTTCTTCCTTCCCTTTTGAATTGTTAAGCTCCTCTTGTTGCCACCACCTTCCTCTTTTTTCTCCACCTTGTTCTTCTTCTGAGCATGCCTTGCATTGGACAAGCTAATGTAGCTTCCACTATAGACCTCACTTTCTTGCTTTGATGGCAATGCAGATGCAGCTTTCTTCTTCATTCTCCTCCTTGCTTTCTCATTTTCTGACTCCCATTGGTCAGAGAAATCGGTGTACAACTTCTCCATGTCTTGATAGCTTGTGTTGCTGGTCATGTCCATGGCACTTGATGCAGCAGCAGCAGAATAAGAGAAATGACTGTGTGGAGAAGCTTTGGGAAGCCTTTGGTAATAACCTGGGGAGAAGAAAGACTTGAAGTTCTTTAGAGTCTTTTGGAAGAACTTCTTGGTGCTGGAAATGGAACTTAGCAACATTGGTGATGGCAAGGGTGGTATAGTACTACCACTTCCTCTATGTATGTAATTAACTATAAATGAGATTTTCTGGTTGGTACCTTCTGATGCAGATATGGGACACAAAGTTGTATCTACCTGTGTGAGAATGTGTAAATGTATCTCTTTTTAGGTGATGATCTCAGTGAAGATTTCTCTATAAAGTTGACACAATGAGAGGAGCCATTAAAGAGACTTTAGTTTTTCCTTTTGGAAGATCAATGAAACTCTCCCTTTTCTTTCTTATGCTTTTGTTGTTCTCCTTTGTCTTCACACTCTAGCTCTTGTGTTGTCCCATTTTCTTTCTGCTTCCTAACTGGACCCCACAATCTCCAAACTTGGAAGATAGCGACCCTTTTTCATTATAAACTAGTTTTGTAAGTTTCGTTGCCTTTACTTTTGATGGTGGAGTTGGTATGTAGCCTCCTTGGGAAAATGAAAGGGGATGGTGGTTGTTGAATTGGACCTTTCTTGAACAGTTCGGTTCCTACATTTTATGGCATCTTTTCTCCTAATCAGTTATCACTAATCACATCACTATTTGTCTTACTTCACCTTGCTTCATATACGTATTTCAATTATCAAGATAATAAATCATATTTCTTAAATATATGATTAGAGATTCGATCTTTATATCTGGATATATAAAATAACATCTATCGAGAGAAGTTAATGACTTGAATAAATTTTAGTATATCAATAAATTAATCTCTAACTCTGTCAATTAAATATACCTTTTTATAGAGAAAAAGAAATACGTATTCAATCAGTACTTTTGAAACATTTAATTAACTAGCACTTGTTTTGACAAGTTGGATACTGCTAAGTTTGAATACAAGGAAAAGAAAAGCTTGCTTGACTACAATTTATTTTTTTTAAAATGTAGATTGCTTTCTTGAAAGGTCTCTAACTTACTACACGTGACTGTGTACAATGACCTCACATGTCAAGTACGCCAATGTATTTTCACTGCATATCAGGTCAATTGTAAGTTTTTAACGAGCAAGCCATAAAAGAAACATTACTACAACAAATTCTATTCTGATACGTATTTTTTTGTAACTTTTTTCTATAATTAGGAGAGCGTTAAGAAAAAAGTAAAGAAAACATAAATAAACGATATGATATAGAAAAATATAATTTAGTATACACATCTACATACATGCATAGACATAATACTTGTTTGTTTTATTGAGAAATTTTAACTTTTTTTTTCTTTTTTGATTGTCAAAGGGTATTATTCGCAACGATGAAGGAGGATTGATGTTGGCGTGGGTGGGTGGTTCCATGTGGTCATGTGTGTCAATTATATGCACACACTGAAGCAAGTGGTTCTACGGAGGAATTAAAATGTAATAATGGAAGAAAATATGGGTGCCGGTGTGGTGTGGTGTGGTGAGGGACGTTTCTTTGGGTAACCATAGTCAGGTCAAAATCAATTTTCTTCGATGCTGAACAACTGCATATGTACTGTTATTCTTTTTTTTTTTCATTTATTTTTCTCTTGTCTTTATAAATCACTGTTCACAGATGACATTTAGATATCAGAACCTATGATATATACCTTCGTTACACCCCTGTAAAACTTTATATTGTTGTCAGACCTCATGTTTTAATATCTTTAGTTATGCTCACCATTAGGCCTAGCAAACCAAATACAAATTGTTTTTATCAGTATTGATAGTATATCATTATTTAATCATCAGTTAATATAAGCATGTATTTATTAATTAGTCATTAAAGTTATATCTTTTATCATTCTATCCACCTCGTAAATAATGGAACATATGTTTTTTTCTGCTTCATTATAAAATATCCAATTAATAAAATGATAATTTTATTCATTTATATTTTTTGTTATTTTACTCATTATTTATACATCTGAACATAATCTAAAAAAGATCATGTTGTATTTCACCCAAAAGTAGAATGATATTTGTTTCTTTCATTTAATGAGCTTTGACTCATGACCAAAGCATCGCCTTTTATATTTTCCACATCATAGAAAGTTCTTCACTGCTGATAAGAATCACACCTCTGTCCTCCGTTGTGTATGTATAATCACCCTTTTGTTAGGAATTAATGTTATGCACGCAATTTCTTCTTGAAAAGTTATAAAAAATTATTTTTCAACATATAAAATAATGATTTGACTATCTTATACATCAATGATAAAAAAAAAATTATCACTGTGATATTGTACCAAATAAGTCCAAGCAATAGTTAATTTTCATCAAAAATTGTAAATGTAAATATTTTTCTTACAATAAAATTTGTCATTTGGGTATAAAAGAAATTATATTAAGAGGAGAATATATGTGCATTCATCATTTTCAACAACGAAGATTAATTATGGTTTTCGATAAAATTACTTTATACCAATACCATAATTGACAAAAAAAAATTAGAAAAATATTTATTATATTGTATAAAATAAAAATTATTTAATACTTCTATTTTCTTAAGTAACTATAAATATTTTAAGGAGTGTATTTTATGTTATTTATCATATAAACGTAATACATAGAATAGAAAATTCAACGAGTAAATAAAACCTTTTACCAGCATTTGTTAGTCTAAAGAGTAGAGTTTAATTTTCCTCAAATAAAGTGTTGGGGTTCAAATCTTGTAAATTTTTTATAAAAAAAAAAAAAAACATTAGATGGGTCCTTAAATGGCTCAAAACAAAATGGCACGTTCTTCTGAGTTTCAATCTTGTTGTTAAGCATCTTTTATTTTAGCATGTTGTCATGGATTTGATGAACGGCGTTGACAATAAGGCCATTCTCCTCCTTGTTTATTTCCCAGTCTTGGACATGTATTGTTGTCTTGCATATTTGGTTAATTGTATTGATCTTAGTATTACAGCTATTTTACAGAATTTGGACCCACAATATCATCATAGATATTTTTCAACGCTACAAGTAGCACAGGGTCTAATTTAATTAGGCCCCATTTTGTATTTTGTCCTATCCTCTTATTTCATGTTAAGACAGGTAGTTCTTAGTGTGTCTCTTATTGAAAATTTTCCACTTATCGGTATTGGCAAGCTTTTGTTAGACTGATTTGAGACGGTGACAGAATCTTAAACTCATAAATAATTTTTTTTATGATTGTCCTTGTTGACTTGATGATGCTATCCATTTGCATAATTAGGAAGCAAAGTATAGATAGGGCTACTTCTATTGATAGAAATTAGAACACGTCCCAAGACTAAATATTGTAGTGCTATACATAGTAAAAGACAAGCCTGCTATGTAGCCAGTTATCTATAACTATTAACTATTAATCAAACAGTTAATACTGGAAGTTGATTGAGAAAGAGAACAACTGCCCACTTGCCTGGGCCAAAATTTGACCAAGACTAAGCAACAACACATCAAATCTGATAAGGGTACTAACAGAGAGGCTAGCCTACAAGCCAAGTTTGAACATTAATAGAAAATGGGCCACGCGTCTATAGAGTTTGGAACCAGTCTGCGTCACAGAAAACAAGGAACATAATGTTAGTTTATAGTCTAAAATCTAAATACACTCGTGCTTGATTCTTAAGGATATGGTTCATACATTACACACATGGCACTCTATGCATTCCTTTTGGTTGTCAACCTATTCTCAACCACAATGTATCACTTTCCTACCTGTTTTATATTCATCAAGAAACAATCATTTTCTGATAATAACTTTGTGATTTAGAGACATTGAATTTTACTTGAAAAAAAAAAAAAAAATTGGAGATTAATACATTTTGATGTGTCTATGTTTTGTTTATCCTGCATTTGTACTTATGAAGTTTTTCCAAGGAACATGTCAAGGATAAATGTTGATTGATATAAATATACCCGTGACCAAGTGTATTATTTGTGTTTGCCTCTTTGGAAAGAGGGTGTTGATGGAGTCTTCAGGGACAAGGTCCATGAGATTGGCATCTGGGTCATGGTTTTGTTCTTATAAAATAGAAATCAGGATTCAATTCAATCTATATCTATATAAAGATTCATCAGGATTTGCTCTTGAGAGTCGCCACAATACTCGATAATTTCTCTCTGGGGCCTAGCAAGTAGCAAGGAAGCATTCAATTTCTGATTGTTGGAAGTCATTCAACCGAATCTGCTCTCAACTTGATTAATAGGTTGGTGCTAATTTTGAAATGTGTATGCCCTCTCATTCATTCTCATACTACAGTAAATCCATGAAGAGTCCCTCTCACTGTGAAGTGACTTAACAGTAACATCATTAATATTAGTGGCCACAATACATATATATGTGCTTTTATGGACATGCACTCACGGAGTAAACAATCAGATACCTTAATAAATACATTGTCCAATGAAACAGAGAAGCTCAAGCTTCAATTTCCAAACAATTTTTTTCCTGGGAGAGATTCATTCCCGGGTATGTCTAATTTTGGACTAGTCTATCTACAATCTACTATCCATTGTATATATCCAAAATGTATAAACCACTATGTACCTTGCCAGGCAAACAACAAATTAAACAAAAAATAATAATTGCACTCATTTGCCAATCTCTTGGACAACAGCACTATTTCTTTTTTCCAACTTCTAAAGGCTTGATCTTCAAACAAAGATCAAGGCTTTAATCTAAAGCTTACTTTCAGATTCAATGTTCTTGATCTTCAAACAAAGCTTCAATCTCTTCTAAGCTTTTGCCTTTGGTCTCTGGTAAAAAGAAATAAAAGAAAAGTGTGGCACACACCATCACCCCACCAAGCACAAAGAACATGCCTCCAAATGTTATTGCCTCTGAAACACTAAGGAATGTCATGGACACAATCCCACTCATCAAACGGTTCACAGAAATGGCCAAGCTGGAACCTTGGGCCCTTAGCCTCAGCGGGAAAATCTCTGAAGAGTAGACCCAAGTTGTAGGCCCAAGCCCAATAGAAAAGAATGATACTGCAGCACAGACAGCAACCACACACAAGGCAATGACCCATTCATCCTTGTTATCACCAGATAACTTAAGCAAGGTACAGCCCAAGCCCAGCACAAACAATGAGATTGCCATGCCACATGAGCCCAACAACAACATGGGCCTCCTCCCAAACCGGTCCAAGAACAAGGCTGATATCAAAACAAAGCAAGTCTTGGCTATTCCCATGATGATTGTAACACCAAAAAGCTGCTTCTCACCCTTAATCCCAGCCTCCTTAAACACTTCTGGGCTATAATACATGACAGCATCATTCCCAGAAGCCTGCATGAAGAAGTTAACACCAACAGCAGCCACAAGAATTCTCAACACAGGGCTAGTAGGTGTAACAAGCAAATCCTTCCAAACCCCTTGTCCATCAAAAGAACCATCAGAAGAAGTTGTTGCTTTGTCTATGTTTGTGATGGAAGCAGAAGCAGCAGCAGCTTCTTGTATCTCAGCAAGCCTCAATTCAGCTTCTCCTTTGTTCTCTGATGTTCTAAGCAAAATCTGCTTTGCTTCCTCAAACCTTCCTTTCACTACAAGCCAACGAGGCGACTCGGGCATTGCCAACACACCAAGTGCCACTGCAATTGCTGGCAAGGCTGCAAGGCCAAGCATGAGTCTCCAATTGATGCCATTTGGGAGGCCTGAGAAGGCATAGTTGGAGACATAACCAAGTAGAATTCCAACACTGATGAAGACTTCAGGGAGTGATGTGAGAAAGCCTCTGGTGAGAGCAGGAGAGAGCTCAGCCACATACACTGGTGAGATCATGAGGGAGTAACCAACACCAATGCCTGCAACTACACGACCTGCCATTAGGAATGGGAATGAAGGGGCCAAACCCATCAGAATAGCACCAATCAGGAATGTTGCTGCAGCAATCATTATCGTGTACCTTCTCCCAATCCAATCAGAGGTCTTGCCTGAAGCAAGAGATCCTATCAGGGAACACACATTTAAGCACCCAACAAGGATTTCCACTTGGACTGATGTGATCTTCAGATCTTGCCTTATAAAAAGAGAAGCACCACTCATGACCCCAATATCTGCATACACACAAACATCAAAATTCTTCAATACAAGGTACTCCTATGGTTAAGCTTGGCATAATTGCATCAACAATCATAAAACTTGTTATCAAAGTTTCTCAATTTTATCTGGGTGTGGAATGCAGGCAAAACTTAAAATGCGGTTTCTTGATTATTTTTGCACTGCGCTTCTATCAGAATTGAAATTTCACTTGGATAATCTATATTGAAATCTCTTACAACATACAATCCGAATCTTCATTAGGCAGATTATCAAGAAACTTATATTGCGCAAATTACTGAGATAAAACTCCAATTCTGATTCCAGAACAACACCAAAAGCTGAACTAAGAGAAACTTGGGATGCTGCCATTGGTTGAGGATTTGATCTGTGGGAAATAGGTTATAAGTATATTTGTGTATCTGTTAGGCATTGAATTCTTTGAACAGGAATTTGTGAAACTCACCATAGCCTAAGAGGATGGAGTTTGTGGAAGCCAAGATAGCACCACCAAATGCATATCTGTTGAGGCGAGGCTTATTGCTTTGGTATGAAACACAATTCTGTGATGTGTTAGGCTGATGTTGATAGCTAGCTTCCTCTGCACAAGTTTCTTCTTTTTCACCATCATTGTGATTGGGGTGATCAGCTTTTGCAGCAGAAGCAGGAAGAGGGTAGTAATAATGGTGTTCCACAGCAGAATTCTCTTCCATCTCTAATGCAGAACAGCAACAGTGACTTCAAAAATTTGTACCACAGCCTCAAATATTAAAATTCATCAAAGAAAAAACTATCAATATAATAATGATAAGGGGATTAATACAAAGGCCAATGAGTGTCTGATTAGAATCACGGGGTTTTCTAATTATCTTAAGAATGCGGCGTTTTAAAAATTATTATTTTTAAAAAATAAGATACTAGTCAAGAAGCAAAATCACACCAGTAACTCTAAATAGTTAGTAGTATTAAATAAAGAATTTTATTTAAATATATTTACTATCATTCAATTATAAAAATGTCATATACGATGGAATTGTTAATTTTCAGAATGAAATTTATCTAATTTGCATAAAAATTTTGCAACTATAAAGAAATAGAATTTAATTTTTATACACTATTAGTATAAATAATTTTTCAATATTAACAATAGAAAATCATGGTATAAATATAAATTTTAAATTAATTATTATTAAAATTAACAAATTAAGCCGCAGGATAAAAAAATATTTATACTATCAAGAAATACATATTTATTCTAAAAAATTATTCATAAATAAAAATGTTAATTTCTTGTAAATAGCTTTCATTTCTATAATGATCTTACCTTATTTGATCATGATTATTTTTGGTGAAAAATATTTATGATATTAAAAAAAATAACTTTCTTGATCGTTAAATAAAAATTACTAATAACTCTTTGTACTTTAAATATTATATATATATATATATATATATTGTATTTATTATTTAACATTTATTTATAAAATAATAATAGTATAGAGATTACTCTGTAACTGTAGGGACTGTGTCCAAATCAGTCCAATGAAGGTGAAAAGAACAAAACAGCGCGTGTTTATTGCTTCGTATTCATCTACACCCACAAATGCACTTAAGTCCCCACCCCCTTTCAATTATTCGCATTTCACAACATTCCTCACTACTGAACTTATTTAAATGGATAAAAATCATAAAATTCACTCAGTGTCTTTTTTTTTTTCATTAAATTTAAAATGTGAAAAATTAAGTTTCTTATCACTTTAATGAAGAACAATTTACATTAGGATTTTTTTTTTAATCTTGCTTCTCATTAAAAAACCAATTATACTCAATATGGGAGCAACATAAGTATTAATATACTATTAAAGTCTATCAAAAAGGTTTAGTTTAATTAGTTAAACATGACATATGGGTTGTGATAAATGACTTGATTGGCTTGATTCTTGACTTTGATTCTTTTCAATAAAAAAAAATATTACCATAATCAACAAGGAAACTTTGTTTCCACATTAGAATATAAAAAATATTACTATTAGGATGAATAGAAAGATCAGGTTAATTTGAATTTAGATGAAATTTAATATTAATTAATTTGGATTGGATTAAATTAATTTTTTGAATACTTTTTAACAACTCAAATTTGATTAATTTCAACCACATTTAGGTTGGTTCAGTCAAGTCATCAAATCACATAATAAAATTTAAAAATGAAAAATGGAAGGAAAAAATCATAATAAAATGAAAGAGCTTATTAATATTTAATAATATCAAAAGTCAGAATTATAAAATAATACAACATAAGATTTATTGAATTTAGAATTATAGAATTAAAAATTAAAGTAGTAAAGGCTTTAATTAGTTTGTCTTTGGATTTGTAATTTTGAAACCCAAAACAATCATCCAAATTAACCTAAAAAAACAAAATCTCTTCAATTTAATTTGGATTGATCAGGCCATCAAATCAAACAAACCTGTTTTCACCCCTAATTTTTATATGGCAACGAGAGTAGCATACTCGACAGAAGAGATCATTGGAAGCTACCAAAAATTGTGGCTTCCCCTCTGTCAAAAGCCAAATTTACAATCTTCTAAATGTTTCTTATTTGTTTATAACTTGTTTAAAACTAGATTAGCCTAATTATATTTAAAATGAAATCTATTATATATTTTCTCCCATAGAAAAAGAAAATTGGATTGTTGGAAGTACAAGACAACAAAAAATTGCTAAAAATAAGTGATTCTGCAAATTATTGGCCTTTATAAACTTAATAACTAAGAGTGACAACCTCTTAATTGATAAGGATCCAGACTATTGCCATTTCAGGGCTGTTGTCCATATTGCATTTTCTGGACCATATCTTTTAGACAAATATCTATGATATCATCAATATTATAATGAAGCATGACAATGCAAAAAATGATATCAATATAAATTTCAGACATTTCACGTAGTTGCTGGTCGAGAAGCAGTTAAGGGACCCAGTGAAAACCACATGCAGATTTATTTGTGACCTTCCTTTGTCTCTTTTTTGTTAGTGTGGCTGGATTTACATCTATGGAAAGTGGAAACCTATTTATTTATTTATTTATTGTTAAACTTTGGATACATATCAAGAGAAATACTAAGAATATTTTTTTAGAAGAACAATACAATATAATTTTTTAAATACATTTTTATTATTAATTTTAATTTATTTGAAATTATAAATTTTTATAAATATTATATCTTATTTAATGAATTTATCAATTAATTTTTTTATTTTTAATAAATTTTAACTAATAATATATATGTATTATAAAGAATGTGTTAGAAAGTAGTATATTATTAAGACTCCTCATAATATCAATATCAGTATAAAGCTTTTATATATGCGTGTAACACGTGCCAAAGTAGGTGAAATCACATATTTAACAAAAACTTCATCAAGTGACTTTTTAACTATATTATTATTGTTATAATAATTCTCTCTCTCTCTCTCTCTCTCTCTCTATATATATATATATATATATATATATATATATATATATATATATTAACTTGTAAATAAAAAACATAGATATAATATAACAATAAAAAATTATATTCAAAATGTAATATTTATATAAAATAATATAATATGATAAAATATCAATTAACTTTTAAGTTTTATAAAATTAGACAAAATTAATTTATTTCATGAAAACTTCTAATATAATGATTCAATTTATAAAATTTTGTAACTTGAAGATTCGGCTACTTTATCTTTACAATCTAACACTACATTTTATTAAGAAAATTTTATTGAGAAAGATAAAATTCATTTTCATGATGTTTATGTCTCGAGTGTTAATCTTATTCTAAATATCATAACCTTATTTCTAAAAAAAATTAATGCTATTCTACTACTTTGTTATAAACTTATCTTTTACGAAAACAAAATAAGTAAACAGAAGGAATGTTTAAAATCTAAAATATCAAAATGCAAAAGAATAATAATCTTCTACTTCATAATTGTTGGAAGTTTGATAACAAAAAGTTTAAACAAAATCCAAGGGAAAGTAATATGGAGGACAACCTGACGAAGACAAACTTTGTGTGAACACAAATTTCAGAGAGGATATTCCTCTGATTTTATATTACAAAGTACTAGTTTAATAAAAGAAAATATGTCATCAAGTACTCGATCAATCTGGTTATTGGGTTTTGAATAAATTATGTTGGAAAAAAAATATTAATCTTATGTGTATTTATAATTTTCAATAAAGATTAATCACTTATTTCGATGAGAAAAATTACTTAATATAAATATCATAAAAAATAAAAAAAATAAAAAAAGAGGTTCAACGAAGTAACTTCTAATATGGCTGGACCTGGAAGCGACAGCTGTTCTACTGTATCCTTGTAAGTTGTAACATGTTTAAAATATAACACTCTTTTGAGGATTGAATAAAATTTCAATCAATGTCATTCATATTAGAATAACATGCAAGAAATATTTTTTTATATGTTTTGGTATTTTAGTTTTTATGTTGTTTTACTAAATAACTCAAATGTGTTCTTTGTTAACGGAGTCAATATAAAATAATACCTAATTAAAAAAAATGCCAAAGAGTGCCATTTTAATTTTTTTAGTTATTATGTTAGTGTTTGTCAAAAAAATGAAGTTATCATGTTAGTATGTAGTCTTTTGCATTAACGTACACATTTTGATCATGTATTATGTTACATAAATTAAAATGTTCTTCTATATCCTTTTTAACATGTTTAAAATGTAACACTCTTTTGAGGTTTAAATAAAACTTCAATCAATGTCATTCTTATTAGAATAATATGTAAGAACCATTTTTTTATATTTTTTATATTTGAAATCTTATGTTGCTTTTACTAAATAACTTAAATTTGTTCTTGGTTAATGGAGCCAACATAAAATAACACCTCCCCTAACAAAAAAAAAGCCCTTTTTAATTTTTTAAGGATATGTTAAATATCTTTAGTCTCTTTTGAATTAGCGTACACATTTTGATCATGTATTATGTTACTTAAATTATTTTATAATTTCAAACTTTTACTCACTATTACGTGTGATACTCAAGTGTCGTACGAAGACATTTCTCTAAAGACGTAACGTGGTATCTTGGACAATCTTCTGATATATTTGTGTGTGTTTTCTTATTTTTTGAATATATATGATATCCAATTTCTGACTCACCCAATATACAACACAAGTTTTCTCAAAAAAAAAAAAAGTACAACACAACAAGCATGAATACTTGACAACAGAGATGGAAATTAAATTCTACAATTTTTCATTATTTTTATTCCAGTCTCTACTACAGGGATTTTGAACGAAACAATACTATGTATCTGAGAAACCTGATGCACTCCAAGAAATATAACAAGGCCAAAATCATAGATAAGCAATTTCGAGTTAAAGAAGTCAAGAGATTAATTATACTTGTCAAATAGCCAAATGATGAAACAGAAACGAACATTGTTTACCAAAATGGTACATTCTACTTTTGAAATTATCAAAATAGTTTTTTTTTTTGACAAAAAAATACTTGTATAGTGTAAATCGACATTTTGAAAGTCAATTTTGGCTTTATAAAAGTAAGTTTTAGTGATTTTTTACGATCAGAAATTTTATGGCATTTTTTAATGGACGGAAAATATAAATATAAAGTAAGGTCGACTTATACTATACAAATAATTTTAAAAAAAATTATATTAGTTTGGTAAATTTAAAAGCACAATACCAGAAAGAAAGAAAAAAAGTCAAGATCAAAATTCGACCACTGTATAATTGCAGCAACGCAAAAACAGCCTCGCACACGTTTAATCATTAGTCATTATTCTTTTCCACCTTATCTTAGCCAGATAGGATTAAGTTGGACTGGGACCGGTTAATTTCAAAAAGTCCAAAAACAGTCACATAAGATTTTAAGTATTTTCAGAGAATATATGAATATATACACAAACACACAAACAAACGCACACAATAATAGATTTTAAAAGTGAATTTGAAGATAAGAATAGCATGACCAAAGGTTTCATTTATGCTTTGGGTGTTACTAGTGAATATAATGACAAAAGTTATTCCCCCAGCAACTATGGATTCGACCCATCCAACAATTTTTTATATGTTGAGATTTTTTATTCCGGAATTGTTATGATAAACTAGTAGTTTGGGTAGTGATTTTAGGTTGTGGCCTGTATGGAATAAATATTTATCTTTTACAAGTAAAATTTATAATAAATAAATAAATTATATTTAATTGAAATTGAAATAAATAAATACTTTTGAACATACAAATAATATTTTAGATTTATGATAAATAATTTATATTGTTATACAATATACTTTTTAATTATTGATAATATCTTTTAAAATATTAAAATTAAAACTAAAGATATTAAAAATGATAGATTGAAAGAGATTATACACTCTGGATTTTAGACACCTAAATACTCAAAACTAACAAGGTAAATTCTAAATCTTACAAAGCAATTTTATTTGAAGTAGAAATTATATCAAAAAAGCAATACAAAGAATCAGAGGATATCTCCTTCCAAACAAGGGAACAACTTTCCCTTCCACTAATTTTCTCAGTACTAAACTATCAATTCTCTATACACCCCCAAAACAATACCCGCACTGTCCTATTTATATAGCTAACAAACCCAACCCACATCTTTACAACTGTCATAACAAAAAACATAATCAAAGTCTAACTAATAAAACTATTTAATTTTGTGTCTCCTTTGGTACACTCTCCACCCTTGCTCACTTTGGGCCTCATCCAGTGGTATGTTTGGGTCCTCATCTAGTGGTATGTTTGGGTATGCATCAATACCTCCCTCTCTAAAACCAAAATTGACCCCAAGTTTGAATTTTGAAAATTGACCCTGCACAGTTGCATACTCCTCCCAAGTTTCCTCTTCGGTTGTTTGCCCCTGCCACTGAATCAGTACCTGCTGTATTTCCTCATTCCCTTTCTTTACAAGCCTGTCCCCTAATAAAGTTGATGGATAGTATGTTGGCAGGTCAATGCTCAGATCAGCAGGCAAGCTAGGCTCTACCGGGTGATCTCCTCGAGCCAATTTTAACTGAGAAGAGTGGAAAACAGGATGTATTCTGGCCTGAGTTGGTAGTTGCAACTTGAACACTACTACCCTAATTTGTTTCAGAATTAAGTATAGACCATAATACCTGGCTTCCAGCTTGGGACTCAATCCTCTGGCCATAGAATGTTGACGATGGGGCCTAATCTTTAGATACACATAATCTCCTTCCTTCATTGTGTGTGTTTTCCGATGAATATTTGCCCTTTTTGTCATGATCTCTTGAGCCCTCTGCAGGTGAAACTTCAACTGTTTCAATGCTTTGTCTCTGTTCATCAGATCTTGTGCCATTACTTCTACCAATGTCTCACCCGGTATGAATTTTGAAAGTGATGGAGAGGTCTGCCATAAACTATCTCAAAAGGTGTGCATTTGGCTGTTGATTGATAACTTGTGTTGTACCAATATTTAGCCCAAGCTAAATATACCCCCCATTCCCTTGACTGTTCCGAGCAGAAACACCTCAAAAAAAACCTCTATAAAGTTTTGTTGATGACCTCTGTTTGGCCATCAGATTCTAGATGATAGGCTGTGCTAAATTTCATAGTGGTCCTTTGCATTTTAAAAAGCTCTTTCCAGAAATTGCTCATAAAGATAGGATCTTTGTCGCTCACTATACATGCAGGTATGCCATGTAGTCAAACAATCTCCCTCACAAAGACTTCAGCTATGTTCCTAGCTGTGAAGGGGTGCTTCAACATTATGAAATGCGCATATTTACTCAGCCTGCCTACAACCACTAAAATACAATCATATCTTTGGAATTTAGGAAGTCCCGTAGTAAAATCCATGCTCAACTCCTCCCAAACTGTGCTGGGTATAGGTAGAGGCTGCAGAAAACCTTCGGGAAATGAGGCTTGGTATTTACTTCTTTGGCACACATGACACTCTGCCACAAATTTAGTTACATCCCCTTTCATTCTCATCCAAAACAGAGATTGTGCAATCCTCCTATAAGTACGACATATCCCTGCGTGTCCTCCGGTGAGGGAGGAATGGAACTCAGCCAATAGTTTGGGTATCCAAACTGATCCTGCTGCGATCACTAATCTAACCTTGTAGTACAACCTCTCATTCTCAAGCGTGTAGTATGGATGGGAATTAGGATCCTATTTCATATTAGAGTGGATTTTTTCCACAGAGGATCCTATAAAACTTCTGAATCAATCTAGGAGGATTCAGGCCAATAAACTTTAGAAATCACCTTCCACTCCTTCTTCTCTCCTAGAGAGTGCATCTGCCACTCTATTTGCAGCTCCCACCTTGTACCTGATTTCAAAGTCGTACCCCAACAGTTTGGCTAACCAATTCTGCTGGTTTTGAGTAGTGATTCATTGTTCTAAGAGAAAACGTAGACTTTTCTGATCTGAATACACCATGAACCTCCTTCCCAACAAGTAAGGTCTCCAATGTTGGATGGACAATACCAATGCCATCGGCTCCTTCTCATAAACAGATTTTGTCAGTGAAGCCTCTCTTAGGGCTTTGTTGAAATACGCAATGGGACGTTTTTCCTGAAATAAGACCACTCCTAAACATTTACCTGAAGCATCACATTCAAGGCAGAATTGTTTAGAAAAATCTGGCAATGCTAGCACAGGAGCAGTGGTGACTGCTGTTTTAATTCTTTAAAAGCCTCACTAGTCTTTTCCTCCCAATGGTAGCCACCCTTTTTAAGTATCTCGGTTAAAGGCTTGGCGATTTTTTCACAGTCCTTAATGAAACGCCGATAGTAGCCCGTGAGTCCTAGGAATCCCCTGATTGCTTTTACTGACTTCGGAGTGGGCCAATTTATCACAGCCTCTATCTTTTATGAGTCCATTTCCACCCTAAATTCAAAAACCACATGTCCCAAATACTCCATTCCCCTTCTCCCAAAACTACATTTTTTTTCCGCGCATAGAAAAAATGTAGTTGTAGTAAACTCAGCACCTCTCGCAGATTTTTCAAGTATGTCTCTCAGTCTCTGCTATAAATCAGAATATCGTCGAAAAAAACCAGCACAAACCTCCTCAGAAACGATTTCAGAACTGAATTCATGGCACATTGGAAAGTTGTCGGTGCATTCGTTAATCCAAAAGGCATAACTACATAGTGCCCTTGGTGAGTTCTAAATGCGGTCTTCGAGATGTCCTCCTCATTCATTCGAATTTGGTGATACCCCGATCTAAGGTCGATCTTAGAGAAATAGGTAGGCAACCCCATGAAGTTCATCTACCAGCTCTTCTATCACTGGTATTGGGAACTTGTCTGAGACGGTCAACTTCTTCAAGGCTCGGTAATCATTACAGAATCTCCAACTCTCATCTTTCTTCCTGACCAACAATATTGGGCTGGAGTAGAGGCTATTGCTGGGACAAATGACCCCATAAGCCATCATTTCACCTACAAACCTTTCTATCTCATTTTTCTAAGTGTGAGCATATCTATACGACCTTACATTTACTGGATCTAATCCTGCCTTTAAAGAGATTCTGTGATCAACCTCACGGATGGGAGGCAAACTGTGAGGCTCATAAAAAATATCTGCGTACTCCCCCAAAAACTGTGTCAGCTGAGTTGTCTATTGCGAAGGTAATTTGCTCCCATTTGTAGTCCCTGCATCAACTTTCTCTTGCAGCAGTATGGTAAAAATTAATAAAATTTGTTCTAGTTCTGCTTTCAAGGATTTCTCAATGGCTCTGGAGGAAACCATTTCCAGGGATAGACTTAAGTCCCCACAAATAGTCACTGTTTTCCCATTAACACAAAATTGCATTGTTAGCTTTCCCCAATTTACCTTCACTTCCCCAAGTGTCACTAGCCAGGCCACTCCCAAAATGAGGTCCACTCTTCCCAGCTCAAATACAAAGAACTCTCCCTTGATTGTGTGGGTTCCCAAATCCAACAAAATGTCATCACAACATCCACTGGACCTTAGTTTCTACCCATCACCCAATCTGATCCCAAAGGCTGTGTTTCCCGGACCTTCAATCCTAACCTCTGTGTCAAAGACCTTCCCACAAAGTTGTGGCTTGCCCCATTGTCAATCAGCACAAGGATTAAATTTCCATTGATGGTTCCTTGAAGCTTCATAGTCTTCGGTTGAGTCAACCCTCCTGCAGAGAACAGGTATAGGCCCAACCATCTTAATTCTTTCTCACTCTCCCTTTCCTCATCTTCGGTATTGTGAACTTGGATGGGTGCAGCTTCTAGAATTTCTTCTATTTCACCCTGTTCGTCCTGCTCACCCAGAATCATCACCGGAGGTTCTTCTCTGCACACCTAGGCATGGGTCTAAAAGGAAGGCCACACTGGAAGCATTTTCCTTCTGCCCTTCGCTTCAGATATTCAGAGTAAGGCAGATTACGTACCCTGTTATTTTCCCGCTGAAACTGTCCCGCGTTTCCTCTTCCCGTTGAAGGGAAAAGAGGTGCTATTGCCAGAGGTTTGTCACGGACTTGGGTTCCACGGTGGGTTTCTAGGATGGAGTTTCTTTGGTTCAGTCCATTACCGTTTTTGGCCTTGTAAGCAAATGTTGTGCCCCACCCAATCAACCGTGGGTTTGTCCTTACCTTCGTATCCATGTTGGACCAATGATGTTGCAACGTCTGCTCTATGTCCCGAGCAAGATCCATAGCTCTGAATACATCTTTCGGGTCATGGATTCGCACCTTACTGTGCAGCTCCACTTTCAAGCCACTCATGAAAAATCCAAGAAGCAACTCGTCTGCCACCGCCGGAACCTGGGCTACTAGGGATTCGAAATCTTGTATGAAACCATCCATGGTTCCTTCTTGCCGCAGGAGCATCAGGCATTCGTACACGTTGCCAAGATGTCGCCCACCGAATCTCCTAACCATTGTCGTCGTTAGTTGGGGCCAAGTCAAGTTGGGTTCTTTCTTTCTAAGGAACCTGAATCGGGCTTCAACCGGACCCTCCATACTGACAAAAGCCATCGGAATGCGCTCTTCGTCCGTGACTTCTTGCATCTCGAAGTATGTCTCAGCCCAAGCGATCCAACCGAGGGGGTCGTCCCCATCAAACATAGGTAACTCGATTCTTTTTGTAAAAGAACGCCCAGCTATTGCTTCGGTGTTGGATTCTCCACTTCC
Organism: Glycine latifolia; assembly: GCA_013407115.1. Lineage (NCBI taxonomy): Eukaryota > Viridiplantae > Streptophyta > Magnoliopsida > Fabales > Fabaceae > Glycine > Glycine latifolia. The sequence continues at coordinate 7,894,610 of CM023956.1, read as the reverse complement.
TCCACCCGATGTGGTTTCATCTGAGGAGTCCAAACCTCTTTTCTGCACAAGATCACGCATGTACTCACATGCCTCTCCAATGCTGTCAAGCTTCTTGTTCACCATCTCCATTGATTTTTCCAGAGCGTCCACACGGGAATCTGATGAAGTCATTGTGGGTCAAGAAATGATCCGGCAAGTCGTACCAAATTGATACACTCTGAATTTTAGACACCCAAATACCCAAAACCAACAAGGTAAATTCTGAATCGTACGAAGCAATTTTATTTGAAGTAGAAATTGTATCAAAAAAGCAATACAAAGAATTAAAGGATATCTCCTCCCAAACAAGGGAACAACTTTCCCTTCCACTGATTTTCTCAATACTAAACTATCAATTCTCCACACACCCCCAAAACAATACCCGTGCTGTCCTATTTATATAGCTGACAAACCCAACCCACATCTTTACAGCTGTCATAACAGAAAACAGAATCAAAGTCTAACTAATAAAACTATTTTACTAATGGCTCTATTTAAACTGTTTAATTTTGTGTCTCCTTTAGTACACTCTCCACCCTTGCTCACTTTGGTCCTCATCCAGTGGTATGTTTGGGTCCTCATCTAGTGGTATGTTTGGGTACGTATCAGAGATAAAAAGTTAAGAAAATTCTTTAAAAACACTCTCAAAAAAATAACTAAAAACAATAAACTTGATATCAATTTGTTGCATTCTGATATTGTTTGGTCATGTTCTTCCAATGCACTGCAACGAGGCAATCAGGCAGCTCCAAGGAAGAAAAGAGCATCAATATTGTCCTTGTTTGAGAAATATCCATTATCCATTCCTCTCTGACATGCATTTCAGTATAAATTTATGACTTAAATTTCTTTGAGCTGACATTCAAAAATAATTTTATCAAAATCAATTACCCAGTTTCAAAACAATAAGGAAACCTTTACATTTGTGGCGTTGTACTCTCTGTTCTTGTGAACTAAGGTTAAGCGGTTATGAACTGCAAATGTTTGGTATAATGATATGAATAACTATGTATTAAGTTACTAGCAGATTAAAAAAATGTATTAAATTACTAATATTTGTGACTAAAAGCAAAGCCTTTACCGAATGTATTAAGGAGTTTGGCCTGTCTTGGCCTGTGTTTTAGCATTAAAGCTGCATAATATGTTGTTTCGATAGTATAAAATTGCAAATATTATAGCCAAATCTTTCTTTTGGGTTGACTGTAACCAAAATGAGTATATGAACTTGCTATTCTGTGCACATCTATTTGCAATTTGCAGAATTCTTTGTTATATATATGAGGATAGTAAAAGTAAACAGTCAAGTGTAATTAGGCAAGTCATTACTAAGATATATTTAGCTAATAAAGCATATTTTAATGGCTAAAGTTCATTGAATGCAAACAATCGTATCATTTTAACACTTTGACAAATGGGAGCATCTGGAAGTTTATATTTGTCAACAAAACTTAAAAAGATTTTGATATTTACAGTGGCACATACAAGATTTCTTCATCCTATTTAGCAATTATTATGAATTTTCCGAGTCCAATGATCATATCATCTGTGAATTATCAACATACTGAAGAAGTTCTGAGCCAAGTTCAGAGACCCAATTCACTGCAGTGCCAAAGAAGAGCTCCCAGAACCACAGATCCAATGCTAAGACTGATGAAAAGATGAGCAATGCCAAGGTCTGATAGCGGTTCAATGGCCAGCCTGAGGCCTTAGCAATTGTCTTCAGAAATGGAAATGAATCAGTATTTAGGTCCTTTTTCGTTATGGACCAAGCTGTTATCCACTGTACATTAGATGGGACTAAATCAAAATCCTCTCTCAATCTCCTCCCAAGATCTGGCATGTGTCCACCCCCATATAGTATTGCAATTTTATTGTGCCCCTTTTCCATTGCTGCTCTTAGGGCCTCTATTGCTACTCTATTTCTCTCACCAATTATAACCGATTTCTCCTCTACATCTGCTGTCACCAGTGTGAACCTTAACAAGAATATACCATCATCAATACCCAAGTTTTTAATAGTGACCCAACAAAAGTAATATGATTATGTCTATGCAGTCTCTACAAAGAGCAAAATATGAGATAATCAACATAGCTTCATGTCTTGGACTATACTTTCAAATGAAAATGTAAAGTGTGTTCTCATAACTCAACCTACTGAAACAAGAGTTTGTATATTTGTCTAGTTGCCCAAAATGAAAAGAGAGTTGAATTAAAAGAATAAATGTCAGGTACTTACTCAGATGTAAGTCTCTTTGCAAGGAAGACCTTCAAGGCAGCACCAAAATCAAGCCTTGACAATGCCTCTATTTCAGGATATTCTGATGCTTGACTTCCCACATCTGTACAAACACCTCCAATGATAAGAAGGCCAACAAGGGGCATAGGAAGTACACGTGAAGCCCATAGAAGTTTGGATCTCAATGGGTCAAGATCTTCCGGAATTGAAGCTGGCTGCAATACTGCCTTTGTAGACTTAAGAGTCATATCTTTTGCAAAAGAAAAGAAGCTTTCACCTTTTTCAAGCTGAAATTAAAGAATGAAATTAGACCTGAACAAGGAAAACAAAGTGAAAGTGCTCAAATTTCAGTGGAAATCATTCCAATTATTTGATGGTTTTCAAATGACGGTTATTAGCTATATCACATAAGAGACAGCCAAATGAAATGACACTGAATAATGCAATGTATGGAATCAGATATTGGCTTGAAAGGACAACACCTCAATTGTTGTATTCAGCATAGCCTTCATAATCAGTGCAATATGTTGAATTAAGCAAGAAAAATAATCAGTTTAAAACCTGAAGTAATTTGAAGGTCTCATAATCAAGATCTGCATGGTACCAATTTGAAGACTCGTAATTGAGACAATCTAATTGGAAATCAAGCGTAAGAATTAGAGCCATCTGTCTTTGGATGCATCCCAATATGTTAAAACCCCTTGTGCGTGAACTTTTTAACCTTTTTGTAGTAGTAGCATTTCTTCTATTTTCTAAACTTTCCCTGCTAGCTACCATTTCGTAAAGGACGCAATCATAGCTCTCAAGTTCCTTTTGGAGGGCTAGAAAATACCTGCTTATTAGGATCATTCAAATGAATAGTTAATATTGGTTTAAACAAAATGTAAAACCAATAAATATACAAATTAAGTCAGCGCAACAAAAGACACTTGTACTTATCAAAAGAAAATCTTAAATAGTGTCCAAAACTAGAAAAGTGTTTATATTAATGACTTCTTAAAAATTAGGAAGTTTGTCCGTACCAAAAAAGCTAGCATGTTGTTATTAGTCTGGAATGCAGTTTAGAAAATACACCAAAGGTTATCCGTACCAAAAAAGCTAGCATGTTGTAATTGTTGGACTTTACTCCTTCAATGCTAGCCCAAGCCCATTTGAGGGGTTTAATATCCCAGACCTAATTTTCCATTATAAATACATTAGTTGAGGGTGAAATTAGGTTAGACCAAGACAGAGACATAGAGCTAAAACGGCACAGACTTCGAGGAAGATTGAGCGTTGAGTGCGACTCCGCATTTTGAGAGCCTCAAGTGACATTCTTGAGTGTCATTGTTAAGCAAGTCTGTGTGCTTGCATATTTGAGAGTTCAGAGTGAAACACTTTGAGAGTTTGATTACCACCATTGTTGGAGAGGTTGAGTGAACCACCACCTTGGTGTGTTTTGATTCATTGTAACCGTTCTCAGTTATAGTGGATATTTGATTCTGGACAAGGTCCCGTGAGTTTTTCCTTTCCGGATTCAGGGAAGGTTTTCTCACGTAAAACATATTGATTGTCTCTCTCTCTCCCTTTATGATTTTGATAGATTACGTTTCCGCAGATTTGATTGAGGATTGACGATAACCCACCTTTGTTTTTGAGAGTACGATCGATGCGCCGATTTTACCCAACAGTAATTAGTCTGGAATGCAGTTTAGAAAATACACCAAAGGGACAGGTATCTCATCCCCCCTTCCCCCTTGCAATGTTTGAATGTCATGATGATCATCTCGCTCTTCAAGTTCATTATGAACCAACATATTTTGGAGGGAGAAAAATACTATCAAGCAAGCATCATCACTAAACAAACCATTTACATATACCCCGATGGTCATTAATATTATCAATATCAGTTCACACTGACAATACCAAACCAGAAGTTTGAATTTAATCATCAGCATGCATCGTCATTGATCATATCTAAAACCACGAGAGCTGCAAAACAGTGGTTTGTTAGACGTGCATGGACATATATATCTAAAACCATCCTCATCGTACTCCTGTAACATCTTTGGTTGTTAACACTAGTTCATCTTAGAATTCCAACATCCCCCCTTTACCCGTAATAGATTTCTCTTAATTCTTTATAACTAACAGAACCACATAGTTTTCTCACTTCCTTTCTGATGATGAAAAACCCTCCGCACATACAAGGATCAAAGGATAGAATACACACAATCAACACTACAAGTAAAAATAGAAAAAAAAAAAAAAAAAAAAAAATTTAAACTGGTTTAGCACCTCTTTCCTATCTCAACAAATTTTTATATCGCAAATAAGATTACACGTTTTCTGGAAAAACATGAAAAAAACCATAGCGTATCACCCTACAAACTCAAGTCTTTCACTCAAAGTTACCAGGCATGGTAAACACTCTCACAAGAAACTCTTTCACATCTCGTCTGCTTCGGTACATGATGCCCTCTCCAAGTTGGGGTTGTTCTTCTCGTCTTAAAAACCTCTATTTATAGTGGTAGTGATGACTCCTACAGACTTCCCAAATAAGAACCAATTAATTATTTCTTAGAATTTCAAGAATAACCTCTATTGGAAATTATCATCACACTCGCACACTCAATACCTTTCACTTGTCAATTTATTGCATCTTTAATTACTTCTAACAACTACCAAATCCAAACCCCGACTAGAGCAACAAGAAGTTAAGAGAGACAAACACATACTCTTCATCAGCGATGTGAATTGTGGAAACCAAGTCAACCTACAACACCACCAAAAACAGCACAACATCGTCAATAAATAAATGGAATCAAAGAGATCCAATTGAGAAAAAAGAAGAAAGAAGTAAACTTCAGAGCGACCTGAAGGAAAGGGCGCAAAAGGGACCAAGGGAACCTCTTCTTATAGCTGACAAGAGCTGTCTGCAATTCGGCACTGGCACCACCATCGACCCGGCGCTTGAACCGCATGAAATCGGCGATGGAATTGCTCTTCAGGAACTGTTCCGGCGACCCATTTTCCTGCGGTGCGGAAACGGAAGAAGAAGAAGAGGTTCTGAGGGTAGCATTGGGAAGGCGTGCTCTGGGGAACACAAAAAGAGGGGTTCGGTTGGACGAAGGGAAGAAGAAGGGTCTGTTTCTGGTGGTAGGGGAAGAAGTGAAAGGAGAATCGGAGACGAATGAAGATGAAGAAGAGACTATTGAAATTGAAGTTAGCATCATTTTTGTTCTTCTATGCTATGCAAACACACATACAGAGAGAGAGAGAGAGTTTTGATAACCAGAAAATTAGGATTTGGTTTTCCAGTCACCGAATACCGACCCTGCTACGTTCGGTTATTGCAGTTACCACTTACCACTCACCTCTAGTGAGGTTTAATAAAATTTCGTTAAAATATGTTTAGGTTGATGTAAAAAAATTTAAAAAAAATATTAATTTCGTTTTTTAAACAAATTTATATTAATTTGATCATTGTAAAAATATAATATTTTTTTAGTGATAACCGTGTTAGATGATTTCTTACTTAATTAACAAATTTAATTATTTTTTCTCCACCTTTTCAAATAGATCCGGATGATATTTTACTATTGTTATTTCATTTTCCTCCTAATCTCATCAAAAACGAAAAATCATTTAAAAAGTGAAAAAAAATTACAATATTTTGGTTTTTAGTAGTTATAAATTGTTTAATTTATTTTAAAGATTTTTATTCATCAGAAATTATCTAATTCATTTGTAATCAAATTATATGAATAAATATATAAGTCACTTTAAATTACCATCTAATGGATTTATCACTAAAAACAAGACAAAATATGTTTTATTTTCACATGAACCAAATTAATAAAAGAATAATAATTTATAAGATCAAAATTAATACTTTCAAAATTTTAGGCTAATCAGAAATATTTTACCCATAAAAATTTATAAAATATCTTTCTTTTTAGCTTCCATAATTTATTGGGAGAGAATAGTGTATAACTCATCCAACCATAACTACATAATAAGTTTATTAATTTCTACTATACTTTTTCTCGTTACATATTATACTTATCTTAAAAATTATATTTAATATAATTTTAATTAGCTTGTTAGTATAATAAAATTTATATTAACTATGTATAAAAATAAACTTTTATATATGAAGAAATAGAAGAGATGTATCTATATGTTGACGAAAAGGATACATATAAGAGGAATATATTGTATAAATTAATTGAAGTTTTGTACAATTAAAACAGAAAGGTATTAAATGAAATTTTAATACACTTAAAAAAAGGGATAGTTTATTAGAAAGTTAAGGATTAAAATGTTGGATCTATACAATTTTGATAACTAATTCAAATTTACTCTTACTGAAATAGTACAAGTCAAGTAATGAGATGAATAAAATAGATACTGATTAGGAAAAAAAGGATATGCCATAGGATGATGATTTTAGTCTTAAACATAATTTTACAAAGTAGAAAAATTAAAAAATAATAATAATAATAATAATAATATTCATTAAAAGAAAATGGAAATTGGTAAAAAAAAATGTAATTGGCTGATTCTTTTTTACATCATCTTTGTTTTAAAGGTATTGGAGAATCAGTTTTTTGTTAATATTTTTTTCAGTAATGGTGTTTTTTAGAAGAATAAGTGGTTGTTCTAATCACTAATAAACTCACCTAGTCACATTTATATTCAGTCAAAAAAAAAATCTTTGACCATGTAGCATTGCTGTTTTTGTTTTCCTTAACCTCTGTCTTGCTATTTTTGTTAATTTATTGTTTTCCATTGTTGGGTTTTCTTCCGGGAAAGAAAAGCAAATTTTTCTAAGTGTTTGTTATTACTGGCTTGCACGTAATGTTCTGGATTTACAAATTTTCCTTGACTTTTGCTAATGGGAACAAGAAGTTGATTTCGCCTGTTTAGATTCTGTGTTTACTTTTCAAGACAACAAGTTTTGGTGATGAATTTTAGGTAAAGAATGTCTTGTCTTACTGCTCGAATTCCATAATCTTTTTCAAAACATTGATTCATCCCGTAATTACAAATTTTGCCCGATGACAAAATAATTGAGTCTTCACAAATATGTTTAAACATATAACAAGGTGAAAAATGAGATATTGAGGTGGATTAGTTTGTGATTTTTATTAAGGGGAAGTATTTTTAAATTGAAATATATAAATATATAACAAGTTAACAACTATTCGAATTTTCATTGAATAAAAACATTAAAAAAATATTTTCTATCTTAAATCAATATATCATGTGAAGAATATTTTTTTTTGTGAACTCATAAGACCTACATATGAAAATATAGAAAATTAATCTTTTTGTGAGCAATTTTTGTTATAACAATAACCTTTCTCGTGGAAAATCGTCTATTTTAATATTCGAACACCAAAATGACCAAAAGCTTGAAAAACTCGATATTCAACAAATATGAATGTGAGATCCAACGGTCATTCAGTATCATACATAGGCGCAAAAGTAAAACTTCAAAAAGAAAAAGAAGCATCACCAATTAACAAACCATTAATGGTTAATAATAATGAAAATATTTTGGGACAGACACAAATAAAGGAAGATTTCGTTACTCCCCCACAATAATGAATAATAACATACAATGAATCCAAATGAAAGGCAGATTAAAACAACAACGATACATAGCTACCTAAACATTATATACACTCATTTCATTTGACACTTCATTTCTCCCTATCTCTCTTCCTCTCCCTTCTTAATCACATCATACCACTCATCAAATAATCACTTCTCTCTCTTCTAGTTCTTTCTCTCAAGGCATAGATTTGCATTAGGTGTCTACAAATCATTATTCAGATTAAAAAAATATATAGCAAAGTGCATGAATGAAGCCTATATAATATTATCAATTACAAAATACAAGGAAAAGAATCGACCTATTGTACCAAACTTATTCATGACATGCTCCTCATTGTGCAGATGTAAAACTTGTGAATGAATCCCTCCAAAATATCTACTAGATTGCAAAGAATGATTACTGTGTTAATTGCTGAAGGCCTGCTTCTAAATCTACCAATGTGATGGTAAGAAGTTCTTCTGTACCCATACAGTCAAAGCTGAGCCTTAGGTCCAAATTTTCTCTAGCATTAACCAACATGGTATCTACCAAACCTCCATTTGTCTCTTTACGCTGCTTTTCCGTTGTTTCCCTCTCAATCAATGCTGCTAAGGCTTTTATACAGCAATCGGGATGCAATATAAATCCATATAGCAAACTATCTTCTGCTAAATTATTCATCTTGATGTGAAGGATTTGTGCTAGTTCTTCTGAGTTGAAATCAGTAAATTGAAAAAACTTGGTCACCCGTCTACAGAAACCTTCATTAGAAGCGATTACTCGCTTCATTGGCTCACTGTAGCCAGCAAATATTACTACAATCTTGCCACTGTCCATGACAGACATAATCTCCTCTAAGGCTTCCAACCCATAGTCCTTATCGTCAGACTTTTGCATTGGTATCAATCTATAGGCTTCATCAACAAAAAGAATTCCCCCCTCTGCTTCCTTGATCTGTAGGCAGTGTTTGGAGTTTGAACTCATTAAGCATCACAGAAAATTTGGTTTCTGAAGGAGAAGGATTTCAAAGTAAATAACATACCTTCCTCCTGGTTTTTGGACCAGTGTGCCCAACAAATTCACCAACTAAATCAGTCCGCTGTACTTCTATCACTTTATCAGTAGGTAGAATTCCCACCATATGGAGTAATTTTCCAAGAATCCGTGCTACCATAGTTTTACCTATTAAATACACAAGTCATATACAAATTAATGTCAGAACTAAATATCATTCCCCTATACCAATCAAGTGCTCGTGAAAATGGGTATATACAAACGGAATATCATGCCAAGCTGCTCAGATAGAAACATGACAACTCAATAAAAAATACAATCAATAGTTTAGCATGGAATGGTGAATGGAGACAATGAAATTAAGTACATAATAAGATATCTTTCCAATATTGATTGCAAGATAATATAAGTGAGATATTCTAAAACAATCAATCATTAATATGAGAATAGTATTATAAAAACCTGTTCCAGGGTTGCCTAGAAAGGCCATATGAGGTGGTCTTCTCCTGCCAACATGCAGACCAAGAGATCTACGTTTCTCATCCAAAAGTATGCCCTTTGCCCACTTGCGTAGTTGTACTTTTAGATCATTAAGACCCACAATATTTGATAGTTCCTTCTCAAGCTCATCCATTTTAGCTTTGGTTTCACTGCATGCCTCAATGGCTTGTTGCTTCCTTTGTTCTTCAAGATGCCACAGTAATAGTTCCCTAAGTTTCTCAGTTCCAGGGCCTTGGGATAGATGATTTAAAGGAGTCATTCCCTCCTGCAATTCATAGTCTTGAGCATCTATGACGATTTAATCGAAAATGTAATAAAAATAACAGATAAATCAGGAATATAAGTTCATTACATCGTCCTTAGCACTGCAATCAGCATTGTACTCAAGCAATGTTTTCACAGTTAAGAATTCTTCTGCTCGTAGTGAATACCAAACAGCAAGATGTAAAGGTGTCATACCATTCTGCAAGAAAAAGTTTGGAAGAAACTTTTATATGCATTATGAAGCCTAAAAACAATTCTTGTTTGATTTAAACAAGATTAAATGACAGATGGAATGACAAAAATAATCACATTTGCTCTGGCTTCAACAATAGCACCACGAGCAAGAAGTAATTGTGCGGCTTCACTGCACCCATTCTTAGCTGCCATGTGCAATGGAGTTTCTCCATACTGCAATAGTATACAAAGAAACCTTTTCAGAATTACAAGACAGTTTACTGGAAGTCTAGATTATACATATTTATATTCTAAGAATAACTTCAGTAAAAAGTGGATGTGTACCCACCATGTTCTTGGCCTCCATCTCAACCTTATCTGGCCCTTGCCAATTAAGAAGAAATTTAACTATCTCAGTCCTATTGTGACCAGCGGAGACATGAAGTGGTGTTTGTGCCATCTGCACGTAAACAGATGAGATCCTCAGCCTCAGGCATATAAAACTTATGAGGATCATATGGAATCCTAAACCTAAAAAGCAAGAAATCAAAAAATACCAGTACACAATCGGATAAATAGATAGTCAATACTCAATAACACCCTCCTATCCCTTTACATTGGCCATATCTGTCACACAAACCCCAAAACGAAAACCCAACAAAATGATCAGCAAAGAGAAGCCATAAACTAGTCCTTTCCCATGACAAGTCTAAAAATATAGTCTTCCCCTCGAAAACCAACCCAATTCCTCTTCTGCCAAAATAAACCAAAACTGTCATGAAAACAATTGTCAATAAGCTATAACCCCCTGAGCAATCTCCATTATACCTACCTAGCATATTTACACCCAAGGCACCATGCATGTCTCACATTTGTCTTCCAATTCCTAATGTAGCTGACATATTTAACAAAAAAGGTGCTAGTATTGCAAAAAATAAGGATCAAATCAAACAAGAGTGCTACAATCAAGGTAATCCCCATATGACATTGATATCTTTTCCTTCCACCCCACTAAGTCTACTAGTTCATAAGATGACAAACCTACCACTTAATCATACAAGGAACCAGATTACACCCGGCTGCTAAAGTCATCATGAGTCAAAACCAAGTAGATCTGAAACATATGCACATCATTCCAGGCCCCCCAAATCACAAAAAAAGAAGAAGAAGAAGAAGAAGAAGAAGAAGAAGAAGAAGAAGAAGAAGAAG
>CM023956.1:7746590-7883597 GCA_013407115.1 Glycine latifolia | reverse complement strand
CGAGAACTGAAAATGGCATTACCCCATCAACAAAAGCACAAACTTTTTCACACACAACATCACAAAGATCTAATTTTCAAAGCTTCATAAGGAAAATAATAGCATTTTGGGGATGCCCAGTTGGTGGAAATGGGGATCTTACAACAGGGTTTCTCTCGTTGAGAAGAGAAGGGTTGTCTCGAAGTAGCCTCTGGAGTCCAACGAGGTCGCCGGAGAGAGCGCAGCCATGGATTGTGGCTGGCTTGGCAGGTCTTGAGCGTTGATCCTGAGACCTGCTGTTCATGCCGATGCTGAATTCAATTCCAAAGGAAGGAAGAGAGAAGAAAAAAATGGGTTCAAGATTGAAGAGAGAGAGAGAGAGAGAGGGTTGTGGTGTGAATTTATTTTCAGCTAAATATTCGCCTTTCAGTCTTTGGCGTTCAGGATTCCGCGCGTCCTACTCTTGCGCCTCCTCGATCCCCTCTACTCTTCCTTCCTTTTTTTCTTCTATCTTTCTTTCTATTTCTCTTGCAGCATTTCTCATATAAGTTATTTTTTTATGATTTTTACATTATTTTTTATAATCTTGAAAGTGTCATGTTTTTATAATTAAAAAATTATTTCAAAAATAAAAAATTCAAAAAATTCACATTTAATTATTTTTTTATTTTGACTTAATTATGATGTTATTATATGTAAAACAACTATTATTTTTATTATAAAAAATAATTTCTTGTATAAGATATATATTTTATTTTTAAAAAACTCTTTTTGTCACATAAATTTACTTCAATTAAGGATTTTTTTTTAAAAAAAATGGCATTGAAGATGCTCTTACTACTTAATTTCTTCTCTAAAAAAGTAATTATTTGTCTTTTAATATAATTTTAGGGATTAAATATATTTTTATCTCTAATAAATATTTGATTTTTATGTTTATTTTTAATAAATTTTTATTTTGTGTTGATTTTCTAACAAAATAATTTTATTTATTTTTTGATATTTTATTTTAGTCAATTAATGAATTTTATTTGAATGCCAACTAATAACAAATAAAAAAAGTTTATAGAGAATTAAACACAAAATTCATTAATTTTTTGGACTCAAAAAGTCTTGAGGACAAAAAAATAATTATTTTATTAAAAATTCAATACAAAATAAAAATTATTAAGAAATAAACATAAAAATTGAATATTTATTAAGAATAAATAATATGTACAAACCTAATTTTAAAAAGAAGAATATTTGATGAACACCCATAATATTATTCAAACACTTAGTGAGAGAGAAAAAATATATAAATATAATAAATTTTATGATATAATAAAAAAAAAAGCTATCCATATCTCATTACTCTTTTAAAAATAATTTACTGCAATTTAAATAACTTACTGTGTTTATTTAGATACATATGTATTTTTTATTAAAAACAAACTCTTTTTGAGATTGAGATACACATTTAGATACGCATGTATCCAAAAAAAAAGAAACTTTTTTTGTCTCCGAAAAATAGAATTTGAAAAATTAAAATCAAGTTTTTTTTCCTCTGAAAATTTAATTAATTTAGTTGTATTTTATGACTCAAATTAAAAAATACTGATTAATTTAGAATAATTTTGTAATAGTGACATTGAAAATAATTTATTTATTTATTATAAAAAAATTAGAAAAAACTAATCACATTCAAGCATTTCCTTGATCTCAATCATTTAGATAATTAATTTCATCGAATGTTGTATTGATTATTTTGTCATCCTTCATATTGCTTAATTGCTTGAAGTAGCTTCAATAATTGGCTTTGCATAGTGATATTTGTTGATTAAAAAAAGGAAAAAGAAAGGATTATGACATTTCACGAATGATCAATGTCATTGTAATTTGAAACAAAAGATGGTAATGAGTTGTAAAGAACCGACGGAACATGAATTGTTTTAGGGTTTTTTATGTATGTTAACATTAAATAATTATGATTAATTTTGAAGTCATTGTGGAATAAGTAGTTAGATTTATTTTATTTATTTTTAATCCAACGAAGGATCCCAACACTGAGTTGGACCTGAAGCCACCCCTCGTACATAAGATCCACCTAAGTATGACGAGACTACGAGGGACGAGGATACAAGCAGGTTGCTAGAGCAATACTAATTGAATTTCGTGCACACTTAGTCACCTAGTTTTCGTATATTTTGTTCTCTTATTTTTATAATTTTTTCAATCTTATTACAAATTCTTTTTCTCACGCAGTTTACCTCCCATTTTTAAAAAAATTGCAAATTTTGCCTCTTTGTTAGTTAAATATTGATTGTGGTTAATTAACCAATGACGTAACAACTTTAACTTTACTAACGTGACACTCTAATGCCAGTCTAGCAGTACCATGATTAAGAATAAAATGTGTGAAATTTTAAAAAAAGGACAAAATCATTTTGAAATATAAAGAAAAAAATGCATGAAATTTTGAAAAAATGAGACAAAAAATGAGGAAAAAAAGTTTAAACAAAATGTTCGTTTATATAATTCCTATGCCTACTTTGTCTTCGATATTAACGACAACAACAAAATTACTCGAGATACACATATATCTTTATTGATTATCTCTAAACTTAAAACATTAGATCCTAAATAAAATACTATTTTTTATATTAAAATAAAAAAAATAAAAATACGAATCTTATACTATTACTATTTTTTTACCTATTAAAAAAAAAACTTAATTCGTCAAGCTAACTCATGCTCGACCTGTTGCGAGTTTGTTTTTGATAGACAAAAATAAGGTTAACCACACAAGTGGGCATGATAGCGTAATCTGTCCATGTGGGGATCAAACCGAATTCGTCCCACATTTGACGAGAAAAAATTGCTTTGATTGGATTTGGGGTCAAGATTAGGTTTTCCCGTTAACCAAAAGCAAGGGCGAGGGCGGGGGCGGGGGCGAATATGAGATTACTGATATCCGCCTCACACCTGCCCTCGAATTCGCCCCATAATTTCTTAATTTCTTATTCAGTACCTAGATTTTATGATTTTAATTGAATTGATTGATTTGGTTTTGTAATTTTTTAAATTATGATATCATATTTTGAATTTGGCTTTGTTATTATTTTTTTGTTTACTTAACTAGCTTTTTGACCCCATTTTTTCAATAATAAAAGTTATAGTATTTTCTATTTTTTTTTAATTTTGATCAATATTAGCGGAGGCGAGACAGAGCAGGAAAACCTGACCCTAATAGAGACTGGGATGGGTATGTATTTTTAAATCTGACAGAAATTGAGGACAGGATCGATGATCGATCATATAGTCAAGAACGGGGGTGGAAAATACAATACCCACCCCCGCCCCATTGCCATGCCTACACAAAAGTTAATGGGCTGGGTTGAATTTGAATATTCTTAACCTCATCTGAAAATGGGTTACTGTGGCCTATCAATTAGGCTAACTTAATTTTATCACTCATATCGTTAATAAATAAAATAATGTGACAATAAAATTATTTATTTTATAAATTTTTTTAATGAGTTGAATCCTAAATCTCATGAGGACCATGATAAATTTAAGATTCAAAATATTTACAAATTAAAAGAAAATTCACATCAACAATAAAAATCAAATTCATGTTAAACATAAAGAGAGGGAGAGGTCGACCAAAACTTACATGGACAAAGATAGTTAAACAAGACCTAATGGAGTGAGATATAAATTGGCGGACGGTACGTCTTAGGACGGAGTAGAGAAAAACGATAAGCTTGGTGGAGGGTTAAACTCATTAATAACTCTATGTTCCAGTCGTTCCTTTATTTTAGTCATTCTCCTCTTCTTTTCTCCCTTTTTTTTTCACCATTCTTTTTTTAGCCTTTTTTTCTCTCTCTCTCTTGTCTTATTTTTAATTTATCATTGGGTTCATCTATCACCGACCTTAATTAACTTGAGTTAAAGGTGTTGTTGATGTTGATGTTAATAATCTTATTCTTACAAATTGAATGAATCTAGAATGATGTTTTATTAGATGCTTCGTGCTTGTATATAAAAAAGTTTGACAATCTAAGTATATAATATAAATACAAATTCTAGAAGCCAAATTCCTTAAACAAAATAAAGTTATACAAACAAGTTTTGCTTTTGTTAGAAATATAAAATGCAATTATTCATTGTCCTTTCTGTAAACTAAGATAAATTCGAAAAGGGTTGATAAATCTCAAGCAAGCAGAAAGGAAAAGTGAGGTGGCCGCAGACCCACAAAGCCACGTGTCCTTAACCTATGAAGATTAGGTTGCTTCAACGTGTGGTCATCACACTCTATTATGTTCCTTGTTAGTTGTTACGTTTCTAGTTACACATCCCTTAGATCAAGCTTCATCTGGATATTTTTTTCCACCAGAAAATTACAAAAACATAATTTTCAGTTTTCACCAAAAAGATGACAATAAATAAAGCAACAAGCCATCTCAAATTGAACAATTTTAAGTCACCAAACATTTTTCCATGAAATTTGCATCTACCATTGTTATCCTATCACATCCATGGCCACAGTTGTGAAGCTCCACGTTGTCCCAGAATGTTTGAACCAGCAGAAAACGAGGTCGCTCATGAGGGGCTTTGGCTCATGCCCTTCACCTGGGGTGCTTGGTTTTGGCCCTAATAGTGATCGGTTCTCTGTGAAAGTGTGCAGGGCTTTTAGGACAGAGGATGGTGGGGATGTAAAGGAGAAAAAGTTACGAAATTTGAAGAAAAATGAAGAGAAAACCGAAAGGGAAAGTGGGTTTTGGAGTTCCCTCAAGTCTATCTTGCTGAGGAATTTCATGGTGGGTTCAAAATTAGATGATGAGTATCGCCAAGCTGTGGTGAAGGTGGAGGGTCTCCTATCCTCGGTAAGTTCTTGTTTTTTTTTTATTGCTTTTTTTGTAAATAAATGTTACTGAGTTTATATTTTGGTTGATATTGTGTAGTATTGAATGCTGAACGTAACTAACTGTGTTTGTGTATTGGCAAAAACAAGATTGCCATTCAAATTGGAAGGTATATTGTGACTATGATGAGCACTGGGGTCATCCTTTCAATTGGATTTCAGATGTCAGGTTGGCCTATATGCAACTTTCCTAACTGTTGATGTATATGAAATTCTAGTTATGCATTGGTTCCCCAAATGGGATGCTAAATTTTCTGTGAGTTTTGTGAAGGGGGAGACAGTCAGATGGATGCATTAATATGGTATAGTTGGCTAGGAGGAGTAATCATTGGGACAATGATAGGTGCTAACATGGTCTTGGAGGAACATTGTCGTGCCGGTCCACGTAATGTTGTCATAACGGGGAGGTAAAGTAACTTCATGCTCTTCTTAAGTTATTATCATCATTTTTGCTATTTAATGAAGCTGTGATATGTTATATATTTCTGGCTTGATGTGGAAGATAGAAATTATCATTACATGAACACATATGGCTTTGTGAATTGGTTTACTTTGATGATATGTAATAATACGTACTGATGTCTTCATGACATTGTTTATTGCATCTTGTAAATGGTTTGTGCAGTACAAGGGGATTGGGTAAAGCCTTAGCTCGGGAGTTTCTTCTTTCTGGAGATTGTGTGATTGTTACCTCTCGCAGGTGGTGTTTTGAACTATGAGAACATTTTGTAGAGATTGAAATAATATTTTGTGGCTTTCATCTACGTGTTACTAACAACATGTCATTGTCGTTGCTCCCGCTCTCTCATTTTGTGAAGACAGCCCCGAGTCTGTGCAAGCAACTATCAGAGAGCTTGAGGAAAATCTAAAGGAAGGCATTGCCAATGCAGTTGGCTCTTCTCTGACAAAGCTTTCTCATGCAAACGTGGTAGGCATTGCTTGTGATGTTTGTGAACCTCATGATGTGCAGAAACTGGCTAACTTCGCTGTCAAAGAACTTGGTCATATTGACATTTGGGTAAGTGTTGTGGTTGTTGTCGTTGAGCATCATCGGATTTCATGAATAAAACCAGAGAAGTGCATACAGAATCTAAACTAAGAGGGAACATAATAATAAAACCTGTACATGAACACCGACTATTGAAACTAATAGCTGAAAACTATCAATTTTTGCAGCTGTAAAACTTGACTATCAGTCAAACTCTCGTGTATTTTTTATATTCATCTTGTCACTTTCCAATGTTATGAAGAAATAGAAATATATTCAGATAAAAAAATTCTGTAGCCATTTTTTATGGTATTTACATTTTAGTATGCGTAATTTAAAAACTAATAAATTGGGTGTCTGTCTACATGCAATAATTTGATGAAGATAAGCCTTGGAGAAAAGGAACTGTTGTGCTAATTGACTGACTCTACTAATATGCTTGTTATCCCTTCAGTGAAAGTTAAGTTTTCCATTGCAGAATGCAATTTTATGTTTCTGGTTCTAATCTTTTTGTTTTTTCATTTTTTATATTAAAACTACTCAACAGATAAACAATGCTGGAACAAATAAAGGTTTTAGACCATTGCTTCAGTTTAGTGACGAAGATATTAAACAGGTATATGTTACGAATAATTTCTTATTTATTTTGCTAAAATAAAATGTTAAGTTTAATAGTCACTCTATCAGTCTTGACTCTTGAGACTGAGATGTAAAAGTTTTGTTCCCAAATTATCCATTTTTTGTCTTTAACCTTATCTTGAAAAATTGATTGGTCTATAATTGTTGTAGATTGTCTCAACAAATTTGGTTGGATCTATCCTCTGCACTCGAGAAGCCATGCGTGTTATGAGAAACCAAGCCATTGCAGGTCACATATTTAATATGGATGGTGCGGGTTCTGGAGGCTCTAGCACACCTTTGACTGCTGTGTGAGTAGAATGTAGTTTCTTCTATGGGAGGATGCTGATGATTCCACTAAGCTTTTGCAAAACTCACATATATGTCCTTCAAAAGTCATGGTGGGTGGTGGTTGCTAATGATGCTTACCATCCTTTGTTTTCATTCAATATGGTAGGTATGGTTCTACAAAGTGTGGCCTTAGGCAACTTCAAGGATCACTATTAAAGGAGTGCAAGCGATCCAAAGTAGGTGTCCACACTGCATCTCCAGGCATGGTTCTTACAGATCTGCTTTTAAGGTAGATCTCTATTGCAAACCTGTTTTAACTTGGTTGTCCAAAGTGCTTTTTTATTCTGCATGGGTCACTTCCCTAACCTTGCTAAGTTTAAGTTCTAATTTCTTTTCCGGCCTTCAACAATATTTTCTGGTGGTCCTCATTATTCTTATAAGAACTAATTTATTTGAACATAACATAGTTGGACTCTTTTTCCCCCACAATTAAGAACTTTCTTGTGTTTACTTCACATAATTTTCTATGATCAAATGAATGTCGCTTCATAATTGTGCTAACTATGTTTCTTCACAGTGGCTCAACTGTCCAAAACAGGCAGATGTTTAACATCATCTGTGAGCTTCCCGAAACTGTCGCTAGAACACTAGTTCCACGCATGCGGGTTGTTAAGGGAACAGGCAAAGCTATCAATTACTTGACCCCTCCCAGAATCTTACTTGCTTTGGTCACTGCTTGGTTACGGCGAGGTCGCTGGTTTGATGATCAGGTGACAATTGTTTGGATGAAATCAAATTATATTATTATGTTATGATGATATAAACTTTCACTACATGGTATACTTCATAAAAGAAAAAATCTCAATAATGTCAAATATATTTTCAAAGATACTTTGTTTGAATTCGAAAAATTATAATAGCATATAAGGGAGACCTGAAGGATTAAGCTTGCAAGTGCATATGAATGTTTATCATTAAACACAGTATTTATCTTATATTTCAGTGAAAATTTAAATTTAAAATCAATTTAATTTGTTTGCTGGACCAAGTGGGGGGGATGCATCCTAATTTTTAAATAAACTTATTAGGGAAAATCCAAGTTCCACATTTACTAGAGATATTGCTTGATTAGAGCTTATAAAGCTTAGGTACCCCTACCTTCAAGCTTTATAGGCTCTTATCAGAGACTATATCTAGTCAATTTGGAACTTGGATTTTTCCCGATTAAACTGATTCAGGTTATTGAGGTACAGATGTAACCCTTTCTTTTGCTGTGTGTTATCCAATGTTACATAGCTATGGTTAAATGGAGAAGATATACATTGAACCAAAACTTTGAGCCATGTGTGTGTTTCAGGGAAAAGCATTATATGCAGCTGAAGCAGACCGACTTCGTAATTGGGCCGAAGATCGAGCCCGATTTTCTATCACCGATGCAATGGAAATGTACACAGAGAGCACCTGGTTATCAGTCTTCTCACTTTCAGTTGTATGTGCCTTCATAATTCTTTCCAGCACAGGCAGCAATTTGCCTGGAACATGATGATGTCTTGCTGCCAATGCAAAAGTGCATTTGCTTTTGTGGACAGGTAATTGGTGCCTGATATCATCAAGAAGACAATAGAATGAATCTAAAGTCTAAATTATAAACAAAGTGGATCTGTTTTTTTTCCCACCATGTCCACCTAAACAATTATCATTTGACACACTTAGTTGTCTGTGACCTTTAGCTCAGACATTTGGCTCCCCATGTACTATGTATATAGGCTGCCCTGCAATCAGCATTCTTCATTGAGATGCTTATAGTCATAGTATGTTACTATGTATAGCCTTTCATTGAATTGTAGACTAGTGAAATCTCATATTTTCTACCCAATATATTTATTTGAATGTATGTTTATCAGTGTGCTAAAATCTGAAATTTATATTGGACATTGGACAACACTTTTGGATAATGTTATACACAGTTTTTTTGTTACTGCATTACAGGTGTAAACTCAGTTTTGCAAATATATGCAAAACTTGTTAATTTCCGTTAACCTAATCATTTGTAGTGAAATTTTCCTTGTATTTGCTTCTTTTTTATCTACAAGATTTGAATTGAGACTTTAATTAAAAGATCTGAAGTTTTCCTTGTAATTATGTTTTTTTATCTATAAGATTCAAACTGAGACTTTAATTAAAAGATCTAAATCAAATTTCACGTGGATGTTGATTAATGTTATATACGTATGAACGTTTAAAAACAAAAAGTGTTAATTATGTAAAAATACGTGAGTTTTGTGTTGGATATGCATACCAAGTAGATTATTATCCAACAGCTTTTTTAATATGTTAATTCGAAAAAAAATGCTAATATAGGTTTGCGTTTTGGGTCAAAACTCGGCATATTTTTAAGATTACTCTATACTGTTCGTGTCGGATAGCACATGTACTCTGACAAGGAATATGGATTATTCTCATCATAGTTTCAACGATCAAATAATTTGGAGCATGTGGTTCTTATCTAGCAATCCCTTATAAATATTATTGTTCCCTAACCCGGTTCTCAAATTTCAATGATTATATATATCTTTACAACGAAGCTGATTGGCTAAGAGCAAGGGCAGTTTTATGGTGCACCCCTCAATAAAGGGGGCATAGATGGGCCTTGAAAATAAGGCTTTGTAATAGTTAAACTTGCATTATGAATTTATGATCTTTTAGGGTAATTTATGTTAAAGGTCCCTTTGTTTAATAATTCAAAAATCGATTTCATTATACTAAATTCCATCAAAATCTAAAAGAGACTATATGACAATGAAGCTGACAAGGAAGCACTTGATGTCATTTTGAAATTTAGATCAAAATATAGTTGCTTATCCAATTCATGTGAATTCAAGAAGCTAAAATAACTCGTATAAGAAATTAAATGTTACATCATTCCAGAATTTTTTCTTTGGTGGCTTTCCGCATGTAAACTTCCATTGCATCCTCCCTGCAGATGCATTTCATATGTTATTATGTATGCTTCCGGTTAGTCTCCATGCCTATTTATTTTTTAAGTGTTTAGTTTTAATCTTTTGCTTAAGAATATTTTTTTTCAGACTGAAATGATCCAAGATTAACCGGAGTTTAGGTGTTTAGGTTAATTTTAGAAAAATAATTTTCCTTTATACATTATCATGAAAGAGTTTAAAAAATAAATATTTTTCTCTAAAATCTGTCCATTCCAAGCATGTATTAAAACTTAAAACTAGAAACACTTGGTGTTTGTTAAGATTGGATACAAATTTGCCACAAAAAGTACAGAGAAGTAAAAGAAGAGAACCTTTTGATGGGATCCAAATACAAGGCATTTGGGATGAAAAGAATGCAAAAGCTCGAAAATTTTTGGTATTTTGATGATAATAAAATTTATCTTTGATGGAGATTATGGGGGGTGAATTGAACTTGTTAGGCAAATCGTGAGTTTGTGAAGCGTTCAATCTTTTTTAATTGCAAAATATTTGTAATTTCATCTAGTTAATTGAACGCCTGTTTCTTTTAAATTATAAGTAACAAATGGTTTCTCTTCATCACTAGATAAAATTACAAAAATTTAAAACGATATTAAAAGTAAGGTATTCAAAACTTCATTTCATTTATTAAAATTTAAAAGCCAAATGATGTTAAAATTAAATGTCGTAGAAAAAAATTATTCGAGATACTTATTTATTCATATTAAAAAGCTAAAGCTGAGGCGTTTTTCTTCTTAATTAAGGAAGAAAAGTGAATAATTTATCCAACTTTTTAACAAAGAAAAGTGCAGTAAAATTTTTAGAATTTGTGTGCTCGCAGTTCGACTGATTTGGTCATAGGTCCATTTATCTCAACTTGTATTAACTTATTAGTGTGACATATGCTAAAGTAATTTTACAAATCATGTACAAAAATCATAATAAATAGTTGAAGTATAAAAGTCTTCTACCTATGTCATTTGGCTTATCTTGTGGGGCTAATCGAATTGACATAACATATATGCATACCTGTGTGGTACTACTACTTTGTTAGAGTCGTGAACGTGAATGCTACGTTGGATGACTGACCAATGTTTTGTTGACTGTGATTTTGATTTCCGTTGTTTTTGTCATTCTTGGTTAATCAAACAGTTTGTTGTATGTAGGAAAAAAAAAAACATTGGTTGGACCCTCCAACTTTTTGGAGTTGTTCTTGCTCCGAGCTTTCAAATCGTTGGAGAATTTTTTTTTAGCTGGTCCCAATTTATAAATCAATTTTAATCAGTATATAGTAATAATAGTTATAGCATTTTTTAAATTTTTAATAAAAGTTTCAATCACGAGAAAGCCTCTCCCCTTATGTTTTGGATTTGAAATATAGTGTATGGTTGAATTTATGTTTTTTTTATCGGCCGTAGTTTTCTGTAAAAATATCAAAATTATAACTTAATAACAATAGTAAGTAGACATTAAAAAAAAAACAAAAGTAGTATCTCTTTTAAAAAAACAATAGTAAGTATCTCTCAAAAAAATACCAATAGTAGTAAGTTAACTTTACTCTATTCAAGTTAAATGTCATAATTTAACATTTAGATCAGCTGGTGATAGGATTGAAATTGATGCATAAAGACTTAAATTTGATCTTTATTATTGTCATTGTAAAAAAACCGTTCTGTTTTTATTATGAATAGTTATCGTTCTTATTAGATGATGCTTAAAATATCTTATATAATTATAAATTAAACTTATATGTAAGGTCATATTATATTTTACATGTGAAAAAATAATTATTTTTTAAAAAAATTGTGTTTGATTCTTTTTGTATATAAAAATTATTTAAACCAGCGATAATCACATATAACAAGTGAATTTAATTTCTAACCCATTAAATTAAGGGACATGCGTGACATTTGTCCCAGTACAAAAAAATATATAATTGCAAGTTGATAATTCATCAAATAAATTCATTTAAAATACAATTAAATATTAATTATAACATCGAATACCTTTGATATTTTGATTTATTTATGTTTTGGGACACTTTTAGACTCACTTGGGCCCATATGGCCTAACAAAGCAAAAATGTTAGTCCAATGACTATCATGCTTAAATATTCATTATCCAAACTTAATGAATAATTAAGCATATAACAAATCCAAGATCTAATTGGAGTTTGACTCTTGGAAGACCATCCAAGATTTTAAATTTCACCTCAAATATTTCTTATATTGGATTGGTGTTGAACAATTTAAAGTTTGACAAGCATAATTATTCTATTAATATTACATGACTCAACGAATAAATTTTGTCTAATTAATTAATTTTTATAAAATAAAAATACTTAAATTTATTTAATTTCCACCAATAATTACGTTCATAACTCTTATAGAATTGCTATTAAAAAAAAAAAAGGAACTCTTATAGAATTGTTAAATGCACGAAAAAGTGATCACTTTTATTTGAAGCGAGATAGTGAATCCTCTCTGTTAAAAACTAGATATCACATTCACATTGGTGGTTATGACTATATATTCAGAATCGATAGCTTAAAACCATCATACAAAAAATCAAAAATGGATACCCTGGTTGTGGCTGGCGCACTTCGTGAATTGACAACAATGGCTTGGGATGCCAACCTCACACAGAAGCTGGCTCTCGTATGGTGTGACACGGCAAATAAATTATTATCAACGCAATAGGAAGAACCAAAATAAATAAATAAATAAAGTTAAATAAAGATATTTTTTTCATGTTCATCCAAGAACGTGAACAACATACAAATCCTTAATTTAATAAAAAAGCACAAAAGAAATCTTCGAGCCAAAATATACAAGACAGACATTCGTTTCTAAAATATAAATAAATATATGTTGTTCCTCGTGGTACATGGTCCCAGTGAAGCTAGCATGCATGTGTTTGTGTTATGGTTACCGGGAAGTTATGGAAAGTGGGGTTCTTAAATACTTGTATGCCCCCATGTTCTTCATGATCAATTTGGGTTAATGAACTGATGGTGGGCCTATGATGTTCCTTTCTTTTATATACAGTTGCTTTCAGCTTAAACTCAACGCTAGTTTCAAACGTTATCCGTAGAGTATATAATTAATATGTTGGTGTTTATTAAGATCTCAACGTCATAGAGATTTATAAAGGAAATAACATTCTATGATGATTTTTATTTTGTAGTATCTTTGTCAAATTAATTAGTCATTTTTAATACTGAAAACTAGCTACAAATGTAAATGTCACTCTTTGTTATGAGATATGACATTAGATGACTTTTGTTTCTTTTTTTAGCCTAAAGTAGTTTTTCAGTTCATAATATAAGAACTCGAATTTGTCTTTTGCTTCCCCAGCCTGTGTGGCTGATGCTTTCGATCATGACACCCACACAGATTAGATAGAAAGATAAAGGCATCAAATACCCAGAACAAAGCGTTTTACACTGTGCTCGCTAACATTTACTATGAATTCCACGCTTGAAACTTAGAATGTAGGATTAAAATTAATCTAATAACACCTATAATTTAGGTTAGCTCTTAAATTGATAATTATCCAATGGGTATAACTCAATTAACTATACACATTATTGATTTCTATAAAATACACATTTGAGAATGAAGGATGAACTTTAAAAAAAATATATGTAGTTCAAATGATCAAAGTTTATAAAAATACATTGAGATACAATTGAGAGCCTAAGTCCATAATTACGATTATATCAAATAAAAAAATTGATAATTTAAAATTTTAATAATATAATAATACCTATAATTTTAGAGGGATCAATTTAAGAGTTCACTTTAGAAAGTTAAACGTCTAAGTTTTTTTTTATAAAAAAAACTTACATAAATTCCACGGTTCCTCTCTTGCCACGGTGTTTTAATCACGAATATCACAAGAACAAATTCAATATGTTGACACAAATATTGATTATGCTTTTGAACTAATAAATAATGCATTTACTTAAGGTTTACTCTCTCCCTCTCCTTTTTTTTTTATTAAAAAAATCAACTTCAACCTCATTTGTTTTATCATAAAGCTAAGGCATATAGTTGGTACACATGCAATTCAATTTCTAATTGCTTAAAATTTTGAATAACGATGAGAAAAGAAATCAGAACAATTTATAATAAATAGAAAGCTGACGTTTTGTATTTTGGTATTGATAACCAACTTTGAAGAATAATTAAATTAAGGAACATGCTAAAACAATATGTATTGAGTTGAGGATCCAAAAAAGTATAGAAACAAATTAAAACAAAATCAGACGAATGTATAATAATGAGACGAATGTCACGGCACAAATTATGAGAGAGATAAGAAGCCAAATATAATAATTGACACTGTTTGATACCCCAATGTGCCTATGTGAATATGCTTAGCCAAGCACTTACAATGAAAAAATGAAAAAAAGAGAGAGAGAAAAAAAAAAAGAATGACTTGTGAATCTGAGTCCCATACCCACCTTAGATTGTTGATTGATTAAACAACGCAGCGGATGTACCAATACAAGAGCAACGCAGCACAAAGAGACAAGAAAATTCAAGGAAAAATGTTCGTATTCTTATGTAATTTAGCCACTTTTTATTATTTTATTTTACCCTATGATTCATTTTAACTAACAAACTAATGCAACTACCATGGTCCATGAAAAGCATGGTTCCCAACCTGTCAGACATGAAACGCCACAATGCCACACTGTCGGAAGCATTTTATCCTCAAATTCCAGATATATTCATAGAGATATCAATCTAATTACAATGCATAGCTAATTTTAAATTATATTAATATATCTTATTTGATAATGTTAATAAATACATGAATTATTAAGATTATAAATAATAAGACAATCTCCTTAAATATTCCCATAAATTATGCATTTATTATCCCAATTGTAGTTTTACACTTCCGCGATTTATTTAAAAATAAACCAAATCAACAAATCGCTCATTATTGTTAGAAATTTCAATTAGGTTAACACTCCAAAAACTAGAGATCTACGACCACCAACCAAGAAGATATATTCCCAAAAAAAAAAAAAGAGTACATATAAAAGGTTCATAGGAGGCATAAACCAAACTCATAGAGACAAAACTATGAAAATCTATAGTTTGGCAATCCTATTCTATTTTTATTCATTTCCGTGTGATGAAAAGAGGGCCAAAATTCCACCATTAAAAATCAGAGAAAGATGAAGTAAAAGAGATATGTTTGTCGGCACAAGTGTTGTTTTCTCTAAAGATATGTCCAATTTTAAAAGGTCATATTCTTAGTAATGTTTATACAATTATACCATCTGTTCTTAAGAGTATGAGGATTTAACTTGTAATTTTTTAAAGCTTGAACTATCAAAAGCAAATTACATTCAAGTCAAAGGTTACGCTATCCCCTCGTTTCTGCAATCTCAATGGCTATAATCACCCTTATGATTTATGCCAAAAAGAAAATTGTGTATGTCAAGACTCAAAGAGAAGCATCCAAAACATTTCGAGAATGATTTATGGAAATCCTTTCACAACTTGCTACCCCCTCCCCTAGACACCTCTTAGTTGAGATGTTAGAGTTGCATTTGACTAGGTTAGTTTTCGAAGGGTACTAAATCACTTCCTTAATTTATTCTATACATTTTACATCGATTCTAGAAAATAGATCATTAACATTGATTCTAAGGGACATTTAACATCGATTTTCAAGTGTCATCAAAAGTATGTTATTTTTTATATAGGTTATAAAAATTGATGTTGAAAATCATAATCTATATTGATTCTCCCAAAATCGATGTGGTATAACAACAAAAACAACATTAATTTTGGTAGAATCGATGTTGTAGACAAAATCAATGTAGAAAGTGTCTTTTTTACATCATTTCTCCTATAGTCGATGTTGTTAGTTACTTTTTATATCATTTAATTACACAACTGATGTAGAATGTAATTTTTTTATATAAAAAAATATGGCCTATTTTCTTTATTTCCCTCCCTATAATTTTAAAAAACACATTAAAAGCTTAAACAAAAAATTTAATGCACTACTATTAATATTATTTGGTTCTCCATTCCTCTCCTTAGCTTAATATTCACATAGAAAGTCTTAAAAGTGAACCTTTGAAGTATTTCATCCAAGTATAATTTACTAAAAACACATTTCCCATATTACATTGAGCCCAAGAGCTAGTAGCTTATCAACCTAAACTAATTACATCAGAAATGTCAAATTTCCAAATACCAAAAAAAAAAAGAAGGAAAAAATACCAATGTTCAAAAAACCAGAGAGCAGAATGTTTACAAGAAAATCATTATCAATACTCTTTTGCTTAAGATGAATTAATGGAGTAAAATAAAAGCTTACGACCAAAGTTCCAATTTATAATCAATAACTAGTATATACTCACCTCAACAATTCTTAGCTTCATAAAATTGCCTTCCTGATATCTTGTCATGCTTGACAAACTTCAACACTTGCATGAATGCATTTATATCTATCTAATAAAAAAGATACATTTAGTTATAATATTATATATAAAGTTGTTTGTTGCTTCTCTAGTAAGTGTTTTGATGGTCCTTTACACTAAACCTAGCTCCTTGTTCTCATCACTGTAACACCCCGTAGGCCTCCGGTGCGTTATCATTAATAATATCAGATTAGCGCTTAAGCATTAATATAAAATCTCAGCGGAAGCATAGAATCGTTTTTTTCTTGAATCATTATGTATGGAATAAACACATCACAGAGAATACACATGCAAATCATATAATTCACACCCCTGCTGATCCAGTTTAACATATCGATTATAAAGGTAGGCAGATAAACAAATAACCCACACTATACTCAGGAGGAAAAGTATTCCATATCAGAACCAGTTCTGTACACAAATATAAATACATTAGAGTACACACCACATCGTGGTGATACAAAAGAATATCTACCCTCACAGAGGGTATACAGAACTGTACATATACAGGTGTGCACACACCATCCCTTATCAAGGGTACAAAACGTAAACAAAGCAAAACTGAGCCTTCAAGCTCCTCTGTTGCTTATCAGTTAAGCAGCCAAGTCTTCTCTAGGGCCTCCTGCCCTGAGACTGATCTTCTTTTGCTGAAGGATCACCTGAAATCATAAATCCCCACACGGGGTGAGATATACATCTCAGTAAGCTCAGGGTCCTTGGGAAATCATTCCCACCCTGGCCCACAATCCACAAAGCACACACAAGGCAATCACACAACCAAATGGCCCACTGGCCTTCATATCAACATATCAAGCATCCAAACATGGGGGATCTCATCGACGCCTAAATCATATGGCAGAGAACCCTCAATGCCTAGCGGAGAACCCTCAACGCTTAAGTCATGGACAGAGAACCCTCAATGCCTCAGATCATGTGGCGGAGAACCCTCAACGCCCCAATAATAGCATAATCAATTTCAAGTGCATAAATATCAATTTCATATCAATTTAAGTAATGCAACAACCAAATGCATGCATTATGAATCATGACCACCACTCCCCCGGAGTGTGGTGTGCAACCATGCGGGAATTCATCCCTAGGGACACAGAACTTACCTGGCAAGGTCTCAGTCTGTGGTCCAGTCCCTGCTCTGTGGCTCCCGCCACCAATAGTCTCAATATCACGCCCTAATCAAGGCATATTCATATTACACTCAATCCAAACAAGTATCAATTACAGAACAAAACGTATTAGAATTCCCCTACCCTAGGGTTTAATCAAGTTCAACCACTCTGGCTATCACAAACCTTCTCAAGGTCCCTCAAGGCTGCATATAAAGCATCTGAGTCATCACAGACTCAATGTTCAGTACATACAAAGCATAATCTCACAGCCTCATAATCCAATTATCACTAGAACGGACTGAGTTCCACTCAAAGTCCCGTTCAACTAGCCTCTCAGGCTCAGAACAACACAATCAAGGCTCTGGAATGGCCTTAAGTCCACAGATACTTTATCATAAAGGGTACACATACAAGTCACAGAGCCAAGATTCAAAGTCATCTAAATCAAAAACTGAAAGCTAATCCTTCATCATTTCATCGTTTTAAACAACATTCCCTACAGGACCCTGGGCTAATTCTAGCCCCAACTCAAGATGGGTCACAAAACATAGAAAACCCCCAGATTCAAAATCAACCGGAGAAACTTGAGTTTCTTACCTCAGTGGCGACCAGAAAGGCTTCAGGACAGCTTTCCCGAGCTCTGATGTCCTTAACACGCCTTGGGTCTCAGCCAAACTCAAGTTCTCTGAGCTTTTCTTGGAGATTCCACTTCTCACTCACAAAGGGGTTTTCAAGAGCAGAAATGAAGGATTAAGGCTTTCCAAATGTTTCTCTCAAGTTTAACAATCAAAAGGAGGTGTTTAGGCCAAGATATAAGGTCACAAAAAGCTTGGGACAAGCTTCAATGGAGGTTTGGGGGTGTGGGGAACAAGAAACCATGACTTTTGGGCCAAAATCTCGTAAAATGGCCTTTAAATACAGGGTCTGCCGACCTTCCCGCGCTAATCGCGCCATATATGGCGTTATTCGCGCCAAATTAGCGCAACAAAAAGTTTCCTGGCCACTTATGGCGCTAATCGCGCCATTATGGCGCTAACCGCGCCAACTGGTCGCATCTGTGGCGCTAATCGCGCCAAACTGACGCTATTCGCGCCATCAGGCCGCAAGAAATGGCCTTCTGGTGCAATTTCACGCTACTGGCGCCATATCCCACGCTACTGGCGCCGCATCCCACGCTAACCGCGCCGTTCCCGCGCTACTGGCGTGACATTCAGCCGTCGCCAAAATCGTCGCTAATTTCGTCACTAATGCTTTTGCGACAGAAAATTAGAAAAATTTTAAACTTTTCTTTATTTTCCTTTTATTTATTTAACCTTGGTTATTATAATCACCATTTCCCTGATAGCATTTCCAAGACCCATTCTACCAAAAGAAAAGAAAAACCATATTTTAAAAAGATGCCAAAAGAAATTAAGACAAGTGACAAACATGACAACAATAGATGGAGAATAGGGTATTGCCTGAGGCATCAAGCAAGATTTTCTTCTCATTTGAAAGGGGTGATGAGATACAAGGAATATTACAAAACTATTGAAAGAGAAAAAGACAGGGATGAAAGAGAAATAAAACCAACATAGGAATAATTTTATTAATCTATATTGAAATAGGGCAAAGAAATGCTTTACCATATTCCTTAATTACTTTAGAAACCATTTCTCTAGAAAATCCCATGCAACGAAGAGGTCAAGTACCTTGAATTAGTCAAACTTGCAAATGAACACATGTAGGGGAAGAGAATAGGACATTAGTAGCTAAAAATGAATACATGTATGAATTCCACAAAATCTAAACAATAAACTAGGCATATACATGAAAAATAGTTTTGTATGGTTTCAATTCATAAGGTTTTTTTCTTCTGCATTAACTTGCAAGGATGGTTTATCATCGTGGTAATATATTCTTGTAGCTACATTCAAGGCACTAACAGACCTTCTTCTTTTTGCATTCATTTATATCTGTAAAAATAATAATATTTGATGGAAGAAGTCAAGAGTTAAAAATAGTAATATTTGATGGAAGAAGATAGTAATCATCATGACTCAAATGCACTAAAACCTAGAAGTTAACAATTTCCCCTTTTTCAATCTAAAATAAAAATATCCATAACCTTTCTTGGTTATGTGTGTGCATTTGAATGTTGTAACGACGTGGAATTAGAGCATTCATATTCAAGTTAAAGGGAGAAAGGGAAAAAGGATTATTAATAAATTGAAGAGGGGAGAAGGGAATACCTAAGAATGGCAAGACCACATTTTGGAAGCAATGACAGTGAACCCATGGTGGGAAGGTGGCACTTGAGGAATTTTTGCGCCTGAGGGCCAAGTCATAATCGAGGGTGAGATAAGGTCACATAAACAACATATTCCTTCAATATCCTTTATTTTGATTGGATTTTCTAGCCATATTACTTGTCTTATCCCATGCCTCCACCTTGCCGGAGAATCCTCCTCTTCCTCCACCTCTCATAGTCGTCGCGAGGGAGTTCTTGGAGGCACATAACCAGGCAAGAAACGAAGTGGAGGAAGTTGGAGGCAGAAATTGGGGAATGCGTCAAGTTTGATGGTTTGTTACCAGTGGAACAAAAAGGGGTACAAGCTTGTGAACTTAATGTCGAGCAGGTACAATGGGAACTAGCTGGGGTGGGCGTGACGACAGTGACGAGGTTCGAGTTTTACTCCAATGAGTTCAGCGACAACTTTTTCCAAGGCGCTACTCTCAGCGAGGACGACAACGAGGTTGAGGCTCTCGAATAACCTTCTCTTCCAAATTTGCGCCTCCATTGTTGATGTTAGAAACCTGGTGATGACAATATCGTCGGGAAAAGAAGGGAGATTCAATGGAGAGATGGCTTTGAGGTGAGAGTCAAAGGGATATTCGAGATGTTGGGAGGCAAGAAAGGAATGGAGATTCGAAGGAGAGGGAGATACATAAAGCAGGCTCAAGGGATGGAAGTGCGAGAGTCAAAAACATTAAAGACATGATAAGGTTTTTGTTTTCCCTTCAACGAAGATTTTTAAAAATTGACTTAGGTTGTCTAATTTCAACACCAGTTATTAAATTAATTGATGTTGAATAGCTCTTTTAACATTGATTTTTTAAAAATCGAGGTAAAAAACTTTCCATATTCACAAAAATGTCACTGCATTTTATTTGACATTGTTTCTCCTAAACCTTTATGGATTTGGCAATGTAAAAGGCACTTTTCTAGTAATTGTAAAGTCAAAGGTTACGCCATCCCCTCGTCTTAGCAATCTCAATGGCTATAATCACCCCATGATTTATGCAAAAAGAGAATTGTGTATGTCAAGACTCAAAGAGAAGCACCAAAAAAAATTTCAGAATGATTTCTGAAAATCCCTCCACAACTTGCTACCCCTCCCCAGACACCCCCTAATTGAGATGTTAAAGTTGCATTTGACTAGGTTAGTTTTTGGAAAGTGCCAAATGATTTCCTTAATTTATTCTATACTTTTCTTTTGTATCACCAAACCCTCTTAAAATGAAAATGTACTATTAATCATGGTTTAAACTATGGTTAATAAGTTTAAACATACCTAAATCAAACAAAAATAAAGAGGTGATAAATTTTAACTATACCAACAAAAATATATAAGAAGATTTCAAAAATTGTATTTACAATAATTTCTTATTAGTTAACCCTTTAAACTTTTTTATGTTTACACGAAAATTGAACAACTACTTCAACTAAATTTGTCAGAAAATACAACTGAATAATTCTTATTTGCTTGTCTTCACATGTTGTATTTTTCATATTTTAAAATAATTTGATCATTTTTGAAAAATATTTTATTCATGTCTTAGAAGCAAACTAACAGCATCCAAAGTTATTACAGTTGTTTGGCAAAGGCCAAAGCCAAAGTTTTTGTATTCTATCTCGCAGTCGCACCCTTCCATTTGGTCCATTTCTAGAAAGCAGGTGAATTAGTTATATGTGTTATTGCTGTCTGAGATGAGAGGCATAACAAAAGGGAAAAATTCAAAGTCAAACTCAAACATATTCCCAAATCCCAATTCCTTATTAGAAGCCTGCACAAAATTGATTTGAATATGCATCATATCTTTCCACTCTCCAACAGCACATAGACAGACATAGACTATTTTTCTTTTTCTTCTTTCTGTTACATATGGGGCATAACCTTTTACTCCAGAATTTTTGCTCATGCAATCGTTGTCAATCCATTTCGGTCAACTTAGTTTGTGTCCTTTTAACCATCTTTCACTCCATTGATTATTTTGGTGATTATGAAAGAGAAAATTTCCACCAGTATTTAGACCATCTTAACCGTTTTTTTCTTTTCTTCTTCTGAGTAAATGATCAATTTCTTCCTGAAAATTTTACCATCCCGTAAATTAGTGCCGGACAGATTTTGTAGGTCTTGAAAAATTCTTCTGTCGTTTTTTTATTTATGTTATTTATAACTGGGGAATGGTGATAGCTGTTATGGTAAACATCTAACAAATGGATTTTTCTTATTTAAAGTATTGGTAAAACAAAAATTATTTCTAATAAGTAAAATTCGCTTATTTATAAAAATAAAAAAAATAATATTTTTGTAATTTAAATTAAATAGAAAATAAAAAAGAAAACCTATTTTAATAACAATATATTTTTATTTGCATTATCTTTCTTCTTTCTTTCTCCCATTCAAACTAGACTTTATAATCTGTTATAGAACTAATTAAAATTTCATTCATATAATTTTCAACTAATAATTAATTTTGTTTGAAATATAAACAATACCAAAGTAAAAAGTAATCTTTAATATTTTTTTTAATTATACACAGTAAAAATAACTAATAATTAATTTAATAATTTTAATATATAGTTAAAAATAAATCTTGATAAAAAAACTCAATTATGTAAAAGATTCAACTATCTAATATCTATTTATATTCTGTTTGACTTCATTAGTATAAATACTAATTATTTCAACTTTATGTAATCATTGGAGGAAATGAAAATGCATTACCGTAACACTTTTTTTTAAAAGACATTATCATAGCACTCATTAATATAAGATCGTATCAATTTAGCGAGTATTAAGTATAATATTTGCTTGGCGTAAAAAAAGAGAGTATAATATTGACTTGCAAAAAATAAATAATATATAATATTGACTATTATATGCTTATTTTTAATTTTTGGTGTAAACAACATCTTTAATTCAAACTAGTTAAAATCGATGATAAATGAATCTAATAATAGATATTAGAAAGTTGAAAAAAAAAATAAAAGAAAAAAAAGAAGGGAAAAATAAAGAGTAAAATGACTGAATATAGATAATATGAAACATATAAATAACAACGAGTCTAACCATACATCAATTTCTTATAATTTTTTTCTATTTCGTCGTAAGACACACCATCTATCAATTTATATCTCATTCCATTAAGTATTGTTTAACTACCTTTTCTCTGGTAAATTTCGGTCTACCTCTACCTCTTTTTATGTCAAGCTCTTAGTAACAAAATTTTGTTCTAACTAGGACATCCAGGGGTTATCTCATTATATACCAAAATCATCTCAATCTTTGTTCTCTCATCTTTTCACTCATTAGTATTATTGCTATCTTTCATCAAATATCTTCATTTCTTATTTTATCCATCTTCGTATAACCACACATTCACCTTAACATCCTCATTTATGCTCCCCCTATTTTATGCTCATTTTGCCTATATGATGACCAACATTTAGCTCCATATAACATTACAAGTCATATAGTTGTTCTATAAAAAATTTCTTTAACTTAAGGGAAATTTTATGGTCATACAATAACTCAGATGTAATTCGTCATTTCATCTACTCTGCTTTGATTCTATGATTTACATTTTCATCAATCTCTCCACCTTTTGCAAATTTGCTCTCAAATATCTAAAAGCATTTTTCTTGGGTATCTCTTGATCAAGTAGATGCACAAGATCTTAATCACTATCTTTTATCAGTGAAAACTCATATTTCATATACTCATTCTTGCTTCGACTTAACATTAATCCTTTAGACTCCAAAATATTTTTCCACAATTCAAGTTTCGTATTAACACTATCTTTTGTTTTATCAGTCAACATAACATTATCTAAAAAAACATACACCACGACATTTTCTCTTGAATATATTTCATCCATTACATGCTACTTTTTTTTTGGAAATATGCTAATTCTTAATTTATGTAAAATCTAGAATATAAATAAAAATTCTAAAAATTATGAAATATATAGTTAGTTCACATTAAATAAATAAAAACAAAAGCTATTCAAATTTAAGAAGAAAAATTATAAAAAAAACGGACAGAAGACTAAAAATACTAATATAACTTTTAAAACAGTTAATATTCATAAAAAATGAAAAGTCATAAATAATTATTTTAACAAATATAAAACTTATTAACTCATTACCAAGTTAGGTGTATTTAGAAAAAAAGTTATAATCTTATTTTAAAACTCTATCTAGTTTATTATATTTGGGTGAAGTATATATTACTATTTTTTCTAAAAATTATTTTTAAATATAACTTTTTTATGTGTTTAATTTTAATTTCAATTTAGTTCATATATATATATATATACATACGTTTGTTTCATAACTGCGATAAAAAATATTAAAATAATTCAATGACCACAAAACAGTCAGAGAAACTGTATTTGTCATTTGTATATTTGAAGGATAACCAAGTTATAACATGAACTAATCAGTAATCACGATCATCGCTTTTTTAAGGTGTTTTACTACTACATAGTACCCTGAGCAAAGGATAATATTTGAATACGGATGTTTTGAATTTGAGTTAAATTATATACACACTCGTTACCAATTTTTTATTATATATACACTATTTTTTTATAATACTCACTTTAAAAACAATAACATGTTTTTGTGTCATGATAAATGTCATATTAAATACAATTTATCTTTTAATTTTACAAGTCCGAATGTCATTTTTTTTCAATATTATGAGTAAGGATGTCCATATCTTGTCGCGTTGTTTGCTATTGTTATCCAGCTGGTCACTTAACTCTTACTTAGAGTAACAGCTACAATATTTTTAAGAAGAAAAAAAAACTTAATTAGTCTTTCTGCATATATACATAAAACGGGTTACCTAATCTTTGACTCAGTTACAATTAACCTTATAATTAAAACGATTTCAGACAACTGGCTTTTATATTCAGCATAGTTTTTTTTTTTTTTTTGCAAATACTAATTAATGCTTCTAGGATATTGGTTAAAAAAATTAAAATTAAAATATTTTTATTAAAAGTAAAAAAATTATATTATTCACGATTTTTTTTATGCTTTCCTTTAATTTACATTTTTTTTAATTTCCTAACTAGTATGCTAAAGACAGGAATTAGTAAAACTCTAATTTTTTATCAGTAATTCATAGTGTCATAATGATGCTTTATTGTTTGCATTCAAGTACCAACTGAATTTGTTGGGTGAAATCGAAGTATAGGCTCTTGATCTTTATTAATATTGGTAAGTAGTAATTGAAAATATCGATTAAAATCATTAATGGAAAGGACAATTTAATGCTAAACTGCATACATTCATATATCCTTACTCTTAATATGATATGCACGTTAACACAATTAAATCACTCCATATGATAGTTCCTCAATCTTCTCAGATTTCATGGCTCAAGGCCTGTAATTGCGGCGTTAATTAAGAAACACGTTATGGATTTTAACACTATTTTTTTTTTCTAACTTGATTTTCCATAATTTGTGAAAGTACAAGGATTTTGAACTCAATGAAGCTCAGATTGCACATGCTGCGGAACACGACCTTTCATAGCTATTTTCTATTTATTAGTTCGCTTTTTGCAGCGGAGAGTGTGCTTAACGGTTGAATACCGAATTCAAACATACCTTAATTAATTTATTTATTTAATTAAAAGTGATACTATTTGTTTACGATATTTGAGTCTGCAATTGTCATGTGCAGGCCTTTGTCTTCTTCACGACTTTACGTAGGCGTGAGTGGTAACACGGTCACACCGATATGGTAAGGTTTAAATATTAAATAAAACTATTTTTCCAAAGAAAACTAATCCCATTAACATATATAGAACCTCAAAAAAAGTCATGAATTCATTTTTGCATCTAAACAAGTAGCAAGTTTTTAATATTTTTTAAAATTTTGAAATTTAAAACTAAAATGACTTCAAACATAACCTTAATTTCTTTAAAAATCAAATAGTACTTGTCAAAGAAAAAAAAATAATTGCAAACAAAAATGCAAATAATAAAGCAAATTCCTAAAAAAGAAAAAAAGCAACCGTCGCAATAGACCAACGATGACCAAACGGACAGAGCAGCAAAATATTAAAATTAAAAAAAAATATGAAGTTAGAGAAGAAGAAAAAAAATCCAAACGAGTAATAATAATGAAATAGGAACAATAAGTGGAAACTAATTACTACTTATTAATTAGTAATTAAATTAATTGTAAGAAGAAGTTGTCCGCGGGGCATTCGTGTGGGTCCCAGGGTACCCGTTTGTCTTCGCTGGTTGGCTCAACCAATAACTTGAAATAAAAAATAAAAAACAGTGACAGTGTTACACAGAAACAGCTTCAAAGGTTGATAGGTGAGAAAGAGAATCCACGGTTTTTTTCAGATAAAACGCTTCAAACAAAGCAAACCATGCTCCATTGTCCCCTCTCTCTTTTTCTCTCTGAACCGTTGTTTTAGAGAGAGACACAAACATAAAACCTTATTCTTCACTTTCTTAAGCTTTTCTCTTTCTTTTTCAATCTCACATTTTTAATTTTGTAATCATTCTCGGTAATGTCAACTGCCCCCGCGCCGTCTTCGCCGCCGTCGACCAACGGCACCGCGCCTCCTCCGTCAACTCCCTCAGCGCCGCCTCCCGCCACACCTTCCGCGCCGCCTCCCTCGACTCCGTCGTCACCTCCGCCGGCAACTCCGTCGTCTCCGCCGCCGGCGACACCTTCATCACCACCTCCGTCAATTCCTTCCTCGCCCCCTCCGGCGACTCCCTCCGCCCCTCCACCGTCCACTCCAACCACGCCGTCAACTTCGCCGCCATCGAATTCTCCGCCTTCGCCGCCGTCGCCTCCCAGTGGCGGCCGAGGCAGCACTCCGAGTCCACCGTCCCGGAGCTCGCCCTCTCCTCCTTCCGGATCGAGCCCGACCACTCCGTCGCCGCCGTCGCCTCCCTCGTCTTCCTCGTCGAGTATTTCGACCGGTGTCGTGGTGGGAATCGCCGTTGGGGCTGTGGCGGTTCTTCTTGTGTTGAGCATTCTCTGCATATGTTGCCGGAAGAAGAAGAGAAGACGTGATGAAGAGTACTATGCTCCGCCGCCGCCGCCGCGGGGACCTAAAGGTGAGTGAGCTTTAGTTACAAAAGGTTCTTTTTGTTTTTCACCTTTGATCTAATGTTAGTGAAAAAGCCTTGCCTGTTTTTGCTAATTTTATTGATTTTTTTTTTTAAAATTTAAGGTTCGAGTAAATTATATGTAGTTTCAAGATGTTTTCTATGTTTAATCCCTTAGTTGATTCTCTTGACTCTTGCTGAATCTCGTTGCTTATGATGCACATTGACATTATTAACCATGTAACGCTAGCTGGTTGTATTTTCATATGTTACTATTTGTTTTAGGTTTTTTCTTAGTAGTTAAGTTTTGTTCCAATTCTTGAAGAAATGAATGGCTCCTCACTGTGTCTTTTTGTGATGTTCAATGGTGTATTCAAAGTCTAATGATAATTAGGCTTTGTTTGGATAAACTTGTCTATAAGCACTTAGAAAACAAAACAAGAAGGCAAAATGAATTTTTGAAAAGTTTAGATGAGAGTTTTTATAAAAAGCTGAATTGCCTAAGTTGATTTTCACTTGAGAGAAGTTTATTCACACAGACCCTTACTCGTTTCATGTTGATTTCCTCACAATCGTTAGATATTGTTCTAATTCTTGAAGAAATGAATGGCTCTTTACTTTGTGTCTTTTGGTGATGTTCAAAGGTATTCAATTCTAGTCTAATGATAATTACTCATTTCATGCTGTTTTCTTCACAATTGTTAGATGATGCATATGGTGGTCCCCCACGTCAATGGCAACACAATGTTCCCCCTCCTCAAGATCATGTGGTCTCAATGATGCCTCCAAAGCCATCGCCACCACCTGCTCCACCAGCTTATGTTGCTCAACCTCCCCCACCACCGCCTCCTTTCATCATCAGCAGTGGCGGGTCTGGATCAAACTATTCAGGTGGTGAATTTCTTCCTCCTCCTTCTCCAGGAATTGCATTGGGATTCTCTAAGAGCACATTCACGTACGAGGAGTTGGCACGCGCAACTGATGGCTTCTCTGATGCCAACCTCCTTGGACAAGGAGGATTTGGATATGTGCACAGGGGAATTCTTCCCAATGGCAAGGAGGTGGCAGTGAAGCAATTGAAGGCTGGAAGTGGGCAAGGGGAGCGTGAATTCCAAGCTGAAGTTGAGATAATTAGCCGTGTCCATCACAAGCATCTTGTTTCTTTAGTTGGATACTGCATCACTGGGTCCCAGAGGCTGCTTGTTTACGAATTTGTTCCCAACAACACATTGGAATTCCATTTGCATGGTTGGTACCTCTGGTTTAGCTTTCTTTTAAAATTCTGTGTAGTTGGTCCATCTTTTTTTCTGAAAGTGGGCTAGGCACCAACTACCAATACTATTGTGGCTTAATGCTTTTGGTGAAAGCGGTTTTGATGGTTATTTGCACTGCAGGAAGAGGGCGACCTACCATGGATTGGCCCACAAGACTAAGAATTGCTTTAGGATCTGCTAAGGGACTGGCATATCTTCATGAAGATTGTATGTTTGTACTCTTGACTTTTATTTCTTCAACTGTAATTAATTTATGTCAACCTAAATGTTGGTTTTAATTTTCTGTATGTCCAGGTCATCCTAAGATCATCCATCGTGATATCAAATCTGCCAACATCCTTCTGGATTTTAAGTTTGAAGCAAAGGTGTGTTGTTCTGTTATGGGTCTTACCAACACTTGGCAAAAGTTGATATAACAACTGCTCATTGTCCTCTAATTGATAAAACAACTTCCATTGTTCTATATAGTGGTGATGCACCCTTTAAAATGTTATTGTAAAGTCGTGACAGAATTGTTTAGTAACAAGTCCTTTGTTTTTGTTGACAGGTTGCTGATTTTGGTCTTGCAAAGTTTTCTTCTGATGTCAATACTCATGTTTCTACTCGAGTTATGGGGACTTTTGGGTAGGAACAGACTTCCTTCTATCTATCTTCTCAAAAACCTTGGATATCATAATAAAAAGTTGTTTGTTCATTAATCTGTTATTAAGAGCTGAAGTAATTTATTATGTTGTTCTTTAATGACATGAAATAGAGGGTACATAGCTCAAAACCTCAAACTTTCATTTTTAAAGTGAAATATTTTGTCTTTGTGCTGTGCCATGTGTTTATTGTTGTCAGTTTTCGTTGATTAAGTAAAACCAACAACAATAAGCTGTCTCATACTTTGTTGTTTGGCATTGTATTTCAAACTGATGAGTCATGCATCAATTGCTACTTTCAGGTATTTGGCTCCAGAATATGCTTCTAGTGGAAAACTCACAGACAAATCAGATGTTTTCTCCTACGGAGTCATGCTCCTTGAGTTAATAACCGGACGACGGCCCGTTGATAAAAATCAAACTTTCATGGAGGATAGTTTGGTAGACTGGGTAAGTATTATGGCGCTCCTTGTTTCTGGGCCTGATTATCACTTGTAAGTTGTAAGAATAAACTCATAACGTGTATATACATTTATGCAATAGAGGTTTCTGTTTTTCTTTTTCTTGAACATTGTGCCACAGAGCAGCTCTTAACTAAAACCATCTTTATCATCACAGGCTAGGCCTTTGCTCACACGAGCCTTGGAAGAGGATGATTTTGATTCTATTATTGACCCAAGGCTCCAGAATGACTATGATCCTAATGAGATGGCACGAATGGTGGCTTCTGCTGCGGCTTGCATACGTCATTCGGCAAAGCGTCGACCAAGGATGAGCCAGGTAAACTAAAGAAGTTTGTTGTCATTTGTCAAGTATCGATATGCTAAGCTCATACTTAATTCTCCAATACATAGGGCAGTATAATGTCTTGTATTGGTATATCTAGAATGAAGACTCTTGAGTTGGCCTCTGATTTGAGAACATGATCATGCAATATGGGAGAGAAAATTTTTCTATTGACTCTGATAATAATATCACAAACTACAGGTTGTCCGCGCTCTGGAAGGAGATGTCTCTCTAGCAGATCTTAACGAAGGAATTAGACCTGGACACAGCACTATGTACAGTTCTCATGAAAGCTCAGATTATGACACTGCACAGTATAAGGAAGACATGAAAAAGTTCAGAAAAATGGCATTGGGAACTCAGGAGTATGGTGCAAGCAGTGAGTACAGTGCAGCTACAAGTGAGTATGGTTTAAACCCATCTGGCTCAAGCAGTGAAGCACAGAGCCGCCAAACGACAAGGGAAATGGAAATGAGAAAGATGAAGAACAGTCAAGGTTTCAGTGGAAGCTCTTAATCCTTGGCAACTATCTCTTCCTTTATCTTTTGTATAGATCTATGTATCCTTGATTTCTTGCCAATGTCACAGTTGATTGCTTTACTGACATCTTTGGAGAGACTTGCCAATTACCATGATTTTTTCCCCTTTTTACATATGATCATCGTTTGAATTGTATTTATCAGGGTATACAACAAAATAACACAATTCGATTCTTTCATTTTTTTTTTTTTTTTTGGCTTATTCAGCTATAGTGCTGGAAATGGATTGGCATCAAACCTTGTTTTCCATTGTTGCTCATGCGTCAATTTTTAGGTATTTGGAAGTGGGCTGGTTTTGTTAATGCGTTGGCATCAAACTTTTTGTAAGGTATTTGCTTGTGTGTGTGAACCTCAAAATTAAAATGTTTCTATCTAATTCATTTGTCGTAGAAGACAACAACGAGTCTTACCCAAAAAAGAAGACAACGAGTTGCAACCACGTTGTTTTTGGTCAATGTTCAACTGTGCATGTGTGGGAACTATAATTCGGCCTTTAAAAGTAGGGAAAACAAGTTGGTAGGTTTCAAATTGTGGTCTGTTTAGGAATTTTCAAAAATTGAATTAATTTGAATTGGTTTGAAAAAAGAAACGATGAATTGAATTAAATCAAACCAAATAATTTTAATTAATATGATGTGGTACTGTGAATTGATAATTTTGTTCTTTAAACATGAAATTCAATTTGAAGATTATTCTATGGTTCTGGATCAAGGAATACCGTAGGTCTAGAAAAGAAAAAATATTTTTTCCCATCTTATTCATTTAATAATTAGACCGAGTCATATTTACCAATTTTTATATAGTTGCCTGTTATTTTGGTCGTTCCTCCACGTGTATTGTAAGATTCATGCATGTTGGAATTTATACTAAAGATTTGCAGTGACAGAGGATTTATGTTGACATGGGTTGAATCATTAAACCAAAGATTCAGACAGCAACAACAAAGTAGCTCATCATTACGTTTGGAGAAAGGAGATATTTGCTGGCTCCAAGAACCCCACACGGTTTCTTCAAAGTCAGCATGCGCATTCTCATCATCAACTTGCAAAAAGGATCGTTAGATGACTCAGCTCCACTTTGAAGAAAAAGGAAGTTAGTTTCAAGATTTTTATATCCATAACTGAGTGTTTATAAGCTTAACTTTACATGATATGAATTTGGAAAACTTTTACATTGTAAAAAGTTTGAAGTGGAATAATTAATGTTGAAAAACGGTTACGTTTGTAATAATTTTTAAGGTCAAAACTCATAATCTAATAAGAACATTATGTATTTTTTTCCACTTTAAATTAGACTTGCTTTCAGAAACGAAATCTTTTTAGCTTAAAAGAATTTTAAAAAAATACAAATTATGTTTTTTATCCCTTAAACTCACACGTCTATATTACCAAAAAAGAAAAAACTTACCCGTCTCCCACCGAAATCCAAAGAAACTATATATTTTATCACTTAGTGGCCAAAGGTATGGTTTAAAAAACAAAAAAACTCAAACCAAGATCTGGTTCTTTACAGTTTACACATTCAGTTCAAAAGCATGGTCCTGAAAACACTACTATATATACCATTATTACCATAAATTTGTAAAGTTTTGTATTTCGTATAACAGGTAAAAAAAAAAAAGTAAGGTCGCTTATAAATTGATTCAATCTAATAACAAACCAAAAAAATGTTCCAAAAAATAAAATAAAAAACAAAAACTCAAAAATAAAAATTATTTTTTATTAAATTGGATTAGGTTTCAAATTCAATGTAAACCAAACTTATACATTTGTACTCCATGAGGTTTTTAAATATAAAAAAATAAAATACATTTTTCTTAGTCTATAGGAAAATTTTAACTAATTTGATCTCATTTAATGCTAATATCTTTAAAATACTCTTCATTTAATTGAGATTTTAGTTCTAATGATTCTTTTTATTGTTAATATCAAGATTCAATGAAGGATAAGTGAAAAAATATTAACTTTTAATTAAGATTAATATAATTAAATATGGTTAACTAACTTTCTTAATTTGTGTGGATATATTTTTTTCTTTTTTATATTTGAGA
This sequence comes from Glycine latifolia, assembly GCA_013407115.1. NCBI lineage: Eukaryota > Viridiplantae > Streptophyta > Magnoliopsida > Fabales > Fabaceae > Glycine > Glycine latifolia. The sequence continues at coordinate 7,851,612 of CM023956.1, read as the reverse complement.
CAGGAATAAGTAAATATTTTTATAAGTTGAATGACTATGCATTGTTATTTAAAATCTTTTAAGATAATTAATCCATAAAAAATAACCATTGATATAAGAGTAAATTATATTCGCATTTCCTATATTTTTTTCAAATTACACTTGATACATCTCCATTTTTATAAATTACTTTTACTTGACAACACCAGTGTCCAGAGAACTAGATGTAGTGGTGATGGTGGCTGAAGCTACAATGGTGGATGAGGAGGTGGTGGAGGTAGATATGGTGGTGGCTACGGTGGTGATGGTTACTCTGACGGAGTGGGTGCACCCAAATGTCGTGTTGGTGAGTAAAGATGATGATGAAGATAAATAAATGATGTTGTCGTAGAAGAGGGAGGCGGAGGAGAAGGAGATGATGGTGGTAAGTGAAAAAGAATTGTTGAAGAAGATGATGATTTGTAAAATCTAATATGTGATTTTTAAGAAAAGATGAATGCATTTTATATATAAATTTTCATTAAAAGACATAAATTTTAATCATAAGCAAAGTTGGTAATACTCCGTACCAATATTATAATGAAAAAAAAATAGAAATGTGAAGGAGAAGAAACTTAAATGATTGAAACAATAAAATAAGAATGAAAATGGGTGTGAAAAAAAGCTTTCAGAACTGCATCTCCCCTGCTAGGCTACTACCATGCGAAATTTAGAATCCCATCTAGATCGCTCATTATTCACCGAACCAATATTGGTCTATTTTATTTTGATCTGGTCCTGCACGGTCTTCTTCAACCTCAGGATTCCAAATCATATAATTGAGCCAAAGATTCTATAAATACATACTTATCCACGGTAGCATATCAGTTTTAAATATTTATTTTTAAAGATAACTAAATTTATTATGTTATTTTTTTAATGTTACGTGTTACCTTTCTCAAGTATTTTTTTTATTGAGTGTGTAAACTAATTTTTGTGAATTACTTAAATTATTTTTTTATGACAAGATTTTACTTTTATACTTTAATTTTGTATAATTATTGAAAATATAAATCAATTATTTTAATATTTAACTTAAAATAATTAAATATAATTCTTAAAATTGTATGTTTAACTTAAAATCCTAATAATAATTAAATAACAAACTCAAAATTGTATATTTAACTTATAATATAATTCCTAAACTTCTTATTTTTAAGTTCTTTGTTATTTACTAATTTTTATATATTGTTTGAATAAAAATATAATTAATAACTTAATATATGATTTATTTAAAAATGTATAAATTATTATTATTATTTTAAAATTGTGTGATGGATTTTTCCGAATCGAATAAAACTTAACAAAAATGAGATTGATAGTTTAAAAATTATCTCCTTTAAACTTAAATTCGCCTCGTCTTTAAAGGAAATGAAGATGAGAAAGTCAAACTTGTGCCGTTCTCTACATTCATGTCTAAATTGGACTAAACTTCGTTGTCTTCTTACACAAAAATTGAAGTCATTTAAGAAAATTGTTTCGCAAAGTTTTTATGTTGTCAAAGAAAACAAACACTTCCCACACCATATATAAAAGAATAAACAAGTGGATGAATCAAGAATCTTAGAATCAAATAAGTGGATGAATGAAGAAAGGCAACGACACTAGACAGATAAAAAGTGGTTTTGAAAATATGATAGAGAATTAGATGCTACATAGTTAAAATTTTCTTTTTATATGAAGAAATCCAAGAAAGGTAACAAAATATTTATAATAATTCATCCAGCTCAACCAATTCAATTAAGTACCTCTACGGTATAATTAAATTATTCTGTGGAAGAATAACGCTTCCAAAGACTATTCTGTAATGTGTATTTATAATTTTGGCATGTGAACATCCCAACCATGCTCACTAGATAAAACCTAATTACCCATTATTCTCAGTAACTGCACATGCACTTTCATTCCTCGTATATATAATACGTACCTTCCTCAACTGAACCGATCCATTCCAATTTGTTGAGTTGTTCTGTGCTGCATCTATATAATATATAGTTTTAAATTGCAGCCGCATAACAACTGCATTTTCTCGCAATTGCCCATAATAAAAGGTTTTTTTGACTCACCACAACCCATCAGCATCGCAATTTAAAGACATACAATTAAAGATGGGAAACAATGTTGGTTTATTTCACTGTCACTTTTTAACTTCCATGCCATCTGCATCAAGGAAAATCTGCTACCATCAACTTAACCACATGTGAAAGTAACAACAAGTGTGATGATGGATCATTGTTCGAGAAATGGAAAGTGTTATACACCATAGAAGGGTCAACTTGGCGACCTCGGCTTAACAAGGCTTGTTTACAAAGACAACAATGTCAACACATTAACGTTCCTACTCCATGAAAGCATAATATGTTCAAACAGAGAAAGGTTGTGCTTGCGGGGGCTGATGCAAGTTCAACACTATGATAAAAATAGATTTTGCCCCAATAAAAAAATTGATGTTGTTGCCATAGTGTAACACTCCCTATGCATCCGGTGTATTAACAATTACTTAATCAGATTAGCGCGGTAGTTAATTGAATCATCAGAAGCGTTTTTAAAACCATATTTCTTGATTCATTATGTATGGTACGTATCCATAACTGAAATATATGAATGCCAAGACACTACCATAGCCCCTACGATCCAGATAACATAAATAACGGCAGATAAAACTGTAATAACTATACAGATTTACCAGGAGAAACATAAGCCACATGTATCAATATACACATACATCAAAACATCACTGTGACTAAATAAAAGAATAGACACCTTGTGCCATGATCTCACAGATCACATCCTCACAAGAGGGTACATGATATACAACGTCTATACATCACAATTCGTACATGACACAAAAATATATGTGCACACACATATTTTCCCTTGCAGGGGTACAAAATACATCTCATACACAAAGCAGTGAGCCACAGTGCTCTCAAAATACTGCCCAAGCAGCTGTACAGCGTCTGTCCCTACTGGGGCCTCCCACCCTGGGACCCATCATCTCTGCTAGATGCATCACCTGCAAAAATATAATCCCCACACACGGGGTGAGATACAATCTCAGTAAGCTCAGGGTTCTTTGAGGCTTCTCCTCTCCCTGGCTCACTTCCATGATACATAACATCAAAGGCATCACAACACCAGGCCTCCCGGCCCTCACAATAACACATAGACATTCTCTAGCTCTAATGTGTATCTGCGGTACTACGCCCGCCAAAGATGCATCATCATCAGCATCAGGACTCTCAGTCTCCAGTGTGAGACCGGAACTCACATCCGTGTCATCCCATCGGGAGCTATGCCTTTACACATGGATGCACACATATGACACCTCCAAGAATAGGCTTCAACCGCGACGGGACCACCTATCTCTGGTCTTAAGGGATCATACACCCTTTACGTGAGCAAACCGACTAGGAGTTGCGCTCTACTCCTAGGGAGGTTCATATCTATCTAACTGGTTAGAAGATCTATCCGAAAGGCAACCATACACAAGCACAGAAACAACATACATATTATCATGAGAAAAACTGTAACATCCAATTCAATGCATATGAATCATGTATGCAACCATCACTCCCTCGGAGTATGGTGGAACTCAGGCAATGGGAAACACTCCCAAGAACAAAGAACTTACCTGACAAACCAGTGTTCTGTTGTTCAATCCCTGAACTGTGGTCTCTGCCACTGACACCCTCGGTGTCACGCCCTATACAAAGGCACATAAGCAAATATGAACAACAGTTCTCAACCGTTCAAAAGAAAAGAAAAATAATTTCCTATCATTATAATCCCCTATTACTCTATTTCAAGTCTTTAAAGCTAGTCATTTAATTGGTGACTTACAGACCCTCAACAGGATCTATCTCAGCCTAACCAAGGCACTAGAGTCTCTCTAAGACTCTGCATCAGCCAATTCCATGTTTTAACCAAACCATATTTCAATGATTATCAAGTTCATCAAAATGGTTACTTCAACACTTTTCCATCGTTTATATGGTCTCCTGAACATATTTTGTAAAAGCACCTAGGCTCATACATATCATAATACCCTCCATTTAACTAACATTCTTCCTACTCATACATATCTCAGAGTCAAAACCAAACTTCATCAAAAGTCATGTTTCAAAGTTCAATATTCATCAGAACAACCTCCTGAGTATACTTATCTAAAGAATCCAAGCCTAATTCCAGCCCTAACACAAATGGGTCACTATTCATCCCAAGAACAATTTCACAAATCAATCAGTAAAACTTGAGTTTCTTACCTCTAAACTGTCGAGGAAGGCTAGAGGATCACTTCTCCAAGCTTTAGCGTCCTTGAATCGCCTTCTTTTCCTCCCAAATTTCAGTTTTGAGGAATTCCCTAGAGAACTGGATCTCTCTGATTGATGGTTTTATCTGAGGACTGAGCTTAGAATCTAGCTCATAGAGGAGTTCTAATCAACTTTCTAGTTGGGTGGGAAATGTTTAGATGAAGGATGGAGAAGATATGAAGTTTTCCTAGGTCGTTAATGGCGGAAATCAGCGGGAGGAAGAAGAAGGAATGTTTGTGCTGTCCCAAAACGCGAAAAATGGCCTTTTATAGGCCCCTAGCCCGCGTCCTGGCGCTAACCGCGCCAGATTCCTGTGAAGATTGGCCTTCTGGCGCCAATTCCACGTTAACGGCGCCAGGAACTAGCCGTCGTTAATTCCATCACTAACACTTTTTGTGACGAAATATAGTAAATTTAATTTATTATTATTATTATTTCCATGGTTATTACACATAGACACTTTAGTAAAACGTTTTTAGATGAAGCTAAAAAGTTATAATTAAAATATAAAAAAGAGAATAAATTGATGCTAATTTATCATTTTATCATTTTAATTTTTACTTATTCTTATAATATTAAACGCATATAGTTAGTGATACAAACAAACACCTTAATTCAATTGTAATTTATAATAATTTGATTTTTTTTTATCATAAAATTATGAATTACTTAAAAATTTATAATATTTTTCTTCTGTAAAAGTATAGTATATATTTTTTTTTTCCACTGAACATATTTTCTGGATCCGAGCTTGATTTCAGATATACAAAAAACTGAAACCGGTCTTCTTCATCGCACGCTCGACTTTCGTTCCAATGGATCCATCGCGTGGAGGAAGACAAACAAAATTGCGTGTTAGGGACACCAAAGTTTGACTTGTATGGAAATGGAAACAAGTGGGGTGTTCTTGTTGAGGAGTGCAAGGAAAATGGTAAGGATGATCATGAACATGCTAATGCGCAGTAACTGTGGCGCATTAATTTGCAAACAGCAGCTTTTAACAAATCAATTGAAACAGATATTGGTTTTTCTGTGGTGGCAAGAAAGTGTATAAAAATTGTGAACCCCAATTTTACTTAATTTTTTATTTCTATGCTTAAAAAAATAAAAAAAGTATTATTAAATTAAAAGATTAAAAATATTAATGAAATGCTGTTGAATAAAAAATAAATTGATAAAAATATAAAGAAAGAGAGTAAAAAGAAAATAATCAAACAAACCAACCGACTTTCAAAGACTTAATTATCATTTTGTTCCTTCAATTATTTTAAATGATTTAATGTAGTCTTTAAATTTTTAACAGATTTAATTTGATCCTTAATTACTTAAAAATGAATCAATTTATTCTCAAAATTTTTAAGAACATGAGAACCAATTGAACTATTAAAAATAATTTAATAACCAAATTAATTCATTTAAAAAAATTAAGAATTAAATTAAACTTTTTAAAAATTTTAAGATTAAATTAAATCATTTTTAAAAACTTAAAAATCAAATTAAATCTTTTAAAATTTTTAAAGATTAAATTGAACTATTTAAAATAATTTAGAAATTAAATTTAACTATTTAAAATAATTTAGAAATCAAATTAATAAGCGTTCCCACCCTGGGTTATGAATGTATTTCTTTTTTCATTCTTCAATTAACAAAAACACTCTACCATCCTCTCTTTTCTTTTATCCTGACTCTCTGAAGCATGTACACAATTTTAAAACAATGTCTCGTGCTCTCGTTTTTTCATGGTGGTGACTCTCGATTTTTATGAATATTTTTGTAGTTCCTCATGTAGTCGTGATTTTAGTTACAATACATATATATAAGCTTAATTCACGTGATTGGATTCAAAACTGCTTAATGGAGTTACTTTCATTAATCCCAAAATGGGAGCTTATATAACTTATACATTCCATCACCCTCCAACAGGAGTTACTCTCATTAATTCCAAAATGGGAGTTTATATAACTTCCATATCCCAGCATCCTAAAACATGAGTTATAATTAAAACAAATTAAAAAAAGTTACATAATTAATTATTAATTAGCTATATACCAATAAGCACAAACATTTGACACATTATTTCACTATCGGAAAATTTGGCATTTGAAAAGCATCCAAAACAGCAAAAATGTTACAACTTTATAGGAAATAAAAAAAGGTAACTTATTTGGCTATTTTCCTACAGTGATGCTGGTGGGAAAACTGGTGAATGATGTTACTATGTCAATGCTACAGGGGGCTTTTTTTGGAGGCTAGTGTTACAATTACATTAATGTAATGTTAAACTATATATTGGCCAATCTACCAGAACTTGATCCTTTCCTTCGTCTACGCCTCTTTTGGCGAATGCGCCAAAAACTCAATAGCAAAATACCTGCCAGAAGAAAAATACATGAAACATAAACAACATAGATATAGTAGTCTAAGTTGAATAAAAAAGCATGTATTTAACTAACCAGTTACTGCAACAACAACAGGAACAAGCCAGTGACCACCAACCAGCATAGGTGCATCGGGCTGCAAGAATTATGAAAGAATTCAAAATATGAGCCATATGCAGTATCTGATACGAAACATAAAGATCAACACTAAAAGACTAATCCAATAGTTGTTTCTGTTTCATACCTCATCCCCATAGAACAGGCCTAAATACCTGTTCCCCAGAGAATCATCCTTATTATTTCTCACAGTCAACCTAGGACGCCTAATGTTGGAAGCATCAGAGGTTGAATTTAAACCCCTCCCCAAATCAATGACAGGATATCCGGGCAATCTTCTGTTTCTTCCTCTGACTTGCAAACTGTAGCCCTTAGTTCCCCAGATTTCAAACCTTGTGTCAGTCCTGCAGATCAATTCCTTCCCCACAATAGCTGAATATGCAGAGAAATTTACATCAGTTCTGCGTGATGGCAACTGATTGTCAGCTTCATACAAAGGAGAACCTTGTTTATTTGAGTCAGAGAAAAGTTCTGGATCTCTAACGTCTTCATTAGTAAAATCCAGTATCTTCCTCAGAAGGGAAAAACAATTAGTAACCATATGGCTGCTGTCCAAACAATTGGAGTCCCCATACACAGCTATGCGACCTTCACCCATCACTGTGAGACCAAGAATTGGAGAATCTGCCTGTTTCACCAAAAGAAGCCATATTTCAAAATTAGAAAGTATCTCAATGATGAAGATGGTGTATGGTTTGAATATATTATGCTATAAATAAAATTCGATGTTCTTTTAAAGTCAAATTAATTAATTGTTGAGGTGATGGTTTACCATAAAACAATTTACAATTTCATCAAGCCAAGTAACTTTGTACATTGTTGTGACAAGCTCAGGAATTAAATTTAACCTTTCCTTCAGAGGCTACATTTCTTAATGTTTTTATAATAATAATTAATAACTACTAACAAAATAGAAGGTGTCATCCCACACCTTGGTCGAGCCAGAAGTTTGCAGCACATTCTGTGTGGCTCCACTTTCTGAACTATCTAAGAAAGGAAAGCTATGTACATAGCCACCCCTTGGAAACCTCACTATATCTGTTCCAGAAGCATAACGATACTGCTCACCCAAAAGTGAAAAATCACCATTCAGAATCTTATCTCCAAAAGCAATCCCAAATGGAGCCAAAAGATCATTCAGTGCAGGAACATTAGCACCTCCAGTGACTGGGGTCCACCAGCTCCGTGTATTGTCATCAAAGAATCTCATCTTTACCATGGTATCTACATTATACCACTCAGAAAAGACAGCTAATCCCAATCCAGTATTTACAACATCATCTCTCAGCTTTTCAATCTCCTCAGCAAAGTACTCATCCTCAAGATCCACCAACAGAAGTGTTCCATACTGTCGAGCATCAAAGCATGTAAGAGGAGAACCAAGTGTTTCAACATAGTAACCAGCATCTCGTAACATGTTGAACATGATGTGAAAATTTGTATGCAGATGATCCCCATGCCAGTCAAGAATGTCATTACGAACATCCAAGGAATCTCTGGGAATATAACCAGGTGGGTATTTGATATTGTGAAACTGATCCCACAAAATTCGTTTTGACCGTGGTGGTGTTGGCACCACATTTAACTTTAATTGAAGCAGACATATACTAATTCGAGGGCCTTTCTCTCCTTGAGCGGGGGGGCTAGAAACCCTGAGAGTCACGTTACCTTCAATCTTTCCAGAAAACTGTGCACCTTCTTCCTTGATTTGCATGTGAATGGCCAAATAACCAGTCCAAGGCCAGATGATCTCAGAATAAGTAAAATGTATGCTCAGAAGATTCCCTTCTTCATCAGAAGGATGCCATGTTGGTGTACTATCAACATATCCGACAACACCCATTCCATTCAAAATGGTGGCATTAAAGATGACAGGCATGGCACCTGCATAGAGTGGCTGACGACAGAAGGGCCATGTGTAAGGACAATCTGTATAATCAAGAACACTGGGAAAGATGCTTGCCCTAGGTTTGTAGCTCTTAAGAATCTCATATGATTCTAACCTGAAAATTACATAAACAAGAAAACGTGATTAAAAAACAGTTAAAGAATCTCCCTACTACTTTTTGGAAATTTTTTAAATAAATCACTACAGTTTAAAAATTATAAATGGGTCCCTTCAATTTCAAAAACTTTTTGAATGCAGTCCTTGAATCTAGTCTCCCTGTTAGGTCCCTACAGAAAGCCGATTAAAAAAGATCTTCAAACCATAGGAACTCATTTATAGTTACCAACTATAAGGACCTATGTAAAAAGTTTCCAAAAACAATGGGGACCGGCAGATTAATTTAAGAATCTAATGAAAGGCAATTACAATTGTTTATGAAACTGGACCACTCTGGCCAGCTTGAGTATAAAATTGGTGAATTGAGCAAGTGTCTAGTACCAGTCTGGTTTCTAAAATGTTGACAACTATAATAGTAACAATAACTCTGCAAATATTGCTTTGCTACAGTAACCTTTATGTCCCAAAAAGATTTATCTTAACACAACAAAATAGAGACCTAAACAGGAGAACTTACAGATCAACTCTGCCAGCACCCTGCTCATACATGTTAGGCCCATAAAGCTTTGCAGCACCCTCAACCAATGCTTGTTTCATGCTTGCTGGGTTTAAGATATTTTTTCTATCAGGTTCAGGAATGACACTGACAAGCAAACATACAACACCAGCAACTACAGGACTTGCAACACTAGTTCCTGATAAACTTTTACAACCCGCACTAATTTTTGATCCCATTATGTCCCGTCCATATGCAACTATGTCCGGCTTCACGCGGCCATAACTACAAGGTACAGATGTCAGCATGTTTTAAAAAATTATTAATGAGTAAGAAACCAAACTTACATATAAATTAAAGGAGTTACAGAAATAACAGATGACAAGAATAACTCATGTATCAAATAAAAAATCTTTTCACATCAGTAAAATATCTGACATGCCATTGCACAATTACTGAGGCTTCACAAAGCTCATCACTTCTTAATATAGGATCACTACAAATTGGAAGTGGAGATGATGATGCATTTGACCAAACAGTGTGGTATTTAGTTGTTTGAACTCAAATATCCATTCTTCACCTAGTAAAAGTGTTTTCCTAAACAAAATGGTTTTTTAGAATATCATACTAGGGAAAAAAAATAGAAGTCCTCATTGGAAATATTCAACAAAAGCCAGTTGAAGAAGGAGTGATGAAATGTAAGCTATAGAAACAAATAAGTAAATGTTACCCATGAGGAAGCTCCCAGGTACTCATGCCCCGTGAGGAAAAGGAGGCTATATGGTCACTATAGTCAATACCACCAACACCGATGACATCACTTTGATCTGCTGGATTGTTCAAAGTTCCATAAAGTGGCCCATCATTTCCAATTGCAGAAACCATGATTATGTTATTTGCTGTTATCTCCCATATCTGTTCAACAAATTAGCATCATAAAACTCTATAAAACAGTTCTGTAATTGGTATAAGAAATAATTACTGCATATGAGTACCAAAAACAAATGACTTCTTAAAACAAACAGTTACAGCAGAGAAACTAGCATGTCATTTTATAATTATTCATTAAATAATAGCACCATATCTTCATAAGTAATACATTTTTTAATTTCCTACCTCAATAAATGAAATACCAAACCTAATAATACTATTGAATTGGTGACCTGGAACAGATAGGCACAAGATATATACCTTTTCAACAAATGGGAGATCCAAGTAGTCAGGTCCACCTATGCTCAAATTTAGCACATCCATATTGGTTGCAATTGCATAGTTGAAGGCATCAAGGAACCATGATGTATATGACACCTGCAATAGGCTGAATGCAATCTTCTCAAAATCTTGCCAACTATTCTAGAATAAAAGTATTATAAGCAAAAAAAACTAGAAAAAGGGAAGCATTTATAGCCTAGTCAAGATGCATCTAGGTTTCTCCCATTTAGAGTTTGCTAACTACTACTCTACTTGGTTTATAAACTTCTGATGATCATTACATCATCCATATATTGGACACATCTGTGGAATGAAGACATGCAGTTAATAAAATTTAACTCAACCCCATCCACCTTCCAAAGCAAGAAGAGAGTTCAACAATAGCATCCAACAGGCATAACCTGTGCATCAGTGAACACACGAAATGCATATATCTCTGTATCTGGTGCAAAACCAAGGCACTCAGCATCTACACCAGCAATAACTCCCGCAACAAAAGTCCCATGTCCAAGATTATCATTCAACGTATCTTCATTTGTCCAATTTGTACGCTCCTGTAAAGTTCCTCATCATTCAACTTATCCACATAAACCAAAAACCACCATTCCAAATCAATCATTACCTTGATGTTACGAAAATGAGGGTGATCAGCTCGAATGCCTGTGTCAAATATGGCCATCTTGACCTTGGCACCAGTGTACCCTTTTGCCCAAAGATCCCCAGCCCCAAACATTGAAGTAACTTGTGATCTCTGCCACAAACAGAAACACCTCAAAACATGCAAATGCACACTTTCAACCATTAATAAATTCAAATATACCATACTTAAGTGTGTTTGGGTAAACACCTGCAAAATTGATTTTGAAGTAGAGTGATTTATATTTAGATTATAACAGCAGCCAGTATGAAATTTTTTTATATAACACAAAAGCTATACCTAACGTTGTTTCAAGTTTCAACTCAAAATCAATTTTAGACCCAAAATCAGTTACTCAGCATGAGACCAAAGAGATGGCATTTCAACGTGATTTTAGATGATCAATCGTGAATCCAAACACGCACTAATAGCATGTTTGGTTCCACATTCCAAATGTGGATTTCCATGTTTACTAAGAAACTAATAGTTATAACTTCCACACCCCATTCATAATTTCGGGTTTCGAGACACGCTATAACGCAACATAGACAAAGCAATACCAATAGCCATAACCAAATGTACCAAATCAAAGTTCAAATCTTTCTCGCTTCCACAAATACCCAACATCAGAAAACCAAAAATATTTCACCTGCATCAACAATTCCCGTCCCCATTTGACGGAACTGCTGCGATTGCTGGCGTCTTCTTCGTCAGCCTCACAAAACGACATCGCAGTGAAGATCTTCCCGGGGCGCTTCTTCTTCCCATCCTCAAACGCACCAACCTTGTTGTCGTTGCGTCTCTGATCCTTCTTGGTCATCAAACCCCTCTTGTAGCTCATGTCCAAGCTCACGTACTTGACCGACCCCAGTTTCTGAATCTCGTCAACTACTCCCAAATCCTCTATCGCGACCAGCCCGAAATCGGTGGGAAACAGCGCCGCCGGGTTCCGCCGTGGGATCCACCGCCAGCCCTCGGGGCGGAGGGCGGATTCGAGGTAGGCGCGGTGGCGATCGGCGGCGGCGTAGTTGCGGAAAGCGACGATGTAGTTGGGAGGAGGGGGCGGCGGAGGGGAATTAGGGGTTAGGGTTTGGAAGAGGGCCATGGAGAGAAGGAGGAGAGAGAGAGAAATGGAACTCCATTGGGTGGTGGTGGTGGTGGCCATGGCGATTGGCGGCAAAAAAAAGCTGCTTGTTTTCCTCTTACTACATTGGAAGGAGAGTATGTAACAGAGAAATGAAACAGAGATACATATCAAATTAGAAAAAGAGAGGTTTATGGTTATGGTGTTGTATTGTGTTCACTGTCTCAATCATCGTCTTGCCTTCTTTCCTCTCGTCTTTCCACTTGTTCTCTTCCTCGGACTCTTCTTCTTCATCCATCTAAAACTATTTTATACTAACATTTTTTTTTATTTAATTTAACATCAAATATTAATTAATATGTTTTTTTGGTAATATTAATCATTAAAACCATATATAATTATCTATCTCTATCATATATGTATAGATATATAGATAATTGAACTACGATGACCTATGTTTGTATTAAAATAGAATGGAAGAAAATAGAAAAAAGAGAGATGAAATAAAAATACCAAATTCCTTTCAAAATGCCAATGAAGTTATTTAAGTGAAATTCCATAGCACACACTTTTTGCTAAATTGGAATATAGTGGAAGGGAAAAACTAAATTAAAATTCTAAATAATTTTATAACAAAATGTTTAAAAAATAATAAATATTTTTTAGATAAAAAATAATGGAGTAAAAACTATTTTTTAAATTAGTATGCAAATATTATTCATATAATTTACTTGTTTATTTATATTCATCTATTTAAGTTGAAAGAAAATTCTCTGCTTATTATTCATCTCAATAGGTTGAATTATTCATCTAAAAATATAAATAGGAAAGAAAAAAAGTAGATGAATAGAAATAAGAAAGTTGTAAGAAGGTTCATATTTTAATCCTTTCAAAAAATAAAGTTATGTGAATATTATTTATTTTTTATAGAAAAAAATTTATTTTATTGCACTGATAGTCAAACAGTATGAGTTCCAACTGATTTTTGTTGTGGCAGAAAGCAGCTATGGCGCGAGGGGTAATCCTATCTTCGCCAACACTCACTGCAACAACTTGTCTCTTTGCTTTCATCTCTAAAACCCCGCCAAAAAGTTTCAATCTTTCATTTGGTCTCAAACTTATTCACCACCACTATCATCTTATTCCATCGCCTTGCTCCTTCAGCGTGGATTCTTCCCCTTCCCAATGTTCAATCGACATGTCCAAGTACACAGAAACATTTTCCAGGCGAATGGCCATGGCTGGTCTCAAACCCCATCACCGAATTGGTCAGCTCTCTTTGTGCCTCTCCTCTTCCCAGCAGAAAAATTGAATCTTTTTTGCAAAATGCAAATATTTGCTCAACTTGGTGTGTGCCCTTTGTTGTAGTGCTGTGTCAGAATCAAACTTAAAGTAATATGCTGATAAATTGAAAAAAGGGTGGAAAATGCAGCTTCTAGAATATTATCAATGTGCTAGTTTTGCGATGAACTACTGGCTCAATGCCATTGCTTATTAACTGTTTGATGATATGACGCCTCTTTTCGTATCAGCTCTGGGAGTGTCTGGTGGCCCTGACAGTATGGCACTCTGTGTGTTAACTGCTGGATGGAAAACTGCTGGTGCTGATGCTGTCACATCTGAGAATGGTGGTTTCATAGATGGACTACTGGCAATAATTGTTGATCATGGTCTACGAGCAGAGAGCAAAGAGGAGGCAAATATTGTTTCTCACCGAGTTTCAAAAATGGGTATGTCCAAATTTGGCTGCTTTATCTGTATTGCAGCATGGTCTTCTCGTTAATTTGGCTACTGGCAATAACTGTTGTCCAAATATTGTTGATCATGGTCTTCTAGTGTTAAATTTTTCGCATGACCTTGTCATATGAAAATTATGTCTCTGTCTTTCTTTAGTAACATTAAATGAATGAGACTTTATCAAAACTTGGGAAGGTTTGTGGGGAGAAAGATAGACACCAATTTTTTCATGGCAAGGTTATGTGAAAACTTAACATTAGAAGATTTATTTTCTGTGATTGCATAACATAACATAGACACTTATTGCAGGAATCAGATGTGAGATTGCATGCTGTGATTGGCCAAGTGGCAGGCCAAAACAGGGTCAGTTGCAGGAAGCTGCCCGTGAAATGAGGTTATCGTATCTATACATTTTGTTGAAGTATTAGATAGCTGTACAAGGAACTTTGATAAGGTATACTAATTACAGATTTTGGTTTATTGAACTTTAGGTACCAAATCTTTCAAGAAGTTTGTGCCAAACACCGGATTGGGGTATTGCTTATTGCACAACATGCTGATGATCAGGTTTGACGATACTTTATGTTTACCTGTATCTCTAATTGTTCATTTCCCCACATTATTTTGATGAACTGCATGTCACATGTAGGAGCTCTAGGCCTTTGTGATGGATCATAAAGTGATTTATTAATGTTCGGGAATAGACAGTCTGCATATGGTTAAATACTTAAGACAATATTTTGAAGGAATAATTGAAATTTCGAGTGGGAAGTGGCTAAATGTGGCATTTTATTATTCTGTAAGATTGAAGGCTTGTTCAAGATGTTAGACATGTAGTGATTGTTGAGAAACAATGCAGGCCGAGTTATTTATTTTAAGGCTTTCTCGAAACAGTGGTGTGCTTGGACTTGCAGGCATGCCTTTCACCTCCCAGATTTTCCCTACATATACACAGTCCTACAGGGAAGTTCAAGCAAACCAGGGCATCCTTCTTGTGCGGCCTCTTCTGGAATTTTCAAAGGAAGATATGTACAAGGTTGGTTCTGGATATTTGTTTGGTTTGGTTATGCATTGCTCCTTTTTTTTCTCTATGCCTCCCATTCGAATTCATACTTGATAATTTGGATTCTTTTACTTATCTGTACAGATATGCCAAGGAGGTAGTGAGAATTGGGTAGAAGACCCAACTAATCAAAGTCCATTATATGCACGTAATAGGATAAGAATGGTGCTGAATAATTTGTCATCTTGTAAGTTGTGATCAAATTCATCATTTCTTTAATATTAATTTAAGAAATTTTTAAGTTCTTCTAGCCATGATTCCTTTTGGGTTAAAACTTAAAAGCACTCATTCTGGTTCATCCCAAACTCATTGAATTGTTTGTAAACATGGTTCTTATACAATGTAGCGCACATGCAATTGAAAAAATATCAATGTCTGGAGTAACGGGAAATGAATTTGGTTCTCTATTCTTGATCGTTTTGACACAGGATTGTTCTATTGGCTTCTGCCTCTCTATGTTATTCAGTACATAGATTTTATTATGGAGTCTGCCTCTTAGATTTGCAGAGGAACTGAACAGTTGTTGTAATAACTTTTATTTGGAGGTTTTTCTTTATTTCTATTTGGTGGTTTTCAATTTGTCTAATGGGATCTAGTTTCCTCCCTCCTTTTGTTCCTTCTGTTCTAATCACAGGTCTTCTAATTTCTAATTTCTACATTAGCCTTCAATTTGCATAAATAGTCAATTCTATATATAATTAAAATGAAAAAGAAAAATGAGAAAAGCTGGAATAGAAATACTTAAACAACAAAATTGGAAATTGGAAAATTGGATAGTAGGTGGAGATAGAAGATGAAAATTGGAAAAATAATACTTGTAGTAAATTAATAACTAACCATTTAAAGAGTAAACTAAAAAGTAGATTTTAGCTCACCTTAAAAATATGATGACTTACATAACTACTATGCCTAATATGCTTGTTATGACTGGTAGAATCAGTTCTGAATAAATAGGAAAAACTGGAAAATATATTCAAGACAAACCTCAAACACTAGCTCAAAATCAGATTGACATGTGAACTGAGTTTGAGAGACAATTACTAATCACTATTATTCATAACTTTGTGGCTCTAGTATTCTGTTACCACTCTTCCCCTTCCTGTTTTAAACCTTTTCAATGGTTGGTTTGCTAACACTCCTTTCAATAGGGTGTTTTTGGCACTAGAGGGCGAGGACTAATTTCTTAAACAATTAGATAGATTCACTGTTCATGCATTGCTAGCCTCCTGCCATGTCCTGCGGCAAGCACTGCATTCTGAGAAGTTGTCCTCTGCAATGTCTTCTAAAATTGAGCTTGTGTTAATATATCAAAGAAACTTTCAAACATTTTATATGTGGTCTTGAAGATTTGGTGGTGTAGTCATGACTTATATGGGAAACACGCTTTGAGTTGTCTAAATGACTTTTTTTTCTTCAATATTTCCAGCTGCGTTCAAGTTTGAGCTCCAAGCACTGATTTCTGCATGCCGAATAACACGCACATATGTTGATCAAATTGGCTATAGCTTGACACGTGATGCTGTGGTTATCAAGGATGTGAGTATCCCTTAACTACTTATTCCATTCATTCCCTATTTGATTAATGCTTGAAGTATGGAATTACTAATTAACTATGTAGAATTTTTCATGATGCTATGAAAAATGGTGCATGTAAGCCCTTTGTCTTTTTGTTTCTCATATTATGTTAATCTATTTCCCTGGAATTTACTATTTTCCTGGATGTTGGGATTTTGGGTTGGTTTCCGTTTGCAGCATGGGTATGTTGTTATTGATTTACAGATTCTTTATCCTTTGAAAGTTGAGGACATATGCCTGATGAAGTTTCTTTCCTTGATACTGCAGGTACTTCTGATCTTATATATGATTACTTTCCTTTCAAACTTTGTTAGTACATGAATATTCTCACAATAGTAGTCAAACTTTTTGTTTCAGTTTGTATCACAAAGGCAGAGGCAAATCAGAGGTAGAGCTTTGAAATTGCTAATGGACTACATTCGTACTTTTCCGTGCAAGGTAAATATGCTTCCATCAAATTGCTTTGTTCCTAGCAACAATGTAAAAGTTTATTTAATATTGCCTATACTGCAAACAAGTCTAAAAGGGATTAACTTAGACCATAGTATTTTTTACCTTTCTTGTTAATAGACGCACGGGTATTTTAGCTTTAAATATTTGATTAATTTCAACATTCTTAACTTTTCATTTTGTCCTCAATTATCCTGTAGAATTCTGTTACAGCAGCAGGTTGTTACCTTTGCCCAGATCCTGGTTCTAGAGGGTCCAGAGTCTTGGTCTGCTGCTGTTCAAATGATTGTGCGTTGCCTTTAAAGATTGAATATTTTGAGTCACAATCTCAAGGACAAGGGTGTTGTGTTGCCAATGAGTTAGAAAACATTATAGAGGCTGAGAACTCATATGCAAATCACTTGGTTCTGGATGCATCAGATGTCCACTTTTTGGATGTCAATCCTGAGTTAGTTTTGACTGAAGCCAAAAGGCTAAACATAATTGGTGAATCAACCTACAACAACGTTCTTGCATTGCAGAAGCAAGAAACTGCTCACTTCAGGTCTAAAACTGAGGTCATTTCTGACTCTGCTTCAAAGCATGGGGTTACCCCTTTTAGCAAATCACTTCAGCCAGGGCAGTTCTGTTACTTCATGGATCGATTCATCCTCACATGGAAATTGAAAAATAATATTGATAATGATGAACTTTCTGGTTTAGTTGATTATGAAATGGATTTGGGTGAAGAAACCAGAAGCTTGTGTTGCACATCTTGTGTAGCTGGTAATAATAAAGTACCTGAGGTGCGACACATGATAGAATCTGATTGGCTGTATCTTGCTGAGTTATCAAAATATCCACTTTCCAAAAACTTCCCTCAATACGAGGTTAAATCAGTAGATGGAACCAAGCAGATAATGGACAGAACATCTCCATGTTTGCACTATGCCAGTGTATCAGCAAAACAAGCTCTCCGCTTGTTAAAATCTATCCCAGTTGCTGCAAGGAGAAGCCTGCCTGTTCTGATCAATCAACAAGGACAATTACTAAGCATTCCAGTAAGTTGACCTCTCTCACTGTAATGTCTTCACAGTGGTAATAAATTTACTCATTTTTTCCACCTTGTTTTACAAGTTGTCTGAGTTCATTTACTGAAGGAAAAGCTTTACATGATGAATACACTCGGAATATTGATAATCCTTTTAACTAGTGCCACCAAATAATCAGTAGACATCCTCTAATATTTTTATTCTTTCTATTTGTAATATTTTGCTTTGTTGTCAGCACTGGTCTTTTGGGACCTAATTCTACATTCCGTAATATTTCAGTGTGTTAATTTCAAGCACTGCCCCTTCTTGATGGTGCATATGGAATTTAAGCCAAAAATACCGCTTGGGGGAGGTCATACCTCATTCATATAGCAAAATAGTGACATAACACTAAAGATCATGATTGCAAGAATGTTTTGGTGGTTGGTTCCCCAGTTTGAAATGAGACAAGTTGTAACCATCCCTGATCCCAGCAAATTTCAAGTCAACCAAAAGGGACACATCAAAATGGAATGATTGATAACCAAGCTCTGGCCAACCAGCAACCACCATCTGCTTCTCTTACCAAACAAAGTTCAACTTCCACTCCCGAACCTTGCACAAATTGAATCAGAGGGGTGCTAGATCTTGGGCCAACGAATATGAAAGTGTGCAAAGATGTCATCATTAATGATAGGTATAGAATTTGCAGAAGCAAGCAAGCAGCATATTCGAATTACCTCTTCAAAGTTTTATGGTTAAGCTTCTGTCAGGCCTTGTTAGAGTTGACACATGTACATGTCTGAAAGTAACACAAAGGGCACAAGCTTGTTGCTAATGCTGACAGACAGACCCTCTTCGGTAACCTGGTAAACTGGAGAGTGGAGATTTCTTATATGGACTGTATGTTCATTTTTTGTTGTGGACTCTCTTCAATAACTAAGCTTTATTGCATGCTCAAATTCATGTAGTTACGGACTCAATAATTGCTTATAGCATGAGAATGATGAGGAGATTGAATAACTATTTGATGATTCACCCTGTACCTTAGTTATTTTTTCATTTTGTTGCATCAACGAAATTCAAAAAAATAAAAATAAAAAGCGCTTATCAACTCCTTTCACACTTCACAGGAAAAAGAGCCTGAAACTTGTGTACCACAAACAAGTTGTAGTCATTCCCAAGTTTTCATTGTTATTTGTTGGTCCTCGTACACAAAACTTGGATTCTTTGAACATGTTTGGATAAATACTTATTAGTACTTAAATTTCCTCCATTTCTAAATATGATTGGAGTTAAGTGTTGGAAAAAGAGAGAGCAAATATTTATTTTTAAATTAAGAGTTATATAATATTATAAAAATAAATAAAAAAATAAAAAATATTAAATAGAAAATATTTATTAAAAATAAAATAAAAATATCACATTTTCTATGGAATTCATGCTTTCACTCTCTACTGAAATGAATGACAGAGACCGTGTAACAGAATTAACTAATTCACTTTGCTTTGCACATGCAAATTACATAGAAATTGTTCTCAGAAACTTAATATTACGTTTCCTTGCTGTTTTTTGATTTATTGTTGGGGCCACATTCTTTTTTTTTTTTTATTTTGGCATGACCTAATTGACAATTAGATGGGAGAAAATTCTTGAACCATTGGTTTTTCTCTTTGCTTTATATGTGGAGTTTGGTTCTGTGAATAAGGACTTTGTAGTTATTTATGATTATAATTTTATATGACTACTCACGCCCTTCAATGAAAACTAGGATAATTTTTGGGTGAGTTTGGTTTAAGGAGATG
Organism: Glycine latifolia; assembly: GCA_013407115.1. NCBI lineage: Eukaryota > Viridiplantae > Streptophyta > Magnoliopsida > Fabales > Fabaceae > Glycine > Glycine latifolia. The sequence continues at coordinate 7,831,712 of CM023956.1, read as the reverse complement.
TGTTCTAATTTTATTTTTCCTTTTCACTATTACTTGTACAATATCTCATTATTTTGTTTTTTGTTCGTAAAAGTTTGAGCAAGACATGTTTTAAAATAAATCATGAAATGAAGTGAAAATAAGATGAGATATTTGTAAAGTGTACTTATGCCTAAAACTAGTAAGAAGGTATATAGGGGTGTCAAAAAGTGAATAAGGACTTTTTAGTTGCTGATTAGCAATATGCTCCTTATATAGTTAAGCTAAACTAATGAATGTAAGGTGCTATAAAGGGAAAATAAATAAAAAAGGCAGGGTACGGAACCACTAAGCCAACGCATTACAGAGACTGAGTGTGATGCAAATTATTGCATTCTATACAAATTAAATGTAGTTTGGCCCCAACCTATAAATTATTCTTCCAAGTTATTCAGTGTCAATTTGCAACCACCATTAATTCTTTTCACACTATAGGAGTACAAATGTACAATAGTACATTGCTACTATTTGCATTATCAAAATCAAAATTTATTACAACCGAAGTTTGTTCCTATTGTAATCCTTGTTAGTAACTTAAAAAAATATCCCACAAACTGTTGCATTTTTATCAAATGGTGGTTAATATTATCGTGACCCTCTTTAATTTTTGAGACCATCATAGAATATTTGTACAAGGCTAGCTAGACATTAGGCAATAGGATTAGGAAGAGCCTAATTTGGTCACTACTCACGAAGATAAAGACAGATTTAGTTTATAGAAGGTTACACTGCATCAATTTAAAAATTCAAGTTAGCTAGCTTGTTTTGTTGAACGTGGAAATTTTTAGTTTATGTTTGGAAAATCCTCTTAATTATTACACTAGTAGGCTCATAGTGCAGGGTTGGCTCGTGTTGGCTGTTTTTAAATCTAGTCAGTTTTATTCAACCCTTGAAAGGAATATGAAAACTCTTATAGTTCAGACCCGTAGAGGAAATCTTATAATTCATGTGGTTAAGAGGAATATGAAAATTTTAAAATTCATCCTTGAAACACCTTCTTTTGACTTGGCATCCACGATAAATTCAATGCTTCTCCCCATTATATTGAATCTCTTCTCTCTTTATAATTCTTTAGAACATTTTTAATGATAGATATTAAATTAGGATTTTAAACCACTTTTTAGTAAATTCAATAGTATTAAGTAAGATTGGAGTTCTCTCAATATTACTCTTATTTATTTTTTTATTGGTAGATCTCATTTTGAGATTTTAGAAAAAGAGAAAGAAGAAAAAAATTTATTTATTTTTGAATAATTTACATTTCTTTAAAGTTCTACAATAACTCATTTCCTATGTTAAAAGATCTTTCTACCTCCTTTATTTATTAAAAGATGTAATAAAAATCAAATTTTGAACTTAAAATTTTTACTTAAAATCTAACATTAAAATGAAGCACGTAACAATGTAGTCATAGTTAATATTTGAAACAATAGTACCCTCCATATTGCTTCTATTCATAACCATGCTGTTTCTTCCGGAAGCAAATAAACCATTAATTTTACGTTGAACTCTCAATTTGTCCTGCAATGTGTACCGCACTTTTTCTTAATCTACAAATGTTGGTTGTTGTTAGTAGGAAAAATTGGAATATACTATTTCTTCTCTTCTTCTCTCACCTGTAAGTTGTGAGGTAAAATCTACATTAAATACGAATAAAAAAATTGAATATTACACAAATAAAAGAAAAATTCATAAATTTATGTATAAAAATTTTAAATTAAAATATAGTATCAAATTTACTTATACATAAGATTGGTAAAATGAGCTTAGTCTAACATATCAATCCGTTTAACCCATTAAAAAAGAGTAGGTGCAAGCTAACATTTCTGACCCATTTTGTAAAATGGGCCAGCCCAACTCATCCCATTTTTTTTTGTTGATTAGAACTAGTCTGACCCATTTTTGTTAACTGATTCATTTTGTCATCCAAAATAAGTTTAATCTAATAGGCTAGTATGTTTAGCCCACTAAAAGATGAGATGAACTAGTATTTTTAATTCACTTTACAAAGTATATCAGCCTGATCCAATTCATTTATTTAATAATTTTAGATCAATCCAACCAATTTTTTGATGACTAGAACCATTTTACAATCCCTATGTATACTCATTAGTGAAAATTTCCTTATTTATTCCCTCAGTTTCGTAACATTATAAACAATATGATTCTGAATTTTGGTAACAAGTAATCAAGTCTTATTAATTCTGTTTCATAAATTAAATTTTTTATTATGTCATGGAAAGATTAATCATAACTTTAAATGAACATTTGATATTGTGATGGTCTGTCCTAAGGTGAGGCAGCGTGGGATGGTTTGGGTTTCATGTGTGAATGGATCACCATAAAAATTATTGATAGTCATAAACCATGATTTTCTCACCAAATTAAGGGTAAGGATTCTCTCCATTCCTATTGTGCAAGTTTAGGTTTACTCTTCTAAGCCAAAAAATTCATTGGATCCCTTTATTTTAGCGCCCAACTTGTTTTTATTTTTTCACTTTTAACCCACAAAATCAGAAAAATAAAATAAAAAAGAATCCTCGTTTTCAAACCGTCCGTTTTTCAAATATTCGACGGTACCCAATCAGAAGCCCCCACGTAGCCAGCAGCTAGGACTCCATTATGCCAAAGCACACATGTCGCATCTCCACTGAATTTTCTACTTACCGTGGTGCTTGTTGCACCGGATAATCCTTCACGTGAGAAAATAAACAAATGAATAAATAATTAAATTAGCCTTAAATTACAAGGCATAGCAATTCTAAAACTATTTTTAAGATTTTTTTAAATGTATATTTACTAGAAAATATACCTTACATTATACATATTTTTTTATTTAATTATTTTTAAAAATAAATAGAAGCATTTAAAATAATAAAAATATATATAGTTAATTCAAGTAATCAGGTAAAAATTAATTTGGGAATATGAGTAACTAATATATTCACAAAATTTGTGAATATGAGTAAATAATATCTGGGATTAAAAATTCATATCAAAATTTAAAACCAATTAAAATTGAGATTTCAAAGAAAAAAACTCTTAATGTAAAACAATAATTTTAAAACAATGCTTAATTATAATTTGCCTTGATTAATGTGCATTTTTGGCTTCTCATTTTTCTTTTGAATTTATTCTCTTAATTTTTAATTTTTTAAGTTTAGGCATGTGAAATATAATATTTTATGTAAATAAAAAGAGACAAAAGGATTTGAATGTAAAAATTGAAAACTTGATAAATTAAATTAAATTAAATAAAAAATTGCCGTAGGATTGAAATCTCTCATTAGTCACATATCATAATAGAACGATAAAAACATAGTGAGACCTAAAATTAATTAAAAATACAAGAATAATAAATAATATTTAACTCACATATTACAAGAAGAAAGAAAATACATGTGAAAATGTCCGAACATTTAAGGGTAAAGACTTAAATTTATAGAATAAAGGTTAATTGATAAGACTAATTTGTTTTTATTTAAACAATAATTAAAATACGTATAATAATTATATAAACTCTTTTAAAAATATAAAAAAATATCTCAAGGAATAGTATCAATGTTTTTTCAACGAAAGAAAATAATAATTTTTGCAAAAAAAAAAAACTTAAAGAATATTATAGAAAAATCCCTTTTTATTTTAAACTTAAACAAATAAATTTTCATTTTTGTATTAAGAAATTAAAGAACTACTTCAATTAACTAGTAAAACAACCATTTAAAGATTTATTTACCCCCCCCCCCTCCCCTCACACCCACACACACACAAACAAAATATCAAATAAAAATTATTTAATATCTTAAAATATAAAAATATTTAACACTTGCCATACAAAATAAAATTAAAAAATTAAATATCTTTTTTCTCCTTGTAATTTAATATTTTTTCATTTTTATCTTTATAAAAAAAATCATTTTAATGTTACTTGTTTTATTTTCGCCTTTAAATTTGTTGTAGATAACATTTTCAATGTTAAAAACACTTATTTACTCTTTATCTAAAGTTGTTTAAAAACTAAAAAAATAACATATATTTTATAAGAACCAAAATAAAAAATTACAATAATGAAAATTAAAAATAAATTATAGGAAAAAAGTATTTGAACTTAAATAAAAATCAATAAAAGGATATTGTAAAATAATTTATTTCTTTTTATTTTTTATTCTTACCATATCATGTTGCATATTATTTATATAAATCTTATATTTTTATAGGTATAGCCGTATATGTGTACATACATTATTTAAAAAAAAAATAGAAGAATGGTTCTACTTCTAGAATTGGAAGCTTTGGATTACCTTCCGCTCGTGCTTCCTCGTGGAGACACTTCAATGAATTGTGACCGTCCGATGTATTTTATGCCTTGTTGAGCGTTGGATGGAACTGGAAACGCGATCTGGCCGTTCATTATTTACAAGTAAATTGAATTTTCAAAAGCTTCGAAGAGAGAGGGAGTGTGTGTGTGTTTGTGTTGCGTTTTCTCCTTCTCCTTCTTCCTCCACTCTTACCTTCTTCAAATCCCACACTTCTTCTCCGTTTTCTCTCTCTACAATCTCTGCAACCTTCTCTCCCTTTCTCTTCCTTTCGTAGCTCCCTCTCCTCGTGTACCGCGTTTGGATCCACGCGCCGCTCAATTTCGCAACAGTCGCAGCAATCCCAAGCTGCGCAATCCACGCGCGCGGTTTTCCAATTCGAGCCGCGGTTTCAAACTATCGCCGCTTTCTTTCTCTGGAGAACAGTAATCGTAGGTCGTTTTCAGCGGAATTCGGAATTCGCGGTGAGAGTTTTCGGATTTTGTGTTTGTTTCGCGTGCCATGGGGGAAGGTGAAGGAGGAGGTGATTGCTTTCAGAAGAATGCATCGTTGTCGGAAGTTGTTGCTCCGGCGGCAGCGTCGTTGGAAGTTCCGGCGAAGAAGCTGGCGCGGCAGCTTGATTTTACCGGCGCGCCGGAGCATCCGCCGCAGCTACCGGTGGCTGTGTTGCCGTTGCCGCCGCAGGCTCCACCTGCGAGGGTTGGGTGAGTTGGTTGAAACTGTATGAATTTTTGAAATGATTTACTGACTGTTTTTAGTTTTGAATTGATGTCTGAAAAAAGTTGAAGTTTTGATCTTGTGCTTCTTAGGAATACATGAAATTCTGTGGATTGGAGGCTCGTGTATGGAGTTGCTTTTTATTTTTGTTGGTTTTAGTTTTCAAATTAGTATCGTGGCAGTGATATTGTCACGGGAGACACTGTTTTGTTTTGTTTGGAGGATTTTAGTTCTTGTGTGAGCTGAGCTTTCTGTGCATGTGGAATGTCTTGGTTTGCTATTAACAAAAGGCAATTTTGGCGATCATTTCCGTTCTATTTTACTTTTGCTCTTGATTCAAATGTTTTCATTGTTTGCTGTAACTGTAGTTTCTTCTTCCAGTGGGAATAAGATGGCAGGAGGTCTAAATTGTTTTTAGTGACTTACATTAGTAAGTTAGGAACTTTAGAACTGTAAGTGCATAATTTATGAAGTTGTTTATAGTAATTTCCGTTTGTGTTTGAGCTTTTAATGGTTGGGATATGATTGTAAGATGTAAGTATTCTAAATTTTTTCTTACGTATGGCACGTGCATATGGATACAAGTCTTAGTATGACACGGTTGTGATATGGGGATATGAATTCTGTTTAGGAAGTTGGATATGGGTACAATAGGATACAACATAATGGTTTTGAACAGTATGGATACTTAGTTCGTTTTGTATTTTATTTGCCTCTTAAACTAAAATACTTGTGAAATGAAATTTCTATTCATTTTCCTTTTGGGCTGGGAGCAAGGGTTATGTTCAATGCAGATTATGCATATTGTTTTCTTCACTTTTGATTAGTGTTGTTAAATAGTGGCCATGGTGCTGCCATGGCGGAATGGGGTGGTGGATATTTTGCCTACCACCATAGCCAATTTGTGAAGGGAGGGCGTCCATAAGACACAATGGCGTGTTCAGTGTCATCAATGGTGGAATACAAAACATGGTGGAAGGTGAAAATTCTACCACATAAACACGCCATTGTCCCATATGGCACCGCCATGGCAGGCTTCCCTTCACAAATTGCCCATGGCGGTTGGCAAAAAATTTGCCACACCATTCTCCCACGGCAGTGCCATGGCCGCTATTTAACAACATTGGGTGTGTTTATATGGAGGAATTTTGGCTTTCCACCATGTTCCGCCATTGATAACACTGCTTTCAATCATATCATTGCAAGTTGCAGCCTTTTTCTTTCGGGGGGTTCTTTTATAATGTGCTTTCATCACTAATGTTTTCTCTTTTGTGTACATCAATCTATGTCTGGCTCTTTTTTCTAACGTATTTTCTCACAAAAATGTGAATGATCTGGATTTTTCTTCCAAATTATTTTCTTATACAATGTGAATGTTCTCGCTCTATTCTTTTCACAATTATAAGGCCTACAAATTTCAGAAGTTGCAGCTTGAAGTGAAGCGGGCATTTCCTAGTTGTAGTAAATCATTTCAAAGGTTTGGTTGAATGGTAAATTAACTCTGAATGCCATATTGAGTATCTGTTTATGTTTTGACAAGCTTGAATTGATGGATCTTTTTGTGAGTAAATTAATATTAAGATGTCCACTTTGACTGTTGCATTTTGCAAATGTCTTGATGGAGTAGCTCAAACTATATGTTTTGGTCTTCAATTAACTAACCTTTACTTTTTCAGGAAACCAGAATCTCCAAAATCAAGATCAATACCTAACTTTGAAATGAAAGACGCTACTCCAAAGAAGCAAAAGCAGTGCAATTGTAAACACTCTAAATGCTTAAAGCTGTAAGCAAAACTCTCTCTCTCTCTCTCTCTGTGTGTGTGTGGATGAGTTGTCAAACTTTAGAGTTTACTTAAACTCGTGGATGGTAGACTCGATTTGTAAACTAAGACTTTACCCAATTATAACAATAATATTAAAAAAAACTATAAATTACAATATGCACGAACATAATACTAACACAATAATATTAATAATTCAACATTTCAACTCTATACTCTATAGTAAAGAAAAGTAGCAAACCAGAATAATTCAACAAACTAATGGTTTATATTAGAGAATAATCGAGCCTGATATCATATTAACAAGACCCAACCCAGCTGAGGATGACACGAGCTTGGAAGAATGAAGCTCACAAAAATCACAATATCGCAAATCACAAATTAACTAATGAAGATAGAAGGGGCTCACAACAAGTTTGAAGGAACGAAGGTGGAATACAAGCTTTGAAGCTGAAGCAGAGGAGAACAAAGCTTGGAAGCCTTTGAACAGAGGAGAGAATGGTACTGTCAGAAGCTTGGGATCCTTCCAATGCTGTCAGCTTACAAATCTAGAAGAGGAGAGGCTGAAACGAGCTCTAATGCGAGCACTGGGCAGAAAGCAAAGACGCAATTGTGAAAGATGCTTGAACCTCCAGCCTTATTGGGTTTTAATCACACCTCAAAACGCCTGACAAAACACGTTGTTTTTGGACTGAAATGGGTGGATTGTAGACTTGCACAATCAGTCTTTAACTCCCAAGTCTATGTGATTTTGTCCAATCCTACGCAAGTTCGACTGAGCCTACCTGAAAATTATTACAGTAGCAAGTTAAACAGATTTGCATGTCTGAGATCGTTAGCTAAACTTGGACGAGTTTACAAGTTGGCATGTGAGTTTGACAACCATGTGTGCATGTGTCTCTAGGAACATGTGCCTGTAAAATAGAAGGCTATTAGCTCACATTGGCAAATGTATGTGCACATGTCATGTGTGTACTGTGTGCTTGTGTAATCATATTTGTTGCTGTTCATAGTATATTAGTAACTTGTTTCTATCAGAAATTTATTTTCTTTTTTTCATATTAACGAAAAAGGAATTTTCATAAATGACTCCATTTATTTATTCTCTGTTTTTATTATGGTTAAGCTCAGAATTGCTACCTGTGTTTTCTGATTTTACTTTAGAAATTTGTTTTTGTTAGTTAAGTTGCCTCATGTTAAAGGACTCATTGTTATTTTGATCAATTTTCTTTTTTCCCTCTTCTCTTTTCTGGTTGTTTGTTCTGTTGCTTTTGTTTTTTGGGGATTTTCTTTCCATTGTTTGATAAATGACCTGTAAAATTTAAATGCATATAGGAAGATGAAATCAGTTTGGTGTGTTTCGAGGCAGATCTAAAGGGTAAATCTAGCAACTCAGTGAATAGGGTACTATAGACTACCTGGGTGAGCTTGTGACAGTCAGCGGTGGGAATCAGTGGCCTGCTTTGAGCATGACCATCCAATTTTTTTGGGATTAACTGTCTCATTCAATAATATTGAATACTTCAAAAATTGTAAGGAAAATGGAAATAGTTGGGAACATGGAAATATCACTCTTGACCAGGAAACAAATTGGAAAATATTTTGGTTCTGTCTCCATGAAACTCCTTATTATATTATGTATGTGTAGTTATATGATAAAGTCACTGGTTCCATCACCAAAGTTATGCTGAACCATTGTGGTGAAACAATATATTTTTCTTTGAAAAGGATCTAAAAGGGTATTATTTAAAAAAAAAATTACTGTCTTCAGTCGTTTTGTTCCTTCAACCGAGGGCATTTTGTTGTTGCAACTTATTTTTTGCTATATCAAACTAATTTTTGAACTATTTTGAGCAGGTATTGCGAATGTTTTGCATCAGGAATATATTGTGATGGTTGCAACTGTGTAAATTGTTTCAACAATGTTGAAAATGAAGCTGCTAGACGAGAAGCTGTTGAAGCTACCTTAGAGCGCAATCCAAATGCATTTAGGCCCAAAATTGCTAGCAGTCCTCATGGAACACGTGATAGCAGGGTACTCAGTTATAACTTTTTGTAACTGGTAGTGTTGTATATAATGTTTTATTTTTTGGATGATATTAAAAGTTTCAACTATTACTCTGTTGGAGCATACTGTGAATTCTATGCTGATAATGCCTGACAACGGTTGTGCTCAAATTATCTTTTCCTTCTGTTCATTGTGGAATTTTATGGAAAAGGATATTTTCTGTATATGACGGGAGGTCACTTTCTCCATGAGATTTTTTTCCTATAGTAAAAATCATGCTATTTCAATTAAGTGCTACTTTCCATAATTGATGACCATGGAATTTAGCCTTTTGCTTGAGTGAAAAGTCAATTTTCTGTTGGCCCATGCCCTTCAATTTGTTGATTTTGTTCTATCAAGTTATAATGTTGATCAATTATTCCTTTTGTCAATGTACTAAAATGATTTTCTTCTTAATGAAACCAATTCATTTTGTTTTTAGTCTCCTTATTTACATCTGCTTTTGTTTTGCTACTTTGGAACATTAGAAGTAACTCAGATAAATAATATTTTTTGAATCATGTTTCTATAAGTAATGTCTTTGCAAGAAGTTGGACTTTTCATGGCATATTTATATGGAAAGACGGGAGCTTACCATCAAATAACTTGGCAAGTGCCTTTATATACGCTCTACATAAATGATGAATAAAGGTTTCTGGACTTTAATATTCCTTGTAGAAGAAAAATGTGTTGAGCTTGAACATCTTTTTTTTTTTTTAATTTTATACTTAAAAAATCTTTAGTTTTTGTAGTCTTGAGTCTTGACTATCCAACTTTCAAAATAAATGTAGGAGGAGGCTGGGGAAGTTTTAATAGTAGGAAAACATAACAAGGGGTGTCATTGTAAAAAGTCTGGGTGCCTCAAGAAGTATTGTGAATGCTTCCAAGCCAACATTCTTTGTTCTGAAAATTGTAAATGCATGGACTGCAAGAATTTTGAGGGAAGTGAAGAGAGACAGGCTTTGTTTCATGGAGATCAAAATAACATGGCATATATTCAGCAAGCGGCAAATGCTGCCATAACTGGAGCTATTGGTTCCTCTGGCTATTCATCGCCTCCAGTATCCAAGAAAAGAAAAGGTCAAGAACTCTTCTTTTGGCCTACAACCAAGGATCCATCCATTAGCAAGTTGGGACAACAGGTAAAACTTGCTCATAGCACAATTCATACTAGTTCAGGGGTTTCTTGACTTACGTACACTATCAGCATAATTAATTTTTAATGCCCACCAGGTAAACCATGTCAGAGGTCCAGCACCTTCCTCATCCTTGTCACCTGTCTCAGGTGCTCGTGTTGGAACTGCAACATTAGGTCCTTCAAAATTTATGTACAGGTAATATTGGTTATAAATATGAAATGAAGATAAATTTACTATACTTAATTGCTGACTTGATTATTGTTGAAGGTCTCTTTTAGCAGACATTATACAACCACAGCACCTCAAGGAGCTATGCTCAGTTCTGGTTCTAGTATCAGGACAAGCTGCAAAGACACTTACAGGTATATTGACATCATACATCACCAATCACCACTTGTGCTATTGATATCTGAAGGTCCATTATGTTTTCCTCATTATTCATTGTATGAATGGCTGGTATTAGCCTAGAAAATCTTTTTTCTCTGTTCCTTTTATTCAACTGTTGCATTTGCATTTAAAAAAAAAAACAGTAAAACACTATTGTTTTTGCATGTTTGGGGGCAGACAACCATTCCATTATAGCCTTGTCCAATTGTCCTCAAACTCATGATTCCATACGAGTCCGCTCTACTTTACACAAACTAGTTTGTAAGTGACTAAACTAAGTGAGTTACTTGGTTTTGGTACTTTGGAATTGTTTACTCAATTTTACGATCTACCAAGCAAGATTGACAACCATGGTCAGCACACCAAATGTTTTATTTGGCCAGAAAAGGGGGATAGAGGTTGCATAAGGACTCATGATATGGCTCGGTGGTTAGTGTCAGTGAGACTAGGTTTTTCTTCAGCAAATGATTATTTCAACCGGTAAATCCAATAGCCTATTATAATAAATCCACAACCGAATATATTGCTGGCTGTTTTCTTCTTTTACTCAAATGTGGCTTTTCCACAAAAGAAAAAAAACATTGGTGGGCTGTGCATCCACTAGTTATACACAGTTTAGGGTTACATTAAGCTGTCATACTATGTTAAGGAAGAGAGGATGTGATGAAATTTGTATGTCAGTTATACAGCAGGGAATATAAATCAAATTATGTATCTACTAAAAGTGATAAATAAAGGGATATACGTTTGTTGAAATTATAGGGTTTTAGTTATAGAGGGAAGAAAAGGAGAAAATAGACTATAGAGACTAAATATTTTGAAATTGATACGATGTATTACTATGTGATACACAACATGAAGTGCTAACCTTTATTTATATATATTTTTTATTACTATGTTATTGGTACGGAGTATCCATTGACTTTGTCGATAATTAATCTCTCATCACCTAGCTAGCCACCCTTGGTGGGGTTTTCACTTCTAATAATTTTTTTTTCATTCACAAGAATCAAACTTAAGACCTTATTTAAGGGAACCAAACCTAATACCACTTGGACCAACGACTTGTTGGTACTAACCTTTATACATCAATACTAGATCATAATCCTAACTAAATAAGGAAACAACCAATCATGAGATAATAAGGAAATAGGGAGAGACTAATCCTAAGAGATAATCTATATGATACTCTACATTACTCCGAAGATATGATCAAGATATTATCAAATATTTTTCATATATTCTAATAACATTTTCTCCTAATTATCGTAATCACATAAACTGTACAACATATAATTTCCGTATTTACATTTTTTCTAACATGGTTCATCAACGTATCCGCTTTATAACTAAACTAAATAACTCACTTTACTTTGTGCATTAAGATAACAGTCAAAATCGAATTAGGAAACAATTCATCTTTATGTTATTTTTGAAAAGTGACAATATGACATTTGTTCATCTAGGATTTGTCATTCTGCACAACAATCATTATGCATCAATAAAGAATTCATGAAACACTGCTATAACCATGGTCCACGGGACATTTTGCATTAAATTTTTTGGCTACAACCTGCTAGTTTTATTATCACTTTATGCTTTTTGTAACACACCAAGTGCCTTCAACCTTGTTAATGTATACATCATTAATTACATTTTCCTCACCAATCATTGTTATTATTATGATCAGACCAGAAAATTTTAATTGAAAAGCAAGAAGAAGATCAGACGGAAACTTCCCTTGCTTCTTCAAGTCAAGAGCAATTACCAAGTCAAAAGGAAGGTCACGCTGAGAAGACTCTGGCAGATGATTGTTCGAGTGCAAACCAAACAGATAAAATCAGCCCAGATAATTCCAGTTCAGATGGTGCTGATGTCCCAAAAGGGAGGCCAATGTCTCCTGGGACTTTAGCCTTGATGTGTGATGAGCAAGATACCATGTTCATGACAACTGCCTCCCCCATTGCGCCAATGGCCCATGCTTGCAATACATCTTCACAATTTCCTTATGGACAAGGAATGACAGAGGTCTATGCTGAGCAAGAAAGGATTGTATTAACAAAGTTTAGAGATTTTCTCAATCGGGTTATCACCATGGGAGAAATAAACGGCAAGTTAATACTTTCCTCCTTTAGTTATTTACTTTTAGAAACACTCATAAAATCCCTTGGTGTCATTGGGGCTTTGGCGAGAAGACCATCACCTTTCCATTTTGGCAGCCATATTTCTGCATTACTTGTTTTATTGTAAAACTGACTATTTTATATTCCCATTTTCAGAAACAAAGTGTTCTTCGTTGACCAGAAATGAATTAGAGAGTCAAAAGGACCCAATCATCAATGGCGTTGGAAATGCCAGTTCTGAGATAGTGCTACAGCAGGGAGCCACTAGCAATGGTGTTACTAAACCTGCTGGTTCACCTTTGGTTACAACTTCGACATCTATGATCCCTGGTAATATTGCCGAGAATGGGAAGACTAAGGTGAAAATCGAAAAAGAGATATGAAAGGAATCTAACTTAAAGGATGTGCAGAGATACGATTGAAAGAAAAAATAAGAATGTCTTTAAGGTATGCTAGAGCTTGTGTAATATAATTATAAAAACATTGTCATTCTTAATTTTCTGCCTTATCTGTTAAGCATACAGGCCCCGCCATTAGCCCATGTAGGATCATTTTTTCTTTTTATCAATTTTCTTGTCCTACTTTGGTCATTCATACCTATCTAAATTAATTTTTCAGCCTCAACATTGCTTTATTGCGATGCTTGTAAATTGCTGAGTTATAATTTCATAAGTTAATATCGCTTAGGTTTTTCGTTGAATGACTTCCATAACTTGTAATGTAATTTAAAATATACATTATTATTCAGGGATTTTTCCATGTTTCCCTTTAATTCTGCTTTGTTCATTACTGGTCCTTTGTATTGCCAGTAATATTTCAACCGTTGAGGTTTAAGCTCTGTAATAATTCAATAAGCTGTTACGGACTTTGGCTAGGCCATTGAGTGTTTAAATATTTTAGATTTAGACATTTTGTTGTCTATTATTTGAAGAGGTTAATTGCCTATTTCGTTCTTGTTGATAGGAGCAAAGAAGCGTATCTAGAATTAGAAGCCCCACTATAATATAACTTTTTTATTTATTGTTTCCTCACCATTTTTTGCCATTGGTGTTTTTACATAACGTATATTCTTGTACTATTATTCGATCCAACTCCGATCACTTGCATCCCTATTTTTTTTTTGATAATTAATCATTTATATTATATCTAATAACCAACTTTGGCATCATTTTTAATAAGCCAATTAAAAATGATTAGATTGTTCACATGAATCTCTGTTATATAATTTTTATAACTAAAAGTTGATAGTATATATTTCAAAATCAAAAGATGATAAAAATAGTTAGATATATAAATACTATACTAATAACATTAAATATTATATTAATAATTATGTTCCAATTTACGTTTTTCTTTAGTTACTTTAAAATATATTTTATGAACAATAATAATTAAAAATAATGATTTTATAAATATGTAGTTAAGTTTAAAATATTTCACAATATTTATTTTAATTGATAATTAATGATAGAAATTAAAATAAATAAAAGCGAAGAGGTTATTCTTAAAAAAATAAAAATGAATAAACAATACAAAACTTTGAAGGTTGTATTGACGAAATAACTTTGATAACTTGTGTTTTGTATATTATTCCAAATGCCTATACTAAAGAGTTTTTACCCTCTCATTCTATTATAAATTGTCATACAAGTAAAATTTATTAAATTTTATTATATTTATCTTAAAAATCATATTTATGATGATTTATGATTGGCGTGTAATTTTTTACACTAACAATGCTTGCATGAAAATAAACTCTTTAAAAATAATATAATAATGGATTTTATTATGCTAGTGATATAATATATTTGAATATTTTATCTATCATGACCATATAAATTTAAATTTAAATCATTACAAATTATTTATTTCATTCAATCGTTTTGTTGCAATTTGAAATAACAACAAAGAATAAAGGGTCTTTATGGTGAACATCTCTGCATTGAATTGTTGACTACGCACAATCATTTATTAGAACTAAATGTTATTTTCATTAGAAATATGCTATGATGAATTTTCTGTATTTTTAATACCCTATAAAGTCTAATTATAAAAAATATTGTGAAAAGTATATTTGTTCAGTATTATTCCTTTTAAAAAAATAATTGAATTTAACTATGTCGTATAATCAAAGTAGCATAACTTTATTATTTATTAATTATGTATATATTTTTCTATATTAAAACATCTGTAGACAAAAAACGAAAAATAAAAATATTTGATCATGTTCATTCTTTCTTCATGTTGATCATATGAATATGAATTACTCACAATACTAGTTTGATGGGATCACTCACGACATTGTTATGATATAAACATTTGTTCTTATAATTTGTATATTAGTTGTTATTTATTTTAATTTAAATTGTAAAATGTGAATAATTTTTTTCATTTTTATATGATAATTGATTAAAATCATAAAAATGATTAAAATTGACTTATATTTAAGTATTATCTCATGAAAAAATAAAATAGAAAATAAAAAGTGATTAGAAAGGCAACATTCAACTATCAATATCCACCTGACATAAAATTGCATAATACGAAAGGTTATCCAAAGCATCCCTAAAGGAAAAGTAAATAACACTTCAATAACAGCACTCATATTTTATGTATCATTCATAAGGGATTGAATTTGAATCTGAAGCATGTCTATATGTAATTACAGAAAGAAAAAAAAAAAAAACACACATACACACACACTTCAATGATATACTAGCTCTTACGATATTAACATTATTAAGTCAAGCATACAAATAGTAACTACACAGGGGTCCTACAGTTTATATATTGATATAATTTTTGAGGAAATTGATATTAAAAAAATAAATTTTAAAATAAAATACTATAAAAATCATATTCTATATAAAAATAGTATAATAATTATCAAGGTTATACTCATGTAATACATATATTATAACATAGACCAACCTAAAATATTGGTGTAAGTTAGCCATTGCACCTTTTTATTTGAATTTTTTTTAGATTTCAACTTATATAAGTTAAAGAATATTTATGTAAATTTAGTTTATTTTAATTACCTCGTTTAGTTTTATTTTATTAACCCCTTTTTTCTCTCCCACATCGTCGCTCTAGTTCCCATGGCATCATCAAATCCAATCGGCTTTCTCTTCACACAGAAATTGAAACAATCAAACAACCTTCATCCACAATGTTTGAATACAGTTTAGCATGAAGCTGCAATTTTGGATTTACTGGGAAAGTGTTAGCACAGGGACTGTGGATACAGATAAAATTTTGGCAAGCAATTGATTCCAACGTAAGCATATGACATATTTGGGTGTGAGGGAGGAACGTTGTAGATACAGATATTGCAGTTTTCGAATTGCACATTTAATTTACTTTTGATCCAGGGGTCTACTAATGAAAAAAAAAATTCCAATCTGAAACTCATAAATGGAATCAATGGAACTTAGACTATATGTTGTTGTCGGCAGATTTGTTTGTAAAGATTCGTTACTTGAAAGTCTCATCAATGGAGGATGCGGGTTTTAGTCCTTAACCTTTAGATTCTTAAGATTTTAAAATACTAATAAAATGCCATGATGTTGAATGAGATAATTCAGATTGGGATGAAACATGAGTTGTTTTGTAGTAGAGGAAAAAGAGCATATATATTGGATTGATTTTGGTCATTTGGTGGCATCGTGAAAATGTAAGCATAGAGCAAACTACACTTGCACAACATAAAGAGAAGAAGATGATTAAAAGAGAAAAGGAGACAAAGTGGGAAAGAAAAATAGGAGAATTTTCAGTTATTTAAAAAAATAAAATGAAAAGAAATTTACGTTGTTAATCTTTAGCTCATAATAATTTAAGTAAAAGAAAATTGGATTTATTTTGTCCAAAGCAAAAGGAGGTGTTGGATGTTAATATACATCTTTTAATTTTTAAATGGATCTATGTTATCACTCCCCATATATGTATGTGTAGTTTTTTTAATTCATGACCACCAATCATTTAGTAAACTCTTTTTATAAATGTTACCTGTTTTTATAACCCAAATCAATTTTACTCATAAATGTTTGTCTAACCTCACTTTTATCCTATTAAGCACGAATACGTTGAAATACATGGTGAGTCGAGTCCGACACGACCTAATACGGCGACACACACTGACACGCAGTCAATAACATCAACACATTGATCGTGTTCGACACGCGAATTTGACCGTGTCCGACACGGTCAAAGGGCAACTTGGTGAAGAAAAAAAAATTACAGATATTAAATTTCACTCACAGGCATTTTCGCGACCCTTCATGCTTTCTCGCTTCACAGTTCACACTTGTTCACACTCAATGCTTAGTGCTCACCACCATTCGCTTCTACCTCTGCCCGCCGTTCTCACCGTCGTCGGCCCATTGTTCGCGCTCATCAGTCACAGGTAAGTGATATCGCTTTGCTCTGACCTCTCACTCGTTCGCTTCTTCAATCTTCACCTTCTCTCTCGACCACCGCGCTTCTTCACCTTCTTTATGTTGTCATTCGCATGCAGCCTGCACCCAAACGGGCACGGGACAAACCCCCCAAATGGATTTTCCACTTTTCCTTTTCCCTGATTCACTCTCTCACTCTCACTCTCACCAATCGCAGTTTTAAATTTTGTTAGGTTTTTTTTTTTTTTTTAAACCATTAGTGTTGTTACTCTTTAAACCAATTTATATTTTTAGTTTTTTAGGTTCAAATTTATCTTTTTTTATGTCCAAACGGATTTTGCTTTTTAAAATTTAAAATCTATTTTAATATTGAATATTTTGTTTTGAAGATTCAAATGTAGCCTCTATAAATTTATTTTGGTTACATTGAGGAATATTATTATTTTAGTTTAATTTTTTTTGTTAAATTATTGAATATTAAATTAAATATACACTATATAAATTAAAAATATTATTTAATATTAAAACGTGTCCCAACATGTCAAAATTTATAATTTTTTAAGATTGACATGTCGAAAAGTTGAATAGTGTCGTGTGTTGGTATTAGTGCCACGTAGCTTTTATCAACGGAAAAATTTGTCGAACAGTCGTTGGTTGTTACTGAAACCATTTTGTTACGCTGAGAATGTAGTTTCATGCTAAGCAAACATGTTAAATCAAGTAAAATTAAAACACATACCAAACTTGAAGGAAATCACTTGATTAAAGTAGCATACTGAGGCTTTACTCGTCAACCCCAAGAAACAATTATTTTCCTTCAATTTTTCTCTTTGCGGAAACCAACTTTAATTTATTATTTAATCTAGGAAGGAAGCAAACATTAGTTGTTACATTTTCTATTGTAGAACATCCAACATGCTGAACACTTGGCTTTCTCATAGACGCGCCATTGACTTTGGAGTAGATGAAGCAGGTACACTCTGTAACCGCAACCAATACAAAATACAATGTCAAGCACTTGATCTTGTTTCTATGATAAGAAAGACAATTTTATTTACTGCTCCTTTTAGATTTCTTTTCCGTTCAAATATAACTAGTATTTTGATCCCTACAAAAGTACCCCACTTGCAAACCAGTGCTTGATTTAAATTGTTGAAACTTTCCCATGTCCCCTAAACATGTTTGAATAATCAATATGATTGAATCGTACACATAATTAAAACTGAATTTCATGAAATTTGATTAGAAAATAAAGAACATGTATCTTACCAGAGGAATGCCTTTGAGTGCTCTCTCTTCCAAATACCTTGAGGGTTTATAGAAGTTACCATATAATTGTGCCCATTTTTTTAGGCTGGTAAATATATGATTAGCCCCAACCAAATCTGCCCAGAAAACAATGCCACCCCTGCCAAAAAAATTGATTAAAATGAGACACAAGCTAAAAAACAGGGCTGACATATAAAGCATGCAAAATGTTCAAAAGTCAAAACACAAATGCTGGAGGAAACTCCAAGTACATGGGACACAAGGACATTATCAATTCTACTTTCTGCAGATAAAATGATTACTAACTACACATATCATCAGATCTTGATTAAACATAAACAATTATGTTTTGAAACCTGGACACAAGTTTAGGTTATAAGGAGTTCAAACAGTTTTCAAATTGTTATATTTAATTATGTAACCATGTGATAACTTTATAATGCCCTTTCTTAGTGATCCATGCACTTCATTGCTCCTTGGTTGATGCATAATAGGCACAAAAAGGTTTATCACATAATCTCGACAGATTCTCTTTTGCTTTCCCCCAAATAAAATTTCTGCATATCACTTGCAATTAGCTAGTGGCCCAGTAGCACCTTTTGGCTTTCTCTAACAACACATCTCATTTTGTTTCATTTTTGTTGCTGTTCCTTATTGGTTAGTGGTTTTTATTTCTTTATTGCACTGTGCATATTATTTTTGAAGATTTTACTCAGCTTTATCTCCTTGGTCCCATTTCTCAGTTATGTCAATTTTAAAGAGTGAAAAAAAGGAAATCCAACCGGTAATTTGGGAAGCTCATTCCAAGAACAGATGCAATGTCAAGGTCTGATGCTCGAATAACAACTCCATCTTCTAGAACACGGCATGCCTCATTAACTACTGGGAAGAGTATCATCTCCACAATCTCTTGGTCAGTAACAGATATAGGCTGCAAATAAACAAAAAAATATTAGTTTTCCTTCACCCAATGACAGACAAATATCTATTTTCCATCTAGTTTGAGAGAGGAAGCTTAGATTCAACCAACACTTGGAAAGCAATAATGTCAATTTCAATGCAATGTTAATATAAATGGGGGTCTTCATATGACACTGCCAAATAAAACCACCTTTCCATTGGGCATAATATTGCAAAGTCTTCTCGACTCCTCGATGATTGGTAGTATTGAAGGATCAGGTTTTGGCTTGCCACCCTTTTCATAAATGTAGTACCCTTTCCCATTGTTTTTGCCTGGTGGGGCAGAGATAGCCAAGGTCAGAAATAATTGATTATATTCACACAAAATGTTCCTTGTACAGAGAAAGTAGGAATTATTAAAAAAAACACATTGATCCACTATTACCATTTCGCCCAGATTTGATCAGAAGATCAAGCAGTGGAGATTTAAATATGCGATCAGAAAATGCATCAGCAAATACTTTTGAAGTAGCAACGGCAACTCCATAGCCAGCCAAGTCTTGAAGCCTAAAAGTCACAGAAAGATTGACTTCATACTACAAACTTCAGTGCAAGACTTAATGCTTGGTTCCTCACACACCCATGAAACCATTAATTTTTTCTTTATGCCAGTCCTTAATAATAGCATACTTTTGGTAACTTGAGATATAAAGGTGTGTTTCAAAATGCCACATTGACTTCAAACAGTTTCTATAACATAGGATTGAACTAGAAACTTCAAGATATTGAAATAGCATCATTGGCACATGCATAGTGTTAATCTGTAAGTGAATGTATTGGGGATGCAGGGCAGAGGGTTAACATCGACTAATAAATCAATTGAAGTGTGACATTTTAATTGACATGTATCTTGGGAAATACAGAAATCCTAAGAGAAGAGAATTACTGGAAAGGTCCAATCGGAAAGCCAAAGTTGCGTATCAATCTGTCGATTCTGAAAACATCCACCCCCAAGTTGACCAACAAATGGGCACCTTGTGTATATGGGAAGAATGTTTTATTCACTGCAAAGCCAGTGCAATTACCCACCACAACAGGTGCCTTCTTTATGATTTTACCAACTGTTATCAGATCAAGAATCACTTGTGCAGAAGTTTTATCTGTTCGTATAATCTCCAATAGTGGCATAATGTGGGCAGGACTGTATATCAAGAAATGAAGTCAGAATGCATCCATAAAACATGTTGTCAGTTATTTAAAACAGGATCTAAGTACAAGAGACTTGTAATTCAATATCTAAGCTTTGAGACATTAACTACCAGATTTCAGAAACTTCTATAGCAGAGGGTAAGTGTGTAGTATGAAGTTACATTGTTTTTTAGTAAATGGCAATTGTAAGCATCTTCTTGGGGCAATAATGTGGCTATATTAACTAAATAACTATAGTAGCCTTTTGACTAAGATCTAGTGTGGGATCTGTAGTCATTAAATAAACTATAAAGCACATGGACATGCATCCCAGTGGAAAGAAGATATTTGAAAATAACAAAAGTCTCAACTGGAATAGACCTCAGAAAACCAATTAAAAAATGATGAATACATAATAATACTAAATTCATTACAGTCTATCTGAATTATCTTTGCCTAAGGGTCAATTAAATTATTCAAACCAAATCCAGCCTGAAACCTCATGACAGGTTTAACTTCTTTGAAATATAGGAATGAATTACTTTATCTGTCTGTTTTCTCCTGACCAAAGAAATCATGGAACCTATTTCCGACAAACATAGTTTCTTAGCCATTCACATCAATGCAAGGAATAGATTACCAGAGCAAAAAAAATACTGCAAAAGTATATACCAAAGGATAGAAAAGAATTTATAAGTGGCTTCACTATATACAGCTTATAGTTAAACAAAGCTTGGAGCTGAAAAGTTTTGCAGTATCCAGAAAACCTTTTAAAAATCAGCCAGTGACATTATGCTCTCATGTTGCTTTCATAAGAGGACGAATTAAAGCTTCTACATCCCTTATATGAAATAATACTCTAACAAAACTTGGGTAATTCTGCTGGTGGATCAAGCAAGTATATAATGGATGAATCCACAATAATAACCTGCTGCCAGAGATTAAAGATACTCCCCCACCCACCTGCACCCCCCAAAAAATAGCCCAGCATTTTAAACAAGTATTATTCATAAAATAAACTCTGATGCTCAGTCATATTTTATTCTTCTAAATATTCACAACATAGAAGAACACGAAAATGTTCACATTCCATCAATTTCCCTGAGAAGTGGAGTAGGTGCCAAAGGGGTATAAATTATAAACCAAGTGCAGTTAACTTCTTTCAACATATCAAAACAAACAAAAATACCGAGAAATTTTAATGTGGTATTTTTTCCTATTCTCAGAAAAACCCTCCCTCTTAAACTTAAATCACTGATCTAGAAAATTAAAAAAGTCTTTTTATTTTAAAAATGGAGACAACTAGAAAAATGAGTTATATAACCTGAAAAAATGAGCACCCGCAATGCGATCTTGAGAGCTGGTCGCTTTACCAACAACATCAAGGTCAATAGTTGATGTGTTTGATGCTAAAATGCAGTGTGGAGGACAAATCTTCTCAAGATCACTAAATATAGTTTGTTTGAGACTGATATTTTCAATTACAGCCTACAGAGAGAGAAAATTCATGCTATTTAAATTTAATCAGACAATGGTATCAGCAAAGAAATGTCATATATATCCTCTGTTGAATGTTACATATTTCCTCTGTTTAAAATGTATTCAGTGCCATAAAACTGAGGAAATGAACTGAAGAATAAATGTTTATAAGAAAAACACTTTGCCAAGTTCTTTAAAGGATCCAAATTCCAAAATTCTAAACCATGTCAGCTATTTTCCAAGTAAAACAATAAGGACTTTAGGCAACCAACCTCAATGACCAAGTCCACATCTTTAAATTCTGAGTAATCCAGAACACCTTTAAGCAGTGACAGCGCAGCATCTGCCTTCTGTTTCATCAACTTTCCTCTTCTTACTAAGCCATTAACATTTGCTGTCATGCAAAATGAAACAAATACATTAAAAATGTTACAAAATTATAATATGTATCAAGGATGAGACTGTTTTTTACACTTTTCACGACCCTTTCCTTCTGTTCCATTAAAAAGTTTACGAAGGAGAAATTCATCCTTCAGAAAACCATACCAACAAAGTTGTAATAAATCCTTCAAATAATACTTACAGCTAAGAGCATTAGGCCATTAACATCCATTTTAATGACAATTACGTATACTAATCAATGTCCTGAAAATGTACTATTGATGATGTGCATATTAAACCAACCATTTGATAGCAGGTGCATATTAAAAATGTCCTCAGAATAATTCTTCTGAGCACAATATTTGTATATCAAAATTCCAGACAATGGAAGACACTACTCATACGAACTAACAACAGCTTATTATTATCATCAACCAATTAACAATTGATCTTCTGCATCCAATTATCTCAACTTCACAAATTGATCATGTGTATCCAATTATTCCTACTTCACTCACATGACTGGAATAATTACCTTCTATTGTTTTTATTCCCTTCAGAAGAAATTCAGAATTGATTTCCTTGAGTATAACATGAATGTTGCCTAGTATAAGAGCTGTAGCAATGCCAGAACCCATTAGACCTCCTCCAATAACAGCAGCTTTTTTCACATTTCTTGGCTTAAGGCCGATATCAGTTACACCAGGCACCTGCCAAAAGACAATAGTTAGTGAATGATGAATACATTAAATAAACCTGAGTAAACTATCAGTTGTTGTTTCCTCAAGTTTAGCCAAGAGAAGATGAGAAATCCATATTAAAACCTAAACCAACAAAGGTCATATCTAGCCACGTACCTTTGATATCGTCCGCTGTGCAAAGAAGACATTAATTAAACCTTTTGAGGTGTCAGATATGACCAATTGCTTGAATACTTCTGCCTCCTGCAATAAGATTTCGTTATTAGCTGTGAATGCTAACCATGCTAGACCTAAAAAAATATCTATCGCAGATTAAACATTAATATGACAAGAAACAGAGCGAATAAAAATGGAAGGAAGAAAGGACATATTTCCTTCTGAACAAAGAATATCATAGAACTAATAATACCTTTAGAACACCACTGTAGCCTCCATGGACTATTCCATGTTCAATCACATCTACACAAGCCTGCTGCTGAGGCAAATGTGGAGCAGTCTTCTTGACTTGTTGCCTGGCAGTTTTCAACACCTCACGTGCTTCAGACAGAGAACCAATTTTGTCTGTCCTATGAAGTGAACGAATCCAAGGTTTGCGCCTCTCTCCAATTTCAAGTGCCCACAACCTAGATGCCTTTAGTAACTCCTCAGAAGACACAATAGCATCAATAAGTCCAAATTTCCTCCCTTCTTCCGATGTCATTGGTTTAGATGTCTGCAAGAAATGCAATGTCATATTTAATTCACATTTTTTGTCAGCACATAGCTTTTTCAAAAAATATATAGGTAAAATTATATGCATGATATCTTCCAAGGGAAAAAAATATTGCTACTAGAATGAAGCCTGCAAAAAACGTTATGCAGAGTAATGAAGATCTCAAGTAACACCAACTGACAAACATATAGTCCGTTCCTTTCTAATTCTTCTTCTGGCCTATATTCATCAAATTAAGTGCATACAATTACATTTGACACTTCACTAACAAATTAAGATCTTCAGTTTTCCCTCTTTCTTCTATTCCTGTTCTTTTTACATTGCACAACTCGTTACTAAATAAGTATTTGCACTCGTCAAATGCGGTAAAAATGCAGTGGAAACTCAAAACAAATTGAAAATGAATGGTCAACATTTTACCAGCATCATTTCAACAGCTTTAGAGAGCCCAATAAGCCTTGGAAGACGCTGTGTTCCTTAAAAATTACAAATTTTGTTAATATTTCAGTAAGTGCTACTAAATGATGAAAAGTTCCTTACACCTATTCCAGATTACTGAATATATGTGCATGCAAATGTTGATTACCTCCAAATCCGGGAATAATACCAAGAGTCAGCTCTGGTAGACCCAGTTGAGCTCTTGGAGCCGCAACACGCGCATGGCACCCCTACATAACAAGGTGTTACATTCCAAGCACTCATGAAGACGCTTGGACAACAATTCTTATTTAAAGGAACAACATGGCTTCTCATTGACAAAAACTAACCATCGCCAGTTCTAAGCCACCTCCAAGAGCAAGCCCCTCTACTGCTGCAACAACAGGCTTCTTCGAATCTGCATTTATCAATAATGCTAATTAATAACACAGCAAAACTCACACTTACAGAAACACCAAGGTAATGTTTTCTCCAAGGGAAGCTCAAACTAAAAGAACAGCCAGAACCTTCAATTGAATTGACTACTAGTTCCACGGAGACATCAGGGAGATGCGAGGAATCCCCTGTCAAGAAAAACAGCAAATACAGCTAATTTAAAGTTCAAATCTCCCAATACTCATAACCATAGTGTACCTAAATTTGTAATTTGTATCAATCCAAATTTCACTAAACGGATGTGTGTGATCATAGCTTACCAGTCTGGTGAACCTTCTGCATAACACTGATATCAAAGCCACCAGAAAATCTCCCACCTTTGCCTGAAATCAAGACGTTAACAATCAAACTGTCTTCAATTGCAGTATAAAGGAAAGCCACCATCTTAAAATAAATAAATAAATCATCACATATGGGTCATCCAAATAAATCATAAATGTTACCAGTCAAAACTATAGCTTTCACATCATTCCTCCTAGCTGCCTCATCAAATCTGTTCTTCAACCCCATGATAACTAATCAAACAACAACAACAACAAAAGTAAAATATCACACATAAATTAAAATTAAAATTAAAAAAAATGGAGAATTGGTGAATGAAGCTGACGTAAAATATCACACATAAATTAAAATAAAAATTAAAAAAAATAGAGAATTGGTGAATGAAGCTGACTTGGAATGGCCAAAGCATTGACGGGTGGGTTGCACATAGTGATGACAGCAACCCCATCAGTTCCAACCTCGAAATCAACCTTAGGCAACGCCATCTCTGAGAGAAACAAGTCCCAAGTTCCTTCCTTTTCGAATCAAGCAATATTTCTCCGAATGGAAGTGAAAGAGAAGAAAGTGGGTTTAAGAAGGATAAGTTCAAAGCCTATGATGGAAAGTGGCAATCAGTGTACAGACAGACCCTTCATCATTTCGTGGGGATTTCGCTACTGACTCTCGCAATTAACAAAAAATAAAGAAATCATAATCATAATGTTATGTTTTTTATCCATAAAAATAAAAGACATAGAAGATAGTGTAAGATTTATAATAATTCATCCTATTTAATCAATTAAATTACATTCCTTCGCTAATAACAATATCATTAACACACTAGAGTTCTTTTAAACATATTTTTAATTAGCTAAAATTTGATTTTTTTTATATATCAATTAAATAAAATTTAATAAAATCAGAATATGTATTTACAATCTAAAATAATTTTATATTATCGTATAATTATAAATTATTTTATATGATAAAAATTTATTAAATTTTATAATAATCATCTTCAAAATCATTCTAATACCAATTTTTAATTGTCTAACCGTATAAATTTATGCAACAATACATAGTTATTAAACTTTTGAAATTGTAAACTTGTACCAGTGTTTATATTTTTATTTAATGTATTTTCTTAATTTTAAATATATTTTAATTAGATAGAAATTGTTTTAATAATACTATTGACCATTCTTGCACGTAAACGGATTTAAAGGTTATATATTATTAATATTTTTTTATAAATTAAAAATAACAAATGCGTGTTGCAACATCTTTACTAAATTTTATGTTACACGTTATTAATATTTTTTAAAAATTATAAAATATATTTATATGAGATCTGAAAATTAGTTGATATCACTAATTTCAATTATGTAATAATTTTCCATAAAATGGAACATAGTGTTAACTCACCATCCACGATGTGTGGGTGTGTGTTCCGTCCAAAAAAAGTTAGATGTGTGTTACACGTGGGAAACACGCAGCACAATCACACGCAGGCAGCACCATCGTAAGTTCGTGGAACCGCGAAACAAGATTGAGCGAAGCTCAAAGGTTTAATGATGATATAATGCCTATGGCCGTTGATGCGGTGATTGATAACGACTCATTTCTTAACTGCATAATTTAGCAGGCAAATGCTAACCTAACTAGTAGGGAAACTTTGTTAAATAAAGGGAATGGGGCTGGTCTTATCTTATACTACTTTAGTTCACATCAAAATATTTCGGTTTCTAATAATTAAAAGTATTGTTTTATTTTAAAATGGATTAATTGGGTGAGAAATGATTAATTGAATGTTTATTAAAACGTTTTCTGATATCCTCTAATTAAAAAAATGTTATGTAATAAATAATTTTTAATATAATAATTTTTCTAACTCTTTTTTTTCTAATAAAACCATTCTATTTCTAACCCCTTTTTTTTAATTCAGTTTCTAACACTTTAACATATTTAACTTATGCATTAATATATAGAAATTTCGTTCATATTGAATGGTTGTGATTCTTTTACAAGATTCCACATGACCTGATCAAAAAATTATTTCTTAACTAACATTGTTACAAGAAAAAAGCTTATCCATGAAAACACATGCCACTAGCTAGAGATTAGAACAAAATCGTCTATTGAAAGGTTATTATGGCTAAATCACGTTAAGGTGTTTAAGCTTAGTTGTTAAATAAGTTAAATTAATTTTGTAAAGAAAATATATTTATCAAAAAATTTAAGATTTAAATTATTCAAAAAACAACTAACAGATGATCCAGTTTAACAATATTATATAAAATTCTCATTATAATGTTCATTATGTATTTGTTAGTGTGTGTTTGTTTTGTTTTCTATCTCTCACAAACGGACGTTCAAATTAACAAAATTAGGAAATTGTTGTTTTTTCACAAAACAGTGCTTTAAAATATGAGCCAATTATATGAAACATGGATATAAAATGCCCTTAATATTTTGATGTGTCTTTTTTACATAATCTTATATTGTGTTCAGATTAAAGATTATAAAATCAATATCAATATCATATAAATTTAAGTTTATAAAATAAGTTTGAGTAAGAAATGTGTTTAAGCAAAATGATATACGCTTACTTACAAGAAAAATTATGTTAAATACAATGACCTCGTTTTTTTTTTAAAATAATTTTACATTATCATTTAATCACATACTATCATGTATGATAAATTTATTAACTTTTACAAAAATCATTTTAAAAGTCATATCAATTGAATGATAATATAAAATTTTTTTATACTCTTAATGTATGACCATTACACTTAAAGTATTATATCAATTGATATGTTGCACATAACATCATTATCAACATTAATATCAACAACACATTTAATCCAAATTAATTAGGATCAGTGATAGATAAACCTAATGATAGATCCAACAAAAGAAGAAGAGAAAGGGAGAGGGGAAGAAAAAAAAGTGGAAATAAGATAAAAGAAGAGGAATAATAAGTTAAAATAAAATATGAGTGAAAGGAAAATGGATAAAATAAAGAGAAAAATAATTAAAATAAGGAAAACAACTTGAACATAGAATTACTAATAGGTTTAATTATCCTCCAACTAATTTCATATTCAATTATCTATAAATTTAGGAGTGTTCATAATGCGATTTATTTTGATTTAAATATATTAACAAATCAAAACCAAACAAACTTTTAGCTTTGGCTTTGTTAAGAGATAAGTGAACGGGGTTGCCCATGATCTTGCTAGGATTGCACCATTATTTCCTAATATCCAGTTATGTATTGTATTGAACAATTGATTTTAAATCAAATGATATAAGTATCTATATGTCAAAAATTAAATCCAAACCAAATCAAACAAATTTTATGTGATTTGTGTTGATTCCATTTGACGATTTTTTATTTTTAACCTATCATTATAATGTAGAATATATTTATGTAAAAAATATTTTTCTTATTAATTTTCATTTAACATATTTTAGTTGAAATTTATTTTCTTATTTCTATTTAGCATTATTATAAAATAATATTACTAACTCTTTTCAAAAAATAATAGTAAATTTTTTTTTACAGAACATAATAGTAAATTGTTCAATACTTGATATTTAACACTATTTTTTAAAAATATTTATACATTTTTTCCTAACATATAAAAGTAAAATATGCACCTAAATTATAAAAGCAAAAGAGATATAGTAAGTTATTTAATTAATACTTATTAGGGGGTAAATTATCTTATTAGTCTCTAAAGTTTTTAAATTTTCTTATTTTATAAAAATATTTATACATTTTTTCCTAACATATAAAAGTAAAATATGCACCTAAATTATAAAAGCAAAAGAGATATAGTAAGTTATTTAATACTTATTAGGGGGTAAATTATCTTATTAGTCCCTAAAGTTTTTAAAATTTCTTATTTTAGTCCCTAAACTTTTGAAGTTATATTTACTTCCTTAATTTTTTTGCTTTTATTTTTAGTCTTTTAATTTTTATTTCATCCTTACTTTTAATTATTTTAAGGGACTAAAAGTAAAGATGAAAAAATGTTAATGGACTAAAAATTAGGATGAAATAAAAATTAAAAAAACTAAAATTTGATGAAAAAAGTCCAAGGACTAAAAACAAATTTTAAAAAATTTAAGGACTAAAAAATAATAAATTCTACCTATTATTAATAATTGCAATAAAAAACTCATATTAAAAACTAATTGTAGAGAATACATTACAAAACACATACTATAATCATTAAAAATATAAAATAATAATGGCTAAATAATGTTTTTTATTTGTGTGAAGGTAGTTACATAAAGCTAAACATCCATTAAAAAATAAATATAATTATAATATATGGTTTGAGTTGATTTGATTCTGAACACCCCTATATATACATATATTTATATCATTAATTTTTAACTAAATTTGTCATACATGACATTTTTTTAATTTTAATTTTCTATATTTTTAATGTGCTATTTCATTTTTTTATGAGAAAAAAATTATGTATTGACAATGTAAAATATTTTACAAATTATTCAATCATAATTTATTATATATGATAAATTTATTAGTTTTAAAATAATAATTTTAAAGTAATTCAAACATTACTACAATATAAAACTATTTTACACGTTAAGGTCCATCTTTATTATATGATTTCCTTTGTGTCAGGCCAATTGGAAATAGTTAGGCCAAAATAAACAAACGAGGGAAATAACTTCTTTCACCCCCTATTTTTGCTTCCTGTGCTTATTGAAAAGCAAAAATATCCAACGAACAAAAAATGCTCCCACCCTCTCTTAAACTCATCAGGGCACCCACAGTCATAGTGCCTCCCAAGCACCCCCTCACTTTTCTTCTTCCACCCTTACCCCCATTTGTCACCATTTTCGCAGTTGTAGTAGATTCTGACACAACAGCGTGAGGCACAACACCCATTTTTTTGTTTTGTTTTGTTGCCTATAGTAACCATTTCGAAGTTGAAAACATTTCCTGATTCCATGTTATACTTACGGAACCCCTATTCTAGAATATAATGTGTAATCTGAACATGTATTTCAGATTACAAGTTTTGAAATATATTTATTCTGAAATTCCTTTATGAATTGCACGCTATATTTTGGAATAGAGGTCCTGGAAGTATAACATATATTGGTTTTTAATCTTTGTTATTTGCATATTTGGTTTGAAGATTTATGCTGCTCTTTTATATGGTGTTTAATAATGCTATTTGTGTGTTCAAGAGGAAGAAGTAGCAAGATGAAATGGACAAAAGGATAAGGTGTGGATTTTAAAAGTTACATATGAGCCCAGATTAGAATCACACGTGGGAGGGTCATCTTCACTATCTCATCCCTAGAAATAAAAATATAAAATCGTTTCCTTTCTCCTGAAAATAGTAGGGTTTTTCAATGTTTGCTATTGGGTTAGGCAATTAGGGTTCTGGTGGCACGGGACCTACGATTCGTCGCATACCATGGTAGCTTAAACTCCATTTTTTTGCATTGAATCTTTGAGTTCCTCAAGATGAGTCATAAAGTAATGTACCAAATCAAGGTAATCCCCGACAATGGTGCCAAAAACTTGACAAACTTCTTGGTTGTTGAGTGTTTGTCAAGTTTTTTGGGCGTGTTGCTGGGACTTCACCTTTCGTGTACAACAGGGGAAGTTAAAAAAAAATAATTACGTATTCTATTGTCCGGAGGTTCCACGCTATGCACAGGTAAAAGGAATGACAAGTCCTGACACAGCAGTAAAGTTGTGTCTTGGTGACTTTAAGGTAAAAAATTTTGTTTGAGTGTTTTAAGTCCAATCAATCTGAGTCATTTTTATGTAGTCAATTTTGCTCTTAATTCAAATTTTGATTTCCAATTCCTGATAAATTCCCCTAATCAAGAGGCCTTGTTCCTTTAGTGAGTCCTGTTAAGATATGCATTAGGGTTTGGATTTAAAATGTCACAATAATAAACTCTTAGCACTAGTTATTCATTGTGGTGTTTACTTCAGTTTTGAACAATTCACCATTTTTATTTATTTAGAAAACACATAAAATGTGCTTTTATATGATTAACAATATTTTTTCCTCTTTTAATTTCTTAAGTAGTGTCTTAAGGGCATGAATTAGAAAGACTGTAAGAACAAGGTGTTTACACGCTATTTTGTTAGTAAAGAATCTACACTTAATTAGGTGGAGTGTGTATAGTGTACATGATTATTATATGGTGTGTGGTGTGCAATGTATATCCTACTACCATAAGAAATCCTTACGAAAAGAATCTGGCATGGGCAAAAAGAATTTCTGACATTAGGCCACTACCACTCCAGTAGCCAAATCCATCACATCTTGCATCCTTCCTCTCCCTTAGGTGTTTGTTATATCAACATGATTACAAGATTTTTTAT
This sequence comes from Glycine latifolia, assembly GCA_013407115.1. NCBI lineage: Eukaryota > Viridiplantae > Streptophyta > Magnoliopsida > Fabales > Fabaceae > Glycine > Glycine latifolia. Next base: position 7,800,626 of record CM023956.1, on the reverse strand, counting down.
GAAGTTGAGTGATAATTGCTATGCATACTTAGTTTGTACATTTAAATTACATATTAATTATCTAATTTATTATCTTTTAATGCTTCTTTTGACTTAAAAAAATAGGAATTTAATTTCTTTTTTCTGAGTTTTTATCTCGAGAATGCTAAAGTTAGTAAATTTACATTGTTTCAGTTCTATTTTTTTGTAGAGTTTTGACACATTAGCATAGGTATGGAAAATGTTGAAGAATTGGAGTAACGCGCCAGTGCACGCTCAGTGCGTGAAACCAAGCTAGAAGTCAACTGTATCGAGCATGAGTGTTAAACGTGTGCTTGTAGGCTTAGCGCATGGTCACTTAAGCCAGTTGTACTTTGCACGTGTACTTAGCGCACATATGCAAGCTTAGCGCACAGTCATTTTTGGAAAGCATGACTGTGTAGCATTTTAAAGATTATAAAAAGGTGACACTGTGCTTTTTGGAGGGGGTTGGTCAGCAAGGACACGAAATGGAGCAAAACACTCACTTGGGAGCTCTTCTTCCATTTCCTTTGTTCATCTTTTGTTTTTGAGTCTTTCATGACTATGAGAGGCTAAATTACCCATTGTTGGGGGATTGGATGCCAAACACTCTTTGATGTAATGATTTTTACTATCCATTTAATGTTATTTCAATATTATTACTTCCTATCTAAGTTTATTACTTTGTTTATGGTTTGATCATCCATTCGCATGTATGTTATAGAGTTTTAATCATTGGGAAATGTTTTTACCCTAATAACTTGAAGGAGCTTCTAGATAACCCATGTCTAGAGATAGAATGGTGTTATTTAGCCTTATTTATGCATCTTTATTCTTAACGTGAATGTAACGCCCCGTATGCATCCAGTTCATTAACATTCAATTATGGTCGTTAAGCACAGCAATCAATGATAAAAACTAATCATTACGAAAGCAATAATAGAACGACGTTATCGTGCGTCATCAACAATCTTGTATTTACATTATGTATGGTGAACTCCCAAAATATATATACTACAGTGTACATCAATCGTGCATCCTCCCCTCAGGGATTACAAAATATATAGGCATAATTAAAATCAAATGAGCCAACATGCTCTCAAAATAATCTGCTTAAGGTTCACGCAGAACCATTTTCCCACACGGGCCTCTTGCCACAGGATCCACCATCCAGTCTCTGGACATTACCTGCAAAATATAATCTCCAACCGGGGTGAGATACGATCTCAGTAAACTCAGGGTTCTTAGAGGTCTCTCCTCCCCCTGGTTCACTTCCATGACACATAGCATCAAAATCGGCATTACATAATCTAACCACCATGGCTCTCATAAGATACATCACATGTATATCATAACACAGGTGTCATTCCGTTGGGCGCTACCAACATCGGGAATGCAACACAGATATAGCAAGAGAAGATCATCCACTTAAGGGCACATTCTCTATATATCGTTGCCTGAGGAAGATCATCCACTTAAGGGCATATTCTCTCAGGACTTTCTGCAGACGTGTATGGCACTTCCAAGAGAAGATCATCCACTTAAGGGCACATTCTCTCAGGGTTTTTATATATCGATTGACCACTTAGAGTTGTTCCACATGACTTTGACTCTAAGGGAAGTCCATATTTAGTCCATTCTACTAGCCAGAGAATCTCATCAGTCATACAACATATCATCACAGTGTACATCATATACATGTTCTCAATTAAAAAGCAATAACACACAATTTCAATACCACATGCATTATGACATACAACAACCATCACTCCATCGGAGTATGATGGAACACAGTCAAGGAAAAAACTCCCAAGAACGAAGAGCTTACCTGCTCTAAGTGCTATACTAGCCTTCACGGCTTCGTGGTCACAACCATCAGTATCCTCTGTGTCACGCCCTACATAAAGGCACACAAGCAATCAATAACGGCTCTCAACCGTTGTATGCAAGTAGTCCGTAACGGTTATCAACCATTGCATGAAAAAGAAACATTATTCTTTTTCAAAGGACCCAAGCCTAGTTCCAGCTCTAACTCAAAACGGTCATCATACATCTCAAAAACAAAAACTCAAATAATCGGTAAAACGTGAGTGTCTTACCTCTACAAACGTCCAGGAAGGCTAGAGGATAGCTTCTCCTAGCTCGAACGTCCTTAAAATGCCTTCTTTCCCCTCAAGTCGAAACTCTGTGAGGGTTCTTGGAGAAACGAACTATCCGTCTGATGGTTTTCAAAAGAAACCGAGGTTGGTATCTAGCTATGGGGTGATCCCTTTCAACTTTCCAGTTGCATGCAAAAGGGTTCTGGTTAAGGGTGAGCGGTTACGAAGTTTCTCTCGCTTGGAAATGGAGGAAACGGAGACAGGAAGAAACTGCTAGTGTTTTTGCCAAGAAGAAAAAGAAATGGGTCACTCAAGTAATGATCTAAGCGCACGTCGCTTAAATACCCTGTGAGTCAACACGCGTCACTTAAGTCCACACGCGTCACTTAAGTAACCTGGTAGTCAACTCAGCTCACTTATGTAAGGTGAGTTTGTGAAGGTGCCAACTGCCGGGTTGGGGCTGTCGGATTAGCGAGCTAAGAGCATTAAACCTCGTTTAATATCATATTTACTTGTGACTGTCGGGTTCACTTCTTTTCCACTTATGTTGCCGGGCTCACTTCCTTATCACAAGTGTTGTTGGGCTCAGATGTATTCGCTAAAAGTCTACATGGTCCAGCTCGGCATGTACAACCTGGATAACCCTGTCCAACTTAGTATGCGCAACCTAGACAACCTTGTCCAACTCGGTACTAATACAAAGCCCAAGAGCTTCTTTGGCAAGTCCAAGGTCCGCCCTTATCCAGGGTCCTACCTCGGCATTTTATAAAATTCAAGGTTTCATCCTTGTCCGGGGTCCTACCTCGGTACTTTATAAAATCCAAGGTTCCACCCTTGTCCGAGTCCTACCTTGGTACTTTATAAAATCTAAGGTTCTACCCTTGTCCGGGGTCCATTCTCCACGTCAGCACTGTCCCATAATGATTCTATTTACTCTCTGAAGTGTCAACCCAGTCACATAAATCCAATTTCCTCATTAACACTAACTTAAGAGACGCGAACCCGGGTTTGTTACAGGGTCGTTATAATCACAGCTACCTCCTAAGTATAATATTATTATTATCGAAGTGTCAACCTGGACATCCAATTCCTTACAGTGAACTACTTGGTTTAGCTCTTAGGGAATTATGAGTGAAATTAGGTGATTTAGGCTCTTTAATGTGAGAAATCATGGTTAGAGTAGTTTAGTTGATAAAGGTAATAGTTGGAATAATTTTAAATGGTGAAAAATCTTTAACATTGCATCAAGAATAATTTTGGTAGGACAAGCATTAAGATGAAAATTATATAAATAACCAATCTATATTATACAGTAGAACTAATAATCCCTATAGCTTCATTCAAGAATGTATGGAATTTCATTTTAATAGCCCTCTAAATTCATTTATGAAATGGATTTATCATGTCAATATGAAATGTGCTGGTGGAAACATTTCATATATGCGATTGAACTTGAGGATGTGGGTGTTCTGAGTACAGAAGCACGCTGATTGTAGCTAAAAAGTTCTGGATGCTGTTTATTTTTCTAACTCCACTTATTGAATTTTGATAGGAATTCAATAGACACAAACACAATCAAAGATTATGTTACCAAGTAATGATCTCTGATCTCTGTACCTTGGTGAATGAAAGTAACAACTGTAATGCTTATCTCTCTCTATTTCCATGCCTTCATGATGTTACCTGCATCAATGGCTAGTTGGTGCTCAGTAGTGTTACTGTGTGATGACATACTAGTACTCATGTAGGTGTTTTCCTCTAGTTGCAATCTTGAGGCCTCAACTGATATCTTCAAAGATTATGCGTGTAATTACTTCTTAAACTGGTTCAATCTATCCTCATCAATTTAAAAACGAGTCTTTTGGTTATTATGAACTGCGAATGAGTTTTTGTCAGTTAATAATGCATTACCATGCATTATGCCGGAAGATTTAATGCATCTAATCACTAGCAGTTCCCTGATTAATACAGTTCTATGGCATTTCTAAATTGAATTTGATGTATTGTACTGTATGATCCTTTGAGGAAGACACTGCTATGTGTTATCCTTTGGTTGAAACAGTTGGATTGGGCAGAAAACAGACGGTTCCTTCAGAATACAATAGATAAACAAGTTGTCTACAATTTGGCACTTGCTATTTCATTTACATTGGAATGCCATTTTATGATCAGTTATTGCATGATAAAACATTTTTCAGGTCACAACAATGTGTTAAGCACAACATGGGAAGAAATGCATGCTGACTGAGCCTGCAATTCTGTTGGATTGGATAACAATCTCTGGAAACTTCTAACTAGCTTGGATATCTTACTGGATTTGATGCTCAAAGTATTCTTTTATCTTCTATGTCTCCTGTTTAATTGTTGGCTCATGTTGCCTTATAAACATTTATGTATTATTGTTTTCATGAACTGGAAGCACAGATCCAAACCTGAAGCCTACACTTGTGCATTCTGATGAATTAACTTCATGATACGTTAAAGTACCTGTAATCCTCCCACCTCCTTATCTATTTATTTGATCCTCTTCAAAATGGGAAATGTTCAAGATCAGCTATTTTAACTGCATCTGCAAAGGAGTTACAATATTTGGATCTTGGCTCATCTCAAGAAATGTACAAATATCAGAGATATTTTTTATTTGGAGAATTGATTGTTGGTTGTACCAGTGTTTTGCACACATTACGTTCACTTTGTTATATAAAAAAAAGTTTGTGATATTCAAGTATTTTGTGATGTTCTGTTTCACATGGGGACGTAGACAGGTAGGTGTATCTAAAAAGTTTTAATGGTTGCTTGTACATAGGTCGAGAGTCTAGACAGATGGTTTGGCAGTTCAATTTATAGCAATTAAAGACATTTTTCGCAACTACTAGAATGTTAATCAGTATTAAATACTTCCGCACACCTAGAAATATTAAATGAATTAAACTGTATAAAATTATCAATCGTAAAAGTAATTCAGCAAATAGCTGGAAATATGAATTAAACAGTTCTGGCTCATGGACATTATTCTACACCAACCAATTCAAAATTTCTTTCTTAACTGGCATTCTCATCATCAAATCAATTTTTTCAATAAAAAGCTTCTGAATGAAGCACACGTTACTGAAGGTATAAACAAAACAAAACAAATCTTTTATCATCCAAATAAATAAATAAAAAACTCTCTTCTTTGAGTTGATTTTAAGAATAGTAGCTTTCCGTGGTGGCCAATGTAGTAGAAGCAAGTATGATTTAGTTTTCCTTTCTTTTCTTCTTCCCCATCACTCCAATCCTTCTGTTAGACACTACTAACCCTTGGAACTAAAAATTGTTGTATTCTTTAGCATGTCCTCTTAAAAAACTGTTCATTTTGAAAACACCTAAAATCAATTCCTCCTATTATCATACCTTTCAATGTAAACTTTATAAATTAAAATTAATTTGGACTCATTCCAACTATATTCAATGATTCAAAATTAATTCTATCCAACTTTTTTAAAAAAAAATGGACTAGAATCATTTGCTTAATTGAGGCGCTAGGGCACACTGTCGTTTCTTAATTGAGAGGCATCCTTTACAAATGTGCCTATATATCTATCTATCTATCAACATCTATCACATGAGCCCTTTGCATAGTTGCCTGTGCCATTTAACTCAAACCAAATCTGAACAATCTCATCCCTTTATGTGCATTCAAAATATGAAGCAATTATTTGATTTTGTTTTTACCTTATCATATATATATATTCCGAGATAGTACTAGAGTAAAAGCAACACTATCTTGTCTTTCTCAAAAGAATTTTGAAGATAATCTGAATCAGCAGTTCTAACCTACAATAGTTTGTTCAGTCAATTTTTCTATGGGTATAAAATTAAATGTGTATGTGTAATGCAAGTACTAGTGTAGTGTCTGTCATTTCAATATAGTGTCAGTGATTACCGTGACTTTTAACATAAAAGCTCACAAAAGGGAAAAACAGAATGTCACGGGACTGAAACTGTTGTTTGTCATGTTCCACCAAAATTTTCTTGCTTGCTAATCAGCTCTTTGTTGAGTTTTGTTTGTTTCAAGACAAGCCTTGATTGGTGACATGGCATAACCCCTTTTCGTCACTCCCTTATAAGCTGCACAAAAACAAGGCATATATATACTCCCATACATCCACAAGTCTCATTCAGCAAAAGGAGTAGATAAGGAGCTCTAGTGAAGTCTATACTTGTCTTAGAATTGTTTTCACAACTTCAACTCTTGTTTCTTCTTCTGAAGCAAGTAACAAGAGCATGGAGGTGGATTTCAAGTCTCCTTCCCTTGAAAAGACAGAAGCTGCTGAGGCTGAAGTAGAAGAAAACATGCGCTTTCACAAGTCTCTTCAGGTTCATATATAATATAACTATATCTATCTAGTATCTATATATGCGCATGTACTCTGTTGTATTGTATGTATTCTTTTTGTTGTTCTAGAATTCTACAGTTTTTCAATGAAGTTCCATATTTTGGTTAGGGGTGTTCGCGGGTCGGTTCGGATCGATTTTGGCCAAATTTAAGACCCAACCCAATCAAATTTGATTGGTTCGGTTCGGTTCGGTTTTCAGGAAAAAAAAAATTGAAACCCAACCCAACCCAATCCATCCCATTCATGAACAGTTCGGTTCGGTTCGGATCACCGGGTTACCCATTTAATTTTTTTTTAGAACTACTATTTTATATCACAATTCTTTCAAATATCTCATACAATTAACACAATATTATCAAATGTATGAAAATGGTAAAATTGATTCATTTAATACTATCAACATAATATTCTAAAATAGACTTATAATATAAATTAAAACAAAAGATTTTTGAACAAAATTTACTATAATAGTCTGAATCACAACTGTTTCTTACAAACCAAGTTTTGTAATAACCAAAATATAAGAGATGCTTTTTGCTTTGTCTTTTAAGCCGGATCTCAAATGTATTGGTAAGGATCTCTCCCCTGCCTATTAGGAGGGCTGATAGTTGCTTGCTTGTCTAGCTCAGCCCCTACTAAGCTTTCCGGTAGGCATCAGTAAATTAGATTATATTATTATCAATTCTCACTTACTTCTGTAAAAACTTCTTCCCCCTTGCAATTCCAACTCGGCCAGAGAATCAAAGGGCAGATGATATGTCTTTCTATCCATCCTGATTGTTGGATAGAAATTGAAATCCGACTTTATGCGAGCAAGGTTCAAAACAATATAATCCGTCCTTCTATAAATCGAGAAAAAACATTTATCCAAAAGATTTATTCATTACTACTACATAAAACACTACATTACATAAACAACCACATATGCCTTTCCTAGAGAACCAGAGCTTTAAAAACATCATGTTATGCTAACTACATTAATGATTTTCGAAACAGAAATAAGTCAAAGGGTAGGCCTTAACAGGTAGAAAGAAGATAAAGAAACTACTTTTTTTTTCTTTTTTCTAGTCTCTTAGAAACAATTAAATGATGGAATTTTTGAAAAATAATTAAAATGAATAAATTAATTTTGATCCATGCAACAAGTTTAATATATTTTAATTTATAGCAAATAGTAGCTAAAAATTATATCAAATTTGATTGTTAATGATAATTAGGAATGTGTTTAAAACGCTACTAATTAGAATTTATCATCTATATAATATTCAAGCTCCATTATTCATGACTCACGAGCATATATATCAAATCCAAACAAATAGGTACCTCACAAATTCTTTTTTAAAGGCAAAGCGTTTGGGTAATATAGTAATATAACAATATAGCATTTGTGTACTATTCAATATTAATCGCAATATAGCAACAAAGAATCACACTTACCCACGACGGAGTTTCAATGGCGAACAAAAATGCCTCAAGTAGAGTGATTGGTAGCCAAAGCCAGACGATAAGTACGAACCCAAAGGGATTCTAATGAGAATCCAGACAAAGGATTCTAATGCAGTTGCAGAGAAGGAGATGAGATGAAAGGGTAACAGAAGTGCAGAGAAGGATGAGAGAATAAAAAGAAACATAAATCCTAAAGATAAGATAAGATAATATGATTATGGATTGGGCTTCATTGAGCCCACACATTTACAATACCACACTTTTTTTATTGTCAATTTTTTTTTAATTTTTAATATATATATATATATAATAAAATTTATATTATTATTACGGGTTAACAGATCTGGTCATCGGGTCAACGGATCTGTAAATCTAAACCCGTGACCCAACCCGTATATGAACGGTTTTGATCGGTTCGGTTCGATTTTGACCCAAATACATAAATGACCCAACCCAAACTGTTCGGATCGATTCGGATCAGATCGGGTTCACGGGTGACCCGTACCCGTGAACACCCCTAATTTTGGTGGTTATGGTGGTTTTTAGGAGCTAAGAGAATTGCAGTCTCAGTTGCACCATGCTGCAGATTATTGTGAAACAACTTTCTTGAAAAGTGAAGCTAAGAGAGAGTGAGTCCTTCCTACACTCTTATACCTATCTGAATGTTATTTTCTACCTTTGGCTTCAGCCTTGTGTTTTTATCTTTGACAGTTTGCTATCAGGTTCAGGATTCATTTTCCCTATGGTGGTCCATGTATGTAGACATGACATGTGACCAGGCATGTCTACATGGAAAGATTTTATCCTTTTGTTGAATAATTTGCTAACATTTCACATTTGTGGCCAGTGAGGGGCCTTTCTGAGTGTCACCCTGGTGTTGCACCAGCCCATATAAGTGCAGGCTTGGGCTTAGAAGTTCATTTTCCACCCTTGTTTTGGGTTAAAGTTGTGTCCCCAATCAATAGACATAACCATAAAGTTTTGGCATAACATAATACACAAATCAATGAATGTAAATAACTAGAATTTTATTTTAATGCATTGACAGACTGTCATTCAACCATAAATTGTCATATATGATTAATTAATTGACTTTTATAATAACTCTTCCATGCATGAAAATTAAATTTTAATAACCATGTCTATGTGTGCTAATTTAGGAAGGTATGAATATGAAGAGAAGTATATAGTTCACACTAGATATTATTGTTGTAGTGCTTTTAGAATGTCACACAATTTGCTAAGAAATCCAAGAAATATGGTACGAAAAGTTTAGATTTTATACTGTTATTCCTTTTTTTAACATTGAGCTTTCTAATTTTTATTTAGAAAAAAAAAATGTTTGTCGGAGGGAATTATGACCTGCGACTGATTGGGATATGTGTTTCTTGCAGTGTGTTGGAAAATACAAAAGAATACATATGCAGGGTCATGGTCACTGTAGTTGATCATCTTAGGAACGTCTCGTCTAATCTTGATGGCCTTATTTCTCAAACAAATGCATTTTATGAGGCTGAGTCTAGAATCCAGTGCCTCAAACAAGTTAGTATTATTACTTTGCACTTGCTCAAAATATGCATAATGTTATCTAAAACATTATGAATTTTCATAAAATAGAGGATAATAGTATTACTTTGCACTAGCTAATAGTTTTATGTTTATTTTTTTGATTAATTTATATTTGTTTGAAAAAAACAACTTGTTAGTAATGATACATATAAATCTTATGAAAAATTTATGATCACAATATAATGTACAAATCTAATGTTAAGAATATCACTATCATAAAATAAATGCTTCAGTGGAGGAGAAAAAATAAATTAAACTTTAACATATCAATAACAGTTATTGATGATGGTCTTTTCGAGAGAGACTTTTCTCATGTGAACAATATGCTGATAAGCTTGCACTCACAAAAATGAGATGGAGGGAGAAAGTGCCAGGACTCCATACACGATACTTATCATCACGTAAATATTTAATGCCGCACCTCTTGATTCTTTTGATTGGGACAAAAATGATTGAAATCAATTACATTATATTGTTAGTCCATTATATATAGTTTTTCCATTTTATCTCATTTGTTTTTACTTGCTTTCCATGATCAGCACCCATCCTTGAGAGATCAAGCAGCGAGGAATTAAGGTATTCATTCCTCAATAGTCAATACCCTCATGAATCTGACAATAATTAATGTCAGAACCAAGGAAGACCATGGTATTCTCATCATGAAAATGAACTATATTTTACATTTCAGTTTGGTCTTGATTATATTTTATTTTTATCCAATGCAGAGATTCTAAAACTGAAGACCTCTCAAAATTAGATGATAAACACATACTAGAAAAACATCAGGATTTGCCACTCTTTTTGTACACCCAAAAGCCACATGGAGATAAGAATTTGAAGCCAACCAGTTTTACTATATTGAAGGAGCATAATTTGACCATGGGTACAATATTGTTTTTTTCTAATGGCAACAGTATAATATTTTGTTCTTCTACATGACTTTCTTTGAGTTGCATCTCTAACATGATTTTCTTTCTATTCTAAAACTATAGTGGTACCTGTTCGGGACGGTTTGTCAGTCCTAACCAAAGTTTCAAATCCTACATTTCATTTTCAAGTGAGTTTGTTTTCTATACTCTTTCCTGTTTCATGTTCATGATGCTTGTTACGTAATAAACTGGTTTCTCCCCGAGTCATAGATTTGTAATCGTGAAAGGCTTGTTTTTATTTTCTTTTGTAGGGTTCCCCGAAGGTTGCACGCCATAGAAGATCCTTGCATGGCAGTGACATCTTATGGCTCATACGGCGTACTAAAAGAATCCAATGAAAAACAATGTTGCCTATTGCTTCATGAGCTATTAGCCTTAAGTACTCATGGTGCTGGTGGTCTATCATTTTCATGTGGCAGTTCAATGTTAGCTGTTTGATTCAGGAACCAAGCATTATTTGCAAATATTTATATTTTGAGGCACTGTGAAGTAGTTATTTATGCAATTTTGGTAGAAAATATTATCATGGTTATAATGATTTATATTTAGCACATGTGAATGTTCATACTCATTGAACTTAAAACTTTTGAAATGAGCAGACTTTAGGTACCAACAGCCTGCAAATTGGGTTCCAAGTGCAACCAATGAGCTTAAAAAGAAAGGGAGAAGATTTCAACAATGATTTTACCAGAAGGACTATCAATCTTCCACTATTTTGAAATTTGAAGTAAAGAAATAAAGAATTTACAATCAGTCCAGCAATTACACAATCTAAGTCTGTATGGCATAATGTACAAGGCGGTTTCAGTAAGAAGCATAAGACCCAATACATAATTATATACAAACTTCCCTTTCCATGGAAGGAAGGGATCGGAACACAAGAGTTTCTAATCAAGTAGGGTCCTAACTCCAACATAACCAATGCTCAATGAGTGTTTACATGTGCATTGTAACTTCCTTTTTTATGTGCTCCAATCTTTTTCTCCTTCCCTATTTTGTTATCGATATTAATGTCGAGCTATGGGACTTTTTAAAGCATTCAAGTACTCAAGCTTCTCCAAATAGTATGATTTCGATGGAGTTGCAAGTTTAGGAGATTTAGTTATACTCTTTTCATCTTTTTCTTTCACGTACTCTTCTAAGTCTCCTGTGGAGTTAGTTTTCTTTATGTCACTCCCGCCCTTGGTAGAACTCCAACCCATGAAATCTGAGAGAGTCATTGAAGATGGTGTCTCTGAAGATTGTGAGTAGCTATTCTCATCCCCAGAGTTTGGGGAAGTCTGCTCAGTCGCCACCGGTGAAGAATCCAATGAATACCTTCTGCTGCTCACTGCCAATGAAGGGTTCTTTGTCACTGAATCAGCATACAAGACATCATCAATCCTTGACATAACTGTGTAAGCCAGGCTTTCTATTACTCTTGAGTAGCTCTCTAGAATGGCTTGTCCAACATCCTGTGCTCATTTTGGAAGCATTCAAATTTTGTTAGTGAACATCTAATTTGAAGACATATACTCCCTCTATCCCTATTTACAAGACATAGTCAACAAATTTTTTTGTTCCTCATTATAAGATTTTATTTCATTTCTCTTGTGCATTAATTATTTTTTTACTAAAATATCCTGAATTGTCTCTTTTTCTCTCCTATGAAAATTGGAGAAGATGAATAGATTCTCAATAAAATTAAGGATAAATTTGGAAAAACATTATAATTATAGACAAATTTAATGCTAATAACTGAATTAACCAACTTTCTTAATAAACATAAATCAGTCAACTATATCTTATAATTAGGGATGAAGGGAGTAATAATTAATATAACATGAACAAACAAACTAGTTGCAAAGTTGCTTTCACCTTGTTGTATTGGATTTTGCTAATGTCAAGTGAAGATTGTGGAAGTCCTGGGAACTGATGTTTGAGCATCAGCAATATTGTCTCAGCTCTCTCCTCAAAGAGTTCCCTCTTCTCAATGCTCACTGCTGAACTCCATGCAGACTTACTATCCTTGTTGTTCATCTTCCTTCTCCATATCACTATGGAAGCTTCAATCCTATTCTTGAGGTCAAGCACCTTATGCTCTGTGGACATGTCCATTGTTGAGAGAAATTGCCCAGGATCAAAGTATTCCACTGTAATGCTCTTATAGACTGATTCACCAAGGCTTTCTCTACCATTCTGCCAAAGACATGAAGGAGAAGATTGACCCAAGTTACTAGTTTTGAGTTCTATAGAAATGATTAAGCCAAGTAGAAATCCTTAGTTTTGGTCTAATGGGTCCATTTGTTACAGCATTTTTTTTTTTGTAAAAGAGATCACTTCTATTTATAAAAAAATAAGAAGCTGAAAAGAATCTAAAATCAGAAGCTATTTTGAATATTTTCTCATAAAATCAGTTTTTTCTTTTAAAAAAAGTAATAAATTAGCTTGTGCTTTTTTTTAAAATCTCTAAAAAACTTAACACTGAATAATTTTACATCAGAATTACTTATTTTTTAATCTGTGACAAACTAGCCCTATATTACCTTGGGGAGAGATTCAATGTAGTTTTCAGGGATCTCCATTTCTGATAGTATTTGAGCATTTATTGCCATGGCTGCTTTAAGCACTTGGTTGACATTGTCCTTCTGGAACTGTATCCATTTTCCGGCCGGTTCTGACATCCCTGTTGGGGGAACTTTAACTGTTGGTAGCCACCATTTGTCACTCTTCCTTTGGCTGTTAATATAACCCTCAGAATTCTCATCATTTCTAGAGACATACCAGAACTCATTTTGATCTCTAAAGTTGTCCAACGTGTCCTGTTCCATTTGCTATCTGGTTAGTCCACAGTGGCTGAAATGAAGTCATTTGAACAATAGTGATTCAGATAAGATTTAGCTACTTACAATGAGCATTGCATCAAGCTTTCGCAAGGCAGGGATGTTCATGAGCAGATCAGTTCGTTGCCGTGTAGTCATGATCTACATAATGTCAGATCATATCACTTTGTATGTATGACAAAAATGAAACCAAGATTTTTGGACCTCTCATTTATTGTTATACAAGGTTGCATACCTCCATGCTTGTTCCATCCTTAGCTATCTGTTGTGATGGAGCAAATTCAACAATGTAATCAGTTACAGATAGAAGCCACTCAATTTCTTTTCTCCACCTGGCCTTTATTTCTGAGGACATTGGCTCCAGCTTTGATTGTTCTCCGAAAACAGATGCTGCATTGAATCAGGAAACAAATTATTGAATGGAAATTTCATTGAGACTTAAAAGAACACATTTCAGTTAGTCACAGTTATAATATACATGTGCTTGACTTTGAATTGAGATGACTACACTATCTATTAATTTTATAGAAATCAAGCCCCATGATTGAAATCACACTTTCTCTTCCAAAAAGAGGAAACCATTTCAATCCCTTTACAAGCTAGCAGGAGCAATAGAATAGTCAATTGGCATACAAAGATTGGAGGGAAAAAAGGGTATATACCGGCCAGGTTTGTTATGGCATTTGACAAAGCCAATGCTGAAGAAACACCATTCCCTGCACCAGACATGTCTTCTCCTAAAAGCAGCTTAGCAAACCTTTCCTTCATCAAGTCAGCTTCTGAAATAAAAGCACAAAAAGTTTTTTTTTTTAGCATTTTGTGCTTAGTGTTATTGATGATCTTCTACTAACTACTAAGAAACAGTTTATGATCTTATTTCATCACTTTGAGGGTGATCAGACTAATTTAACTGCAATCTGAAATCCAGACACAATCATGACTTGGCTTAAAATTTAAAGAGCAAATATACCAGTTGGTGGCTTGGGAGGCATTCTAGGTGCTTCAATACCAAAGCTTGCTGCTGGACTATGATCACTATTGAACTGAATTTCAAATTGCTGATCAAGTGAGCTTCTAGACTCAAAGCTTTTTGAGTAAATCTTACTATCACTTTCACCTGCTTCATCATGATCCTTATCAAATAAACCTTGGATATGTTTCCCTGGGATCTCAAACATCTTCCTGAAATGAAAAGACTTAGACTTCTGCATGCTGATTTGGTGATGAAAAGCTCGAACCATCGTTGATTAAACCAACTTAGATTGTCACACTGTCACCTTTGTTTTATAAAAAAAACAAAGGAACAAGTAATTGGGTGTTGAAATGTTGGCCTTGAAGATATGTTTGTTTTGTTCCCTCTTCTTGATTTTTTTTTTTTAAGTACTATTTGTTCAATGTGAGAAAGAACAGAAAGAAGGGAAACAAAAGAGAACCCTTCAATCAAAAAGAGATGTTAAAGAATGTCAGCAAAAAGTATAGGAGAAAATGAATAACTTAATGTTGTTTCAATGAATTGTGGTGTACATGTTTGAAGCAGAAAATAGTAGGGTTGGTTTGAGGGCAATAATCTGTTGAATTTGTTTTATGAATGAATGGAGGTTAATACTTGTCATTGACTACCATAAATGACAAGGAAAATCATATATCTAACTATAGCAGTTTTCTTTGCTTGATTCTAGATACGTCTTATCATGATAACCAATGCCAAAAATGTAAAAACAGATTGAAGGAAAAGAAAATGAACGAGTGAATGGAGAATGGAATTTAGACAACTGCATTTAATGGTTGTCATGTTTTCTGTTAATTTGAAATCAAATTTGGATTAATTTCCGGAGAGCCACGAAATGAGGTGACTCTAATTAGAATAGAGCAACCTAGCTAGGTGGGAAACAGTTTAATGTAACTCCCTGATCTAATTCTTACGCATTTTTCATAAACCATAGTGGTATGTGTGTGATGTCTATTTTCTACATAAACGAGAGAGATAGGAAGAAAAGATAAAGTAGTGTGAGATATCATTACTTGTTATAACGTATAATAATGAAAATTGACATTGGTGGTAGTAAAAAAACAAAATGCCACATTTTTTTTTCTGTATTCTCATGCATTTAATTTGTATAGTAATGAAAACTGAACTCAAACTCTCATGCATTTAATCTAATACGGGTATATGTCTTATATTTACATGAATAATAACTTTAATCTTCGTTACATATTCATTATTTTGTTGGATACTTATATACTTATATCTATTTCATATATCCGTTACATTTTACTTTTATATAAAGTTAATAAATTAATAAAAAAATTTATTACAAATAAATTAAAAATTCACTTTTAAATTATCAAAACATAATTTTAAAAGCATTCAAATCACCCATAACTATTGGTTTAAATGCTATTGAAAACATTAAATCAAATTGAAACTTGTCTGTTACAAAATTTTTAAACCAAAATATAGCCTTTCAACGTTAAATATTTCAAACCATGCTATAACACTAGTCAACTTTAAAATAAAAAAAACACAATTCAGTTAAAAAAAATCAGTTCTATATTATAAGATTTGTTACGGCCTACTCATCAAAGAAATATTTGTTTCGGCCTAGTCTTCATGCCGATGTCTTGGGAACCAAGTTCCCCCTTGGTCCTTGTTTCTTTACTTTAGTCAGCTCTTGTTTTTGCCTTAGTGTTTCATTCTTTCTCTCGTCTGTAACAAAAAAAAGTTATTAAATTAATAATTAATAAATATATATAATAGATGTAGGGCAAGGCGAGGGGATAGTACTCGTATATGCACCCAACCCAATTAAAATTTGTTGGTAAATAATGTCTTGAACTCATCCCAACAAGCAGGTATTTATCATATTCATTTGTGAATATTTTGTAGGTATTTATAGGGTCTAAGTATATTTTGTTTTTTTTACTTACACTTCTAAGTGTGTATTTGGATGAATGTTGATAAAATTAATTTTGAATGGAATTGATTTCTAAAATTAATTTTGGTTAAAATTGATTTTGAAGTGATATCTATGTTTTGGATTTTTTTATTATAAAATTAAGTTATAAGTAATACTCACTATAAGATTTTTGAACTAATGCAAAAGTTACTCAATGTTTTTCAACTCAATCAAATATGGGTACAAAATCAATTTTAAACTCTTTCTACTTTGTATGGTGGAAACATACTTTCACTGCACTAGTGGGGTTGCGAAAAATATTGTGCAACAAAAGTGTGATTCTGTTGTCTTGACAAACATTGAAAAAAATACTGTGCACAAGGGAGAACTTCGTGAGGTAAGGAGGGAAGAGGGGGAAAAGAGGAAAGTAAGGAAGGAATGAAAAAGGGAAAGAGGAAAGGAAGAAAGGGAGGTGGGTGTCAATAAGGGTATTTTGGTCTTTATAATGTGTTGGTTGGGGCCAATAGCAAATTTGCCGGGGCCAATATCAACTTCCTTTCAAACATCCTTTTCAAGTCCAACTACGTTGGGCTCGTGAGGCTGGAAGACGCAATTCTTTTTCTCCAAATTTTGTTGGATCAATACCAGGGGGGAACTACTATTGGCCCTACCTTCTTTGTTAATGGCCCTATAAATATAAGAAAATACCTACTTACCCCTCAATTCAAACCTTCCTCTTTCCCCTTCACCTTTCCCTGTGCACATAACCCCCCTCTATCACGATCTGACAACCACTGCGCCACCACAAAGCCACCTTTATAACTTCATATGCATCACACACCATCGCCATTGAAATAACAATAGAAATACGATTATGTTGAAACAGTAAAACAAAATCATATATTTTGTTGTTAATTTGAAGATATCAAAACTCCCACCTATATCCCAAAAAATAATCAACCCAAAATAAAAACTTTTAACACCCCCTCTAATGAACAACATAATCATGATTCTGTTGTACAATCATACCACAAATCATATTTTTGTTGTTAATTTTTTTCGACCACCTTTAATATAACAGAACATGTTTTTGTTACGTATTGTTTATTTGCACCCCCATTACATAATGGAAACACAATTTCATTGTACAATTGTACAATGGAATAGTGTTTACGTGAAAAAGGCATTTTTTTGAAGAAAAAAAAGGCCCTTGATAGGGGCCATTAGCAATGACAATGGACCAACAATGACTCCCATTGTTAGGCTATTGGACTTTGTTTAGGCCCAAAATACATGATGGGTGTAGACTAGATTGTATCTACATGATCAAGCATAAGAGCGTAGACTAGATTGTAGCGTCCAAAAAAAATTCGAACCAATTAAGTTCAACCCTTCTATTCTTATGTACACTTTTGTTATTTATTTATTTATTTGCTCAAGACTTTATAATTCTTATATCAAAATCAAACTCCTCAACCATAACCTACACTGCCTGTCCCCTCCACGCTCCTTCTAAGCCAGAATTCGGGGGAAGCTATAACTGGGGAATCAACCGTTGAATTTAGCAATAGTTCGTCTTATTCAATAAGTTTACATGCTGCAGTTGTTCTAAGTTGTTTCACAAAGCATTGGTCATTGGTCAACCTTTAGCCATGGAACTAAGGATAGCCACAACAAAAATATTAAACAATCATTATTGTCAAAAAAGGATTAACAACCACCTTGTTTGGCTTTATCGATCAGCAGTGAAATTCCTAAACCTCTCTGACTATCATTATCTTAATTACCCATGATTATTTTACAATTTTAAATCATCTCCCTTATACGATTCACATGCTGCCTCATGGAAAGACGATGCTCCAGATTAATAATTTAATTATGTAATTAACTATCAATTTCATAAATGCATACATTCTGTAACATATCCATACACGTACATAAAAACAATTAAAGCCTACAAAAGTATCAAATTGAGCATTGAGTGGACAATCTAGATACCAAGATGTCGCATTCCAACACTCATCATGGGTCACAAAAATACAAGGAACAGCAGAAGCTGGCTTTTTATTGTTTTTTCTTTGTGCGAGTGGGACCATGTGTATGAGAATCCGTGTTCACCATCATTCAATCCAGTTAAGAGTTTTTAAACATTGTGATACATTTTTTTCACTGTTCCTTTCGTCTCATAATAATTATCTAACAAGATAAAAAAAAATATTTTAAAATAATAATAATTTTAATTTTTTATGTATTATTAATTATATTTTTTACTTATATCTATTAATAATATGAACTACAAAAATAAAAATGAATTAATGATAAGAAAATTAATTTTATAAAATTGATATTCTTTTTTCATCTATTTATTAATTTTTCTTAATTTTTGTAAAATAATTTAGGATGAGAATTATAATATAACAGAGGAAAGTATAGTTTATTTCATTTTATTTTATTTTAAAATTATTCTTATTTGTCTCTTTGATCATGTACACTTGCCGGCTTGCCCCTTGTCCCATATTATAATTTCTGAGTCAAGCAAATTCATGCAAATGTATTTCATGCAGCGTCTCTGCACAAGCTCAATATGACAAGACACAATAGTACTCAACACATTGTGTGGCAAATGTTGCCACCTATCCTTCTTCTAAATTTAAATTTCAAAATTTGTAGATTGGGATTTTGAAGGCGTTTTTCTATAGATGTGAAAGAAACTTTGGACATCAAAAGAGAATTGCTTTGTTTATGCTGCAATTATTTAATGAAAGGGGTTGGTAGCTAATTAGCTATTGTGTTGTGACCCATCTATATCCTATACTACCCACTACACTAGTCTTCCTTTTGTCTTGATTGTCACACTGAGATACGTATTTGCTAAAATTCATGATATCATATTGGTAACATTTAATTAACCACAAATTTAAAATCAAAGATACCTTCCTCTTTCATGCTTTCACTCCATTTGCTTAACCGGCAGAAGTAGACAGAACATGAAAATTTTGAATTAGATGATGGGGGGTTTGATAAGGAAAAGTTAACAGTGTAAAGCAGAAAAAAGAGGTTGTATTTAGTAGCGAAAAAGCTACACTCATTTTAGTATTGAACACCATAATTGAGGAATGGGCCAAGCTTACACGTAAATTTTTGTTTTCCTTGTTTGTCTAAATACATTTCAGTTGCAATTACACTCACTTTTTCCCTATCGCTGTAATTTTTGCTTTTATAAAACAATGTCCGTTCATGAGGCGGGAAGTGCAAAAACTTTCTTAAACTATTGTCTTGGGATAAGATAATTGATACCATTTATTAGTGGTAAATTTGTAATCTTATTTAGATAATCGAGAAGTTTTTGTTTTTATTTATTTATGCATATGTTTGTAAAGAGTATATCCAATTGTTCACTGTGACTAACTCCTTCAGAGAATTGAAGACACTAGCCTTCCTTTCAAATAGTTTATTGTTTTTTATAATTCAAATGTTGATCAATTGCTTAAAGAAATCGACTTTATTGCTACTCGGACTAATCACTCTTTAGTACCAAGATGTTCTTTTATATTAATATAATATTATTTTACAAATACTCTTGTTAATTTGGAGTTTTATATCTTTATTAGGCGCCTTATGGTGTGGAAGTTTCAATAGTAAATTAATTTTTTTTAAGTTGTACGAAAAAAGAAAGTACTATGATGCTTGAATAAATAACAATTAATTAGGTATATATAGACGATTATTGAATTGCAACTACCATAATTCTGTGCTCAATTTGTCGGTTTAAGTGTCTTGCATAGGAGTAGCGGAGCATTGAACTCTAAGTTGAACCCTTTTTTAAAATAACAAACACTGTCTTCAATTCAAATTTGCAACCAAGCAAGGAAAAAAAAAACTGGTGAGATTCAGTTACATTTATTATAGGGACCAAGTGCAGAGTTGTGAAATGCAACAAGAGTCCTGTGACTGAATTTAAAAAAAAAAAAAGCCATTTGAATAGCTTGTTTGAACCTTGAGGGTACCAACGGACAGGTGTAAAATACAGATGAAGCTCAGTCGAATGGTGAAAACTTCGAATTGATTGTAGATAGTGACTTATTTAGGGAAACAAAACCTGGTGGTTATTAGAGTTTTTTGTATGAAAATGTAAGTCCCCGCACCCTCAATCATTACCTAGAAACTTTTTTGTTTAACAAAAAAAAACTTTCTCTTATTTATTTTCTATGGTTTCTTATGATATTGAATGCATTGGGTTAGACTAAGTTTTATTAGTAAACATATACTAATAAGGTGTTTAAATGGAATTTTCAAATTTAGAGTAACCGTGTTTTGAATTTTGATACAATTGTAGTGAAAGGCTAACACGCATCACACTAAAGCTAATTTATAAAGCTTCAACGTCTTTATATATTAAAAGAATTTGACACGAAAATTATTACATTCATGTGTTTATTAATTGAAACCAGGCATGTAATGTGGTCACTAATGTAAAAATTCAACATACTAAATTAATGTTTTGATTAAATGTTTCTTTTGTAAAAATTGGACAGTATTACTAGGTGATGTTTTCCTTTGATAATGAGGGACTTTGGCCGGCAAATTTCCCGTGGTATGTTGTTAATTATTTAGGGACTTTTGGTTGGTTGATTTAGCTACTTGTCATTACTTATATTTTTAATATATATGCTCTGCAAAATGACGAATCAACTTTATAGGTATGAATAAATATTGTTCAAAGCTACTACTGTACATGACAACATGCAATCAGGAATTTTTCAACATTAAAGATGTAGGTGGGGTTATATGTCTTCCAACTAATGCAATACTTCGTACTTAGTAGTAACATTTCGCCTTTAATGAATATTATTATTATAAGTGGCACAAAGGTTCATATGAGGTGTGTGAACAATGAATGGATTGGTTTGCTTTCTGTTCGGTGAACCAAATGCCCTCATCAAGGCTTTATCAAACAAAAACAGGTCTATGCACAAGATTTTCAGTACTCTTGTATGTTTTATTTTTTTAATTTATTTTTTGAATTAAAAATTAAAAAGTTTACAGAATAAAAGATTTTTTTTTTGGTACATAACTTATAAAGATAATTCTACTCAAATCGAATAAAATTATTATAAATGATAAAAAAAATCGACAATAAAATTGTTCTTTTTATGTATTTAATATATTTACATATTTATGTGTCAACTAATAAAAATTAATTACTAACATTTTTTTGATATAAAGAAGAAAATAATTTCATATTTATAATTAAACTTGAAACTATCAGCTCGTTAAACTAGAACAACATTATATCAATTATATCAATTGACGTAAGTTTTGGTGATACAAAATAAAAGAATTAAATCAAATGTGAGAAAGGAAATGTTACAAAAGTATAAAAAAAAAAACATTTCTCCAAATTTACCGATGGAAAACTAGTTTCCATAGGATGATAGGATGATTGAGATTGAGACCATAAGTCAAAAAATTTAATAAAAATGATTCCTTCATATTAGCATTAAATCTTGAGAATTTGGTTAGCAGATGGAGTTATATGCCGGCAAATTTAGACTTTAGTTGCCGCGTAGGGACAAGTGGATCTTTAGTAATTAAAAATTCATCCCAGGCAAGCATTTGACTAACAACAGAAAGTTTTAACAATTATAATACTTTTATTTTTATATTTATTCATTACACACGAATTATGTTTATCACACACACATATGTAACCAGTGACTAAAATATTTAATAACAAATAATTATAATAAAAATAATTTAAAAAATGTTACAGTCAAGAAGGCTTTGATTAGTGATACATAGGGGCTAAAAGCCAAAATCAGAGATTATATATTGAATACAACTAGGAGCTTGATGCAAACACTATTATCACCTAACTAGATTGAAGACCATATTTTTGCAAGAAAATCAGCAACTTGTTCCCCTCTCTAAAGACATTTCATAATTTCTAAGAATCTGCTGGCGGATTTATGTTTAATTCAAATTTTATAACAACTTAAAAGTTTAAACTATAGTTCAACGTACTCACGTTGATATGTGCTGACCAATAAAAAAACTCACATTAATATGTAACATTTGTGACTGTTATTTAAAGTTAAATAAAATTATATTTAAATCATTAAATGTAATTGATATATATATATATATATATATATATATATATATATTAATTTTAACTAATGTGATTAAGAGTTCGATTACTAAGTTCATGTATATCACCTTTTTAAATAGATTTTAATACTTAAATGGTTATTCTTAGTTTCCAGCTAATGGATACTCTGGTTTAAAAAAAAAACTATAAATTTACATTAAAACTTATATATTTCATTAAGAATGACGATAATTAATTTTTCAATACCAAGATAAACACAACTTAGTAGAACTAGTAATAATTTTATTTATTAGGTTCAGATGGATTGTTCAATTCCTAGTTTTTTTTATATTCTCGTTTGTACCAATTATTATCTGCATCTGCAGTATTTTAAGACACTTTTTGTATGTCAAGCTATGCGACAAAAGATAATCATAAAACCTTCGATTCACATAAAATAAAGAAATAAGACGTAGGAGGCAAGGTTCCATACTTCCTTCTATTCAATAATTCACAGTATATCAAAAACATTTTTTTAATATATGAATACCGTATGCATTATGCTAGCATTTAGCATGCTTCAGATGTCATATTACTATAATCTCATTAATAAAAAAAATGTCATATTATAAAGCCAATCATTTACGTATGACAGCAGATAACGAATTTAACCTTAATCAATGGCCCCTAGCTGACCAATCTCAATCTTCATAACAGTAAAGTGCCGTGAAGACCCGGTTTCTAACTACATTATTTATTAATTAATTCATTTTTCAAAAAGTGCCTCATAAAAACACCCTTTTTGTGGTAATTTTATTTTTAAAATAATAATAATGACATGATAACTTTAGAAGAAAAGGAAGTACCAATTTTTTTTTGTTTTCATCAACTGGTTTTGCGTGGAGCCATTTTTCCACTCTGTGACTGTCTGACCCGGGTGCTTTTGAAACAGGCTTTGCTTTGCTTCTTTGGCACTCTGCAACCATTGTGTACTACCAAAGCCATTTGCTGCCATTTTTCACATCCATAATCTTTCAGTGATTTTCTTGTCTCAAAACAAAACCCTTTGAACAATACTAAGACTCTAAGCAGAAACACACACACACACACTTTTTTTTTTTTGGAAGCTCAATGTTGCTACTATCTACCCTTCTCACAATCACAAAGTCAATGCTCCCCACTTAACTGTTTTGTTTCTCCTATGTGGATCTGAGTCTCTTGCTTGCACCTCATTCCCTTGGATGAAGCTTCTCTAAACCTTCCTGGCTTCCTTACCGTAAATGTAACTTCTGTTTTTTCTTAATGTTTTCTTTGTTTTTCATGAGTTTCTCATCTGGGTTTGGGATTGGTGCTGCTGATAGTGATGAACAGTTGAAACAAAATCAAGGGTAAGTGTAGCATGAAACCATGAATTCTTACTTATTTTTGGATTCAACTGTTGCATTTTTTTTGTTGAGTTTTGAGGATGAAAACCAAGGGTGGTGAATGTTTGGTTTCATCATCAACTCTGAGGAGAAACAAAAAAAAAAAGTGTATTTTTTTATTAATCTGGAGAAGAAAAAAATGGAGTATGAATCACAAAAATATTTAAGCTTGCCATTGGATTAGTGAAAATTATGAATATGAGTGATTGAAGTTAGAGTTTTTGGCATTATTTCAAAGTTAGGTCCATTCTGATTTCGGTGGAGAATTACTTACTGATCTCCAACTCTCTTTCTGTACTTGCTTCATGAATCCAATTGGAAACATGTGCAAATAGTTTAATTTTCAATATTCGAGTGTGCTAATGATCGAGACTGTTTGTTTGTTTCTAAGTTGATCTACCTGCTTTGTTTTGCTAGAATTGTTGTTTTGATGAGGACTAATTAATTAATTGCACATGTTTCAGTGGGACAACAAAAAAGCCTTATTTTTGTCTGATGTAGACAAACTGTGAGATCCTAGAGGACAAGACCATGTAAGTCTTCTGTGAGATTTTAATAACAATCGGGATTTGTTTTGGTTGTTAGAATATTACCAGCCTCCCAGTTTGTTGATGAAATTTCTGTGACAGAATATCCCCCTCAAGACTCAGTCATGTATAGACCATTCATGACATGTGATGATCCAAAAGGGGTTGTTGAGTGTGGGGCAATAAGGAAATACAGGACCAGTTCTCAGAAAATGAAGGAAAAGACAAAAAATAGGAGGCCGGCTGAGACATCCTTCGCAAACAAACAAGACAAAGAAGAGAAGGTTTCAAAAGGATCTACAGAAAGGTCTTTTGATCCATCATCCTTGCAGCTCATGGAGGTATCCAGAGGGGCTCAAAGGTTGAACAACATGATTGATTCATGGTCTAGGGGTCTTGGGTATGATGGAAGGTCTGAAGATATAGCAAAGGATTTGCTAAAAGGGGCTCTTGACCTGCAAGAGTCTCTACTGATGCTTCGGAAGGTGCAAGAGGCTTCACAACACATGGCTAGTTTGAAGAGAAGACAAAATGAAAAACCGGAAAGAGGCAGATTTGATGCCAAGGTGATTGATGGAACTACGCATTGTGATCATTTTGGTGAACAGAGCTATCCAATGGGGTTCCAAAGGCGTTGGCCTTCAGCTGATGGTTCTTCAAGTAGTTGCAATGAGGAGCTTAAGAAAGTGATCAAAGAGAGCCTGGTTAGGCAAAATTTGTTCACAACCACTGAAGGGTTGGATTCAGCATCCACATTCCGCTCTACAAACTCAAGCCAGTCTTCTGTGGCTTGGAATGATAGGCTTTCTGATTCTTCGTTCTCACCAACAACTTCAAGGAGAGAAAGAGGATCCAATCTGGTTGCCAAGCTGATGGGTTTGGAAGAAGCCTCTTCAAGATCATTTCCAGCTGTTATACAGAAACAGTTGGAGAGTTCAAAGGTTCTGAATCACAAGAGGCCTGTATCTGACATAGATATGCCTAAGGTAAGAAAAAATGTTGAGAAGGTTAATCTAGAACATAAGATGACCTTGAAGGAAATTCTTGAGACTACTCATTTCAATGGACTTTTAAAGAGTCCTGTCAGAGAGCCTAAGGTTCAGGTCCATCATTCCATTGATCCACATTACAAACATTTTGGTGATTTACCTCCCATTGTACTTATGAAACCTCGATGTACTCCATATCGAGAATGTGTGAAAAGTTATGAGCATATTGTTCCTCCAGAAGAGTTTTCCCTTAGAAATCTAAAAGCAAAATTTGTCCCTTCCAAAGTATTCAAACACAGAGAAGGCTCAACCACCAACATGGGAAAGAAAATGGAAGAACATGTATCCAAAGGGCTTGCCAAAGAGGAAAGAACTAAGCTCTTCAGAGAGGTTGAGGAGCTGAAGGAAAAAGAAATCAAGCCTATTGAAAATGAGAAGGCTCCAGGAGTTCATAGTCATGTCAGTCACAAATCACAGGTAAATGAAACTGTTGATAAAAAAGCTAAGGTAAAGACCATTACCACTAGTAGAAAGCTATCAGAAAAGGAGATTTCAAAACCCAAACAACAACAACAAATCATTATCCCACTATGTGAGGTTCCAAAACCCAAAATTGTGACGAAATCTCAAGATCAAGGAGAAATTAGCTCTACAAGTTCAAAGTTGAGGAAGCCACAAAGTGGGTCCAGAATTGACAAGAATGAGGTTCCCAACAGAAAGACCACTGCTTCAAATTCAAACACCATCTCAAAACCGAAGAGTCAAAGAATCAGTAATACCAATTCCAAGGAGCAGAAAAAGAATCAGATGAAGAAGCAAAAGCCTGTTGTTGCTGAGCCTGAAGCAGTTAAACCAGTTGTAAGTTTACTTTTGCTCTCATTTTTTGTCTCTAGTGAATGTAACAGTATTGAACCAACTGTAAGAAAATTGAGATTGGGTTAGTAATCCATGAATGAAGGCCGTAAATCTGAATTTTAATTCATTATTCTTCTGAACGTGATGAACAGTTAGGACCAGAAGAAGCAGATAGTCTTGATGTTTCTTGGAAAGATGATTGCCCTGAGATTAGAATAATCACTACAATAACAGATGATCTTGCGGTGGAGCATGAAGAAGTATCTGCATCTGCAAATAAGATTATAGGTAAATTTCTCTCAAGTTAGCATCATTAGTGCCACATATTAAATGATTACATGATGAGAGGTTATGCATGTAATGTTTTTGGGAAAAAAAAGTATGGATAAACAGCTCATATATAAAGAGAAAATAGTCAGTAGTCTATACATCGATGGTAAGTTTATTGGCTTGTAAAATAACTACCTTAAAATTCATACCTACCATGATTTCTATAGTGTAAATTATTTTACACCGAGAGTGCATGGATATAAAACTCAACTAAATCATAAGTTTCTTCATGAATCATGCATAGCAGGTATATTTTTACATAACTTATATATCTTCCTTTTTGATATATTGCAGAAATTTGTGAGCAAAGCCAGAGTTCTTCAAGTGATGATATTTTGATGCTTAAGTCTGAACATGAAAATGATTCTATCCCTGCTGAGGAAGCTCATAGCATCACCAATATCAGTGAAACCAATCATGAGCCTGACAAAGACAGTTCTGAGCTGAAATATTTACTTCTAACAAATCAGTCATTTATTGGACATGCAGAAGAGCTCCTCAATCTTGATGTTGACTGTCCCAAGATCCTACCAAGAAGTAAAACTAAGGAAATAGCCAATCTCAGACTTTATTTAGATTGTGCAAATGAACTCACTGAGCGAAAAAGCCTTCAGGGGGCACAAGCAGTTCACCCTTTATTGCTAACTTGTGCAGGGCATTCAAGATATCACATCTCTTTAGGGAGGTTGGTTGATGAAGTCTATAGTGCCATTGAGCATCTAACATCTTACAGTGAAAAACTAGCTTCAGGTAATATCTATGCAATGATGGAGAGGGATATAAAGAGCAACAATGGACTGATAAATGGAATATGGAACTGGGGTTGGAGGCATGGATTTTCCGCAGATGAAGTTGAGCAAGTTATCAATGAAGTAGAGAACCTAGTTTTAGGTGAATTGATTGAGGAGGTAATTGTAAATTTATGATTACATATTTTGAGACCATGTATACAGCCTTTAGATATCAGCATCTTCACCTTGTATATAAGGACTCATTCAATTGATACAAGAAAGAAGAGTTGAACCCCTTGGCTGCAGAAGTCGCATAATTTTGCTATGAATGGCTTTTGTCTTAGAATAATACTACCTTCGATCCTGTATATAAACAACAATTATCTAATTCATCAACAATAATAAAAATAGTTAGATTAACTTATCATAAATTTTAGTTTTATTCCATGACTATGGTTACTTTTCAAAAGATAATTTTTCAACCAATGAAAAGACACCACTTTTATGAAAAAATGAATGTAATTATTAGGGGTAAAAAATAAATTTAGCAATAAAAAATTACCTTTTTTTTTATATATAAGACTGGAAGTAATATAATGATACTCATACCATTGGATTATCTATAATGCACATGCTAATTTCAAGCTATTGGAAAATGTGGAAAAGAAATTGAATTATAGGCATGCAATTTTAACCAATTACTATTTTCTAGGGTGATGATGTGTTTGGTTCTAACCTGAATTGAAACTTATAAAAAATAAATCATGATGCATGAAGATAAAAGATATATATATATATATATATATATATATATATATATATATATATATATCATTTGAGTCTTTGTAATACATGAATGCTCATATTTTATTACCCATTAAAAAATATGGATTGAGTGATATACTGAATTTTGATTTATTTTGTCAATCACATTAGATTCGAACCAATTAGTTAGTATAAAAGAATTACTTTTCAAAGCATTTCAAAATTTCAATATAAACCATTATTATTTTAATTACTTTAATGATTTTAGAGTCAATGTATCTAAGCCCATAACCTGGACCCATCTCGCGCAGGAATTTGATCTTGAATGTCTCATCATCCTAGAATTCTCAAAATCCGATCTTGGATCCAATCTCATATAGCACGTGTAGCCTAAACCAATAAGCATGGCAATTGAATCTCTTACAAATTTTAATTTTACGTGATTTAACTTTTCAAAAAAAAAATTTAAGTTTTTATAAATTTAAAAATAATCTATAATTTTTAAGTGATTGCGGGACAAATTGATGTCTCTACGAAAGAAATACCATAAAAGGTGTCATTATTAATTGTATGCCACATCACATTACTATTTAATAGTGATATGGTTTTTTTAAAATAACTATAGTAATTAAGATTTTACTTTTCAGTAAAATTTTGAGGTAATTAGAAGTCCTTAAAAATAAACAAAAATTATTTTAGTATAAATAAAAGCTTAAAATATATAATAAAATTTTGATTATTTGAAAAAACAATGTTAAGACATGACTTAATTATAAAGAATATAAAAGAAATCGTTCTTTCTCTGAATCCCAATTTAGATTATCTAACATAATTTATAAGTGTTTCACAAATATGAAGAATTTGTTAGAGGAGCAAGAGGTTGTTGTAGGTCAGTGGGTTAATAGCCTCGGTTTTTAGTAAATATAGGATTTCATTCCAGCTTTTTATTTGTACTGTAAGTTGTGCTTTACCATTATTAATGAAAGTTGTTCCTCTGCAAAATGTGTTTAACAATCCTCTTAGGGCTAAAGGCTCTTGCAATCTTAGGAGGACTGGACTACTACAGTACTACTACTACCAAACATCATTATTATTGAGTAAACATGATATTACAACTAACAAAACAGTATTGTGTGCATAGCAAGGTTCAGGATTCTCTGCAATTGTGATACTCACCATTCAAAATTTTGATTTTAAGATAAAATATGAAAGAATCAAAGAATTATATGCAACAATTTTTCCTGAGAATTGGACGATGACTGCATGATGTGCAATTTAAAATACAACTGCACCTGATCCCATTCAGTCCAGTCCAAGCAAAGCCAACTTACGTAACACACTTCTCCATACACATATTTAGCAAGGTTGAAAAAATAGAATCTTAAAAGTGCAAATTTACAAAAAAAATAAAATAAAAACTCTAGTACTATATCACTCAGAACTAGCAAGAGCTGACTGCAATACATCTTCAAGATACTTCTCAGCATCGGCATACTGCCTCTTCTTATCCTCAATTGCCAAGGCAGCCAAAGCCTTGTCCTGGACAATCCCAATCAACAGAAATGTAAGAATAAACACAACGTATTTTTAAAACAGTCAACAATTATAACAAACAGAAAGCATGTAAAAAATGAAATACCGGAGGCAAATCTTGGTAACTCCTCAGAGTATCAAGGATGGGCTTAGTCTTCTTCTCTAGCTCCTTTCTATGCTCAGCCATCTCAACCAAAATCCCATGGCTAACCTCTGGGGTATAACCTGAACGATCCAGCATTCTCTGCACCAAATGTTATTCAGCATGTAAAAAGATAAGAATCAGAAGTATAAAAAAAACATGATAGAATAACATAAAGAGTACAACAATTCAATGTTATTTATTAATTTATTAATGGTGGCAGGGGCACATGGCAGTTAGCCAAAAATCTGTCATAAATATCAGTGACTGCAGCCTAGGACGATATGAGAATGTTAAGATAGATGTATGATCATACAAGGAAAGATAGAATTTGAAATGACGTTATATGGGAGAATATTGGTGTAGCACCCATTGAGGAAAAGATGATAGAAAATTAAGGTGGTTTGGACATGTACAAAGAATGTCACAAGAGGAGTCAATTAGAAGAGTATATTACATGGATTTTAGCACGGGAAAAAGGAGAAGAGGGAGACCGGAAAGGATGTTGAAGGAAATCATCAAGGGAGATCAGAAAAGGATAATAATATCAGAAGAAATAAAATTTGATCAAAAGTACACAAACTCAAGGGATTATATCATTATCATAAGCATCATAGTATAAAAGAGGTTTAATGGGTATGGGATTATTTGCTTTTTCCTCAACAACTAAAGATTTCTACAGCATTTTCTGGTTGTTCTCATTCCCATCCTTTTCTTTTCTCTATCTATATCTCTTGGGTGCTAAAGATAAATCCACATCCAACCCAATATATCATATACATTCCCAACACATATGTCACCTCAAAGATCTAATTTCTCAAGCATCCCTCCCCCCACAAGGAAAAAAAAAAAAAAAGACACCATACCTTGTAGTTGTCACATTGTTGGTTGTACTGTCTTTCTTTAGCAGCCATTACTTTTAAGTTTGTCTCCCAACTTTCCTTTTGAGCCTCACATGGAGCAACCTCGTCTTCTAACTGAGCAAGTGTTCTGCATAAAAATTACTTCATGCAAACTTGGCAAAATAACTGATAACAAGAGAGTGTATTATGCCAAAAAGCTGAATATACTATCTGCGGAGACATCATCTAATGCAGCTGCAATATCTCAGTTGCAGTGGGCGTAACAACTGCATTAGGTCGTGATTGCCACAATGCAACCAAAACTTGCAAGGCAACTGCAATGTAAAACACATCATGAATACATAAAAACACTCAATTACATAGTTTTATATTGCAGTTTTGGAGGCTTCCACAACACCACACCTACAATTTCTGCAATTTTGACAATAGCAATTTAAAGCCCTGTTTAACTAATTTGAAAATGTACCTTTTTAAATATGTTAGCCTGGCTATGGCCTTTCTGGTGTAATCAAGTAGAAGCTTGGATTCCTTGTTCACTTCGGCCCTTTTTTCCTCCACTTCAGTCTTCCTCAAGGAAATATCACCCATTGCTACAAGAAAGCTAAACACAGATTCCAGGGGTGAGTTCAATATCCAAACTTCAAATATTGATGCAGAAACAAAAAACAACAATGGTGAAAGTAAACAAAACACACCTACTCATTTCAGTATCTCTTATATTCAACAAGTTGGCCACATCCGCAAGAACTTGTGCGGAAGTAACCACATTGGAGGGCAAGCTCTCCTGCGCCAATCCCAAATTCTCTAAAATCTCCCTAATCCTCGCAGCTGCAATATCAAATCATCATCAGCATCGATGTTTTTAAAAATTGACTATGCTCAAATGTTTCCACATTTTTAATTAATTGGATATAACTTATTCAATGTTTCAAAGTGTCTCGATAATTTTATCTGGGATTCACCAAATTATGACATTGAGACCAAAACCAAAACCAACAACTTCCGATTCAGAATTTTAATATTTTAGGTGAATTACAATACAAAATTTGAAATCCAACTAAAATTGCGTCATGATCAAGCAATGCCTATGCTCAAATACCCTAACCCTAACCTTGGGATCGGAACTCGGAGGCCTTGAGGCGGAAATCGCAAGCGACGAGGCGCGCGGCTTCGTCTTTGGATTTGGAGAGAGTCATGAGATGGTTCAAATGCTTGACGCTGCGCGGCGTGTATTCGAATTCCGGAACGGATTTCCCAGCGCCTTCGAACGTCTTCGCCAGCCACTCCTTCACTTCTGCCATAGCCTCTTTCTCGCCGCCACTCATTCTTCTTCTCGAAGGAACCAACCAACGAATAAAACAAACGTTAAATCTGAATCAATGATCAAAAGTTTCTAATTTCCTTGTTTGGGTCGCGCGTTATGGTGAGCAAAACTTTCAAATTTGAATTTTTATTCAATGACTAAATATCCAAATTGTTCCTTCAATTTGTCAGTATTAGTTATTATTATATTATTAGCCCAGGCATCTAGATTATTTATCAATCATATTATATTATATTTATTTTTTAAATAAAGATTAAGTCATATTATGGTGGTATAATTATGTTAGGATTATAATAATAATAATCACACATAAGAGATTATCATACTTTCAATTTCAAAGATTTATTAAATATTTTTCTAATTTGAAGGATTATTATTTGAAATTTAATGAATAAGTTAAACTTAACATAGGGTCTATTCGTAGATTTATCTCATTTATGTAGTGATGTGATACATCATTTCTACTAACAACATTTGTCTCTCCTTTTCTCTCTCTTGACTTGAGCTCTTTTCAACATTTATTTAACTTTCAAATGACTTCACCATTAGGATTAGTATTAAAATTAAAATTTGTTATTTACGTTATTGTTGACTATACAAACATTCATTTTGTTGTGAGGAGACTAGGTGATCCAATGTTAGACATTAGTGTTGCTAGAAACAAGATGACATTTATTTGGAAAACACATAAATATACCTAAGAGGGATCGTGAAACACCTTAAGTATAATATAATAATGTTGTTAAAAGATGGGATGTGAGGTTTTAGTTTATGAGATGTTAGATAGAGAAGAATGAATGGAAATAAATTTTGGGGGTTCTATATCTTAAGGATGTTTGATTCTTAAGTTTTCATTGTTGAATTGTCTTTGTGGTTCGATTGCAAAATCAAAGCAATTGTGACTTAAAACCTTTCTCAAATCCAATGAGGGAGGTTATGATTTGAAAAGGAAACGAGGGATTTTGTAAATAGATAAGATCCATGTGAATCCCAAAGACTTTATTTTGCTCAATCTCTAATATTTTGTTTTTAAATTACTTCTTCAATTTTTATTTGGTTTGTTTTTGATTGATTGCAAATCTCATAAGGATGGTATTTCTTCTTCTTCTTCTTGGAGGTTATCAATCTGGGTGGAGATCATTGTGAGAAAGAGGAAGAAGAAGAAATATAAAAGAGGAAGAGAGAGAAAAGAATGCTTATTGTGGCTAGAAATCACCTTCAACTACAATGAGTTATGATCACAGTTTTGTTTGCATCAAGGCAGGAAGTCCAAAATCAAGCAAATCATCCATTCATCCTATCAATGTCATGCAAGAGGTGGAAGTATCAACATAGCATCACTATTGTAGAAGAATGGTCATAGTTTTGTTCTTATCAATGTATTTTCTTCCCATATCTTTTTTTATAGATAATAGGATTTTTTTTTTTAAAAAAATTTTCTATAGTAATATATCTAATTTATGTTTCTTAGGAAAGTTGCAGACAAAACTGTCATTTTGATTTTAACTCATTTATGTTTCTTAGGAAAGTTTTTCTATAGTAATATATCCCATTTATGTTTCTTAGAGCATCTCCAATGGTATATGCTTACTGGGTTTCTTAGTCTAAGCATCTGTTTCTTCGGAGTTCCTCTGCGCTGGAGCATAGTGACAAATCGATTTCTTTCGCAGACTGTGCATTCCTTATATAAGGAATTGTTTCTTACCAATTAAAAAACATTATTTTGACATAAAACTCGTTATTCTCAACCACATGAACATCAAATTGATGAAGCAAAGGAGGAAGATGAACAGTTTTAACAATAAACAAACAAAATTAAAGAGTACTGATTGTGAAGAAGAGAGGAGCGACGACGATGGACCGCAACGACGACGACATCATCAACGGCATCATGACGGCGACGACATCATCAGAGGAGTGCGTTTTGTGAAGTATAAAGAGGAGAGGGTTGAGTGGGTGTGGGTGGAGAAGAGATAGGGACGCATTTTGGGAGTGGAGAAGAGAGAGCATAGACTGAGTGGAAGAGAGAGACGCGTTTTTGTGGAGAAGAGAGAGAGAGAGCAGAGGTTGTGGACGCGTGTGAGAGGTGTGGAAGTTTAAGTTTTTGGAGAATGGAGAAGAATAAGGGACAGACACGTGTGGTGATGTGAAGTTTAAAAAAATAATTGTATGCACACAAGTAATACAACAAAAAAGAGCCGTTGCAAGAAAAAAAAACCTCAAACGTTATAAAATTAATTTTGTTAACTAATAAATGCAAAGAAAAGTAATGTTAACAAATATAATTTTTTTTGAGGTCTATGTTTTTTTTTTATTTCGATGTTGTTGTGTTTAATTATTTATTATTATGTAAAATTTTATTTTATATTGTTACGCATTTCGTTTTATTTATTTTAATTTATATTTCATTTTTTCTTCAATTATTAATATTTTTTATTTGTATTTATAAAAACTGAAAAAATGTTAAGTTTTATTAAAAAAATATAAATATGTGGATTTTTTTAAGTTTATTGTGATTTCTTGCATTGGATCAAAATATAAGTGAGTTCCTTGAGTAACTTTAGTACTGGATCTTGGAGTGCTAAAGATATCTCAAGAAGAGATGAAGATCTTGAGTAACCTCTAAGATCTGCACAGAATTAAAAAAATGATTTTTTATGTAACAGAACAAAAAAAATAAATGAAAAAATAAAACGAAATTAAAATTTAAAATTAATTACTTAAAATTAATTACATATTTTATTAATTAAAATTAATTATTTAATTAATTAAATTAAATTTTAAATATTTAAAAGTGGGGTCCATATGAGACCCATTAAAATTGTCCAAGATCTCAATTTGAGATCTACCATCAAAGAAAAAAAATGTCACAAATCTTAAAAGATCTTCAATCCTACATGACATTATAGGGTTAGCCAAAAAATGGTATAAGATCCAAATTTAAAATTTAAAAAAGTTGTTTAAAGAACCCAAATAAGCATTTTATACCGGAGATGCTCTTAGAAATGTTGGAACTTCATGTCAATATTTACGTCAGATTTGCTTGAATATCGTGAAAGTGAAGGAGTTGTAACTCATTTTCATTTTATAATTTGTTTATTTCAAACCTCATTTTGATTTTAAAACCGCCCATTTTGAATGTATGTTACATATTTTCAAAACTGTCCTTCGTTTTTAAGTTTTAAAATCTACCAATTAATAATAAACCAAATTTTAAAACTGACCATTTTTAAATTTTAAAACTCATTTTTTATTTTGAAACTACTGTTGTGGTTGAGAATTGTTAATTAAAACTACTTATTTTTTGTTTTTAAAAATCATTTTGATTTTAGATATTTGTTAGTTTGAAAAGTGATTTTGATTTTAAAACTGCTCATTGTCTCGTCCACGTTCTAAAATTTTAAAACTGCCATGATATGAACTTTAAAACTACCCATTTTGAATATTTAGAGGTTTCTCTTATTTAGTTGCTCAGGTTGTTTTTGTGAATTTTTTCAGATGTCAGTGAAGAAGGTTCAACTTGGTACACTCTGTGCCTGACGTGCAAGGATTTTTAAGTTCATTTGCTATAGGACATGGGTTGTGCTTGCCTCTAATTTTAAGTGTTACATGTTACATTCCTGGGTACGTTGTTTCATTTTTAAGTTTACCCAAATTAGGTCGAGTTGTGGTTCTCTTACCAATAAAAATGTACAATTTCAGTGGATTGGTGCATGTAAATTTAAACAGGGCAACATGGCTTGATGGTCACAAAGATTCAGAGTCTTCTTTTGCACCTTCTCTTGATACTAATTCTGCTAACAAAAACGTTGCTGCTTAGTGGGGTTATTCTATTCTTTCCAAGTTCTAAGCACTTTTTTTTTCACTTTTCCCAAAAACATTTTGCACACTCTAGATGGTTTTATTCTAAATTATTTCTACATACTTCAAATCATATCTTCTGCAAATTAGGATGGAGAAGTTGGGAGAGTTCAATCTACATGGAATCCTTTTGCTTCCTCTCAGTCTTGATGAACCTTCTTTATTTGAATATTGCTTTCTATAATTATGTATCATCCTTATCTCTGAAATTTACTGGTGAAGAAAACAAAATTTTCTTGCATTTTATACACTGTTTTGTAAGATCCAACGAAATTACTTTTCTTCATATGTGTGTTTCTCTTCTTCATTGTATTTTTTTACAGTCTTCTTTTCACATATTACTTCTTTTTATGTGTTTTTTATAGGTGAAGAAGAGAAGAAGAAAAAACTCTTAGCATTTTATGTGTTTTTTCCCTCTTTGGAATAGATTTTTTCCCTCTCTGATGAAGCTACACAAAACTTATATTTTGCTCCCTATTGTAAATCTTAACACATCCATTGCAAATGCTAGAATGTTTTTATAGTTTTATTAAATTGTTTTTTTTTTGTCAACCATTTCGTTCCATGAAGATATTCTAATATTTTCTTTATAACTATTATTTTATTTTTGTTCATCCATTAAAAATTATATTTTTCTGTTTAATTAATAAGATTAGTATTGTTAATTGCTTGGTTGGATAAATAAGTTTTTTTTTACCTTTTCAAGACCAATCATGTAAACCACTATTTAAAATTCCAGACCACTAATGTGCTCTTCCTAAAATAGTTTTTTTCCTTGACCCCAAAGCTAAAAAAAAAAGGTAGACTGAGTTAAACTCAAAATATCCTCTTTTTCTTCATATATGTTAGCCAATATTCTCTTGCATAGATCCTCTCATGTAAATAAACTAACTCCCCTATCTCCATCTACATGTTTCCTATCATTAACGGGTTTTATAATATTTATTAAAATTTTAAAAATGGATGTTGGGGCTCACTAATGAGGCTCATTAAGAGTCAGTCAATCCAGTCTGTTAACCTTAACCACTCATGAGAACATGATCATAACCGCTTGAGATCGTGAAAATAGGAACTACATGGAAACATAATACATTTGTCCAACCAACCAAGGATTTCGGCCAAGATCATAGAGGGATATCCCCCAACTAACTCCCAGGTCAGTGGTTATAAATAGGAATGCTTTCAAAAGACAAGGTACGCAATATTCACTCTCTCTTTTTCATTCACACTGTGCACACACCTCACACTATTGGTGTTGTTTAGCATCGTGATCTTCTTCCCTGAGATATTCTACCTTCAAAAATATCTTCAGAGAGAGTCTTGATTCTACACCAAATTCCCAACAAATCTTGCTAGACATTTCTGTTCATCACGAACAGAACATTGGCGCCATCTGTAAGGAACGTTAAATTTCAACTCCCACGATTCACAATGGTAAACACAAGAAGCAACCAGATTGAAGGACAATAGGAATCACCCGCTAATGTGGTTCCACATGAAGTTGTGCATGTAAATGACGCAATTTCAGACACCGCTTCATCTCCTGCCCGGCCGGGATTGGTTATGCCAAACAATCCTCAACACACACCGATCGGGATGGAGCCAGAGCCTGTTTAGCATTTTATTCATAATGCACTTAACTCTATCTTATCCCGGATCAAGAGCCTAGAAAAGCAACACGTCCTTCAACGACATGAGGATGTTAATAATGTATTGATGCAGATAGAAGAATGTAGTACAAAATGGAGACATGAAGAAGAACAACGTATACAGTATATGGAGCGACGCATCAGAAACATGGAGAACCTGGTTCAAGGAGGGAACCATGAACAACCCACTCGGTCAACCAAGAACGAAGCACATCACCAAACCAGCCAGATCCCGACATGCTACGAAAACCAAACAATTCATGCCGAGGTGCTAGGGCCAATTAGTCACTTTGAACCTGGAGGATCACCCCATCATCAGGCTCGAAATGGTAATCCGGGGCGCCGTGATGTTGACAACCCAACACATACACATATGGAGGCCCCACACCAAGTCACCAATGTGGGGGTAAGCCCGGCGAAATCAATGCAAACACGAGTAGAGGTTCAAAGCCCGGTGATCGAAGCTGTACATCAGCCCAGAATAGAAGGTGGTGTATACCGGAGGAAATATCGACGAGGACAGCAGAACAATAGTCCCTTCATTGATGAGATCGTCAACGCTTAATTCATAGAAGATTTCGACGGGTCCTTTCTGTCAAAATACGACGGAAGTCAGGATCCGCAAGTACATATTGACGAATTTGACATGCAAATGTGTGTCCGGGGCATCGATGAGCCAATAATTTCACAGATCTTCGTTACTACCTTGTCTGGTGCTGCTCAGACATGGTTCCACACACTCCCTTCGCGGACAATCGGCAACTTCGAAGACTTCGGCCAAAAATTCTTGTTAAATTTCGCAACTAGCAAGAAACAACCCAAATTTGAATTCGCACTGGGGAAGATACGTCAACAACCCGGAGAGACATTGCAGAGCTACTTAGACCGCTTTAAAGAGGCCGCACTGCAAGTACAGGGCTTGGAAGAGAAAGTGCATCTGCATCTCCTATCAGTCGGGCTCAACGGATCATCTCGGCTAGCCAAGTCAATATATAAGGACCCGGTGAGGTCTTTGTTGGAATTCAGGGCACGATCCAAGAAATACTTAGAGTTGGAGCAAATGGAGATTGCCAACACGACTCCCAAAGAACCCCGAAGGAAGAATTCCCCGCCAAGAAGTCAACATCATCATGGGAATCCCCATCCCGGTAGGAATCTTGACCCTGGTTTCAGGCCGGGAAAATATGAAACCAAATATGATAAATACATCCCGGGCACAAGTTTGGAGAGAGGTCGCCCTGACAGATATGAAAAAGGTGGACCGACCTCGCCTAGTATTCAAGAAGGCCAGACTGGATCATTCCCGCTTCTGTGAATTCCATAATGGGCCAAGTCACATTACTGACCTATGTTGGGATTTACGTGACGCCATAGAAAAGTTTATCCGAGAGGGCAAATTGGGGAAATACGTAATCAAAACTCAAGGTCAGTGAAACAAGCGGAAAACTAGTCAAAATGAAGCCCAACCACAAAAAAGTCGGGATGATAAAAGAAACAAATGTGATGATGATGAGTTCCCAGAACCAAAATTCGAGTGCAATGTGATCTCTGGAGCCATGGGAGGAGGAGGAGATACGGCTAGTCAACGAAGAAAGTATCTTAAGGAGATTCTTTCTGTAAGGGAACAACCCAAATTTAAAGGGAGTAATAGCAAAATCGAGCTCCCCTACTTTATTTCACGCAAGAGGATATGAAATACGTGGTTCCCGGTCATGAAGATGGCCTGAGATCACATTGCACTCGAATTTTGGTTCTGGGAACTCGTCATCATCACGTTTGTTTCTTTTATCATCCCAACTTTTTTGTGGTTGGGCTTCATTTTGACTGGTTTTCCGCTTGTTTCGCGGACCTTGAGTTTTGATTACGTATTGCCTCAATTTGCCCTCTCGGATAAACTTTTCTATGGCATCAAGTAAATCCCAACATTGGTCAATTGTGTGACCGGGCCCATTATGGAATTCACAGAAACGGGAATGATCCAGTCCGACCTTCTTGAATACTGGGCGAGGTCGGTCCACCTTTTTCATATCTGTCAGGGCGACCTCTCTCCAAACTTGTGCCCGGGATGTATTCAACGGGGTGTATTTATCATATTTGGTTTCATATTTTCCCGCCCTGAAACCGGGGTCAAGATTCCTGCCGGGATGGGGATTCCCATGATGATGTCGGCTTCTTGGCGGGGAATTCTACCTTCGGGGTTCTCTGGGAGTTGTGTTGGCAATCTCCATTTGCTCCAACTCTAAGTATTTCTTGGATCGTGCCCTGAATTCCAACAAAGACTTCACCGGGTCCTTATATATTGACTTGGCTAGCCGAGATGATCCATTGAGCCTGGCTGATAGGAGATGCACATGCACTTTCTCTTCCAAGCCTTGTACTTGCAGTGCGGCCTCTTTAAAGTGGTCTAAGTAGCTCTGCAACGTCTCTCCGGG
Organism: Glycine latifolia; assembly: GCA_013407115.1. Taxonomy (NCBI): domain Eukaryota; kingdom Viridiplantae; phylum Streptophyta; class Magnoliopsida; order Fabales; family Fabaceae; genus Glycine; species Glycine latifolia. The sequence continues at coordinate 7,760,969 of CM023956.1, read as the reverse complement.
TTGTTGACGTATCTTCCCCAGTGCGAACTCGGATTTGGGTTACTTCTTGCTAGTTGCGAAATTTAACAAGAATTTTTGGCCGAAGTCTTCGAAGTTGCCGATTGACCGCGGAGGGAGTGTGTGGAACCATGTTTGAGCAGCACCGGACAAGGTAGTAACGAAGATCCGTGAAATTATTGGCTCATCGATGCCCCGTACACACATTTGCATGTCAAATTCATCGATATGTACTTGTGGATCCTGACTTCCGTCGCATTTTGACAGAAAGGACCAGTCGAAATCTTCTATGAATTGAGCGTTGACGATCTCATCAACGAAGGGACTATTGTTCTGCTGTCCTCGTCGATATTTCCTCCGGTATACACCACATTTTGTTCTGGGCTGATGTACAGCTTCGATCACTGGGCTCTGAACCTCTACTCGTGTTTGCATTGATTTTGCCGGGCTTACCCCCACATTGGTGACTTGGTGTGGGGCCTCCATATGTGTATGTGTTGGGTTGTCAACATCATGGCGCCCCGAATTACCATTTCGAGCCTGATGATGGGGTGATCCTCCAGGTTCGAAGTGACTAACTGGCCCCTGCACCTCGACATGAATTGTTTGGTTTTCGTAGAATGTCGGGATCTGGCTGGTTTGGTGATGTGCTTCGTTCCTGGTTGAACGAGTGGGTTGTTAATGGTTCCTTCCTTGAATCGGGTTCTCCATGTTTCTGATGCGTCGCTTCATATACTGTATACGCTGCTCTTCTTCGTGTGTCCATTTTGCACTGCGTTCTTCTATCTGCATCAATACATTATTAACATCCTCCTGTCGTTGAAGGGCGTGTCGCTTTTCTAGGCTCTCGATCCGAGATAAGATAAAGTTAAGTGCATTATGAATAAAACGCTCAACAGGCTCTGGCTCCATCCCGGCTGGTGTGTGTTGAGGATTGTTTGGCATAACCAATCCCGGCTGGGCAGGAGATGAAGCGGTGTCTGAAACTGCGTCATTTACATGCACAGCTTCATGTGGAACCACATTAGCGGGTGGTTCCTGTCGTCCTTCAATCTGGTTGCTTCTTGTGTTTACCATTGTGAATCGTGGGAGTTGAAATTTAACGTTCCCCACAGACGACGTCAATGTTCTGTTCGTGATGAACAAAGATGTTCAGCAAGATTTGCTGGAAATTTGATGTAGGATCAAGATTCACTCTCTGAAGATATTTTTGAAGGTAGACTATATCAGGGAAAAAGATCACTATGCTAAACAATACCAATAGTGTGAGGTGTGTGCACAGTGTGAATGGAAAAGAGAGAGTGAATATTGCGTACCTTGTCTTTTGAAAACATTCCCATTTATAACTACTGACCTGGGAATTAGTTGGGGGATATCCCTCCATAATCTTGGTCAAGATCTTTGGTTGGTTGGATAAATGTATTCTGTTTCCATCTAGTTCTTATCTTCACGATCTCAAGCGGTTATGACCATGTTCTCATGAGTGGTTAAGGTCAGCAGATTAGATTGATTGACTCTTAATGAACCTCATTAGTGAGCCCGACCCAACATCCATAACAAATTCCAAAATGATCAATCCATTTTTTATCGAATGATTTGATACAAATAGAAATGCGAACACAAGCACAACACACCTGTATTTTGAAGATTGGCTGAGTGATGTGGTAAGGAAAATGATGCCTTTTAGAAGATTAGGTACTTCAGATCCAACATTAACATCTCTAACGCGTTATCTTGTTCATATTCTTCAGAATATGTGACGGGCAAAAACTAAAATGAAGCAGTATATCATAAAATAAAACATAAATAAGAGAAGTAACGACAGAGCATGAAATAAAAGCAAAAATCTGGAATAAAAGCAAAAATAGATCTGCTATGTATGTCACGGGCTGATCCATTTTTTTATTATGTATTGATATGTATACTAAATTATTAAATTATTGGATAATTTATTTTGTGTTTGATGAATGTTTATTTATAACTTTTTTTATTCTATAATTTTTGCTTTATTAATTTTTTTCTCAGTACATTTTCATCTCAAAGCATTTTGTTTGTTTGGATAGAATGTTAAAATTTTTTGATTTTAGGTTGGAGACCACGATTGATTATCCGATGGTGTGAATCCTATAGATTTGATATATTATAATAGTTTCTCTTTTTATATATATTAATTAATTAATTTGTATATTTTAATTGTCATGTGTTGATTGTGTAAACATTTTTGTGTTGTGATTAAAAAAATCATTCTTAAAATAACTTTTAATAAAATATTATAAAACATAATAAATTTAACATACATATCAATCTATAATTAAATTTTAGAATGTTGATAGTGCTTTTAAATTAAACTATTAGCATGTGATAGTTTTAGTTTATCGTTTTTTTCTCTCTCAATATGTGTTGTGTGTATTCTTTTATTTTCGTGCCTCTAATATTTTATGATAATCTAAATATATTTTAATATCTATTTTTATGTTAAATTACTTGATTAGATAAACCACTATAATTTAAAAAGTGCATTTTTTTTTAATTTTAAAGTTCCAAACTCCCATTACATGGTCACACTATAGAAATTAAACAGAAATTCTTCCTGATAAAGCTTAAATTAAAAATATGTATTATTACTTCTAGAAATTAACCAAACAACTTGAATCACTGTTGTTGACAACAAATTTCTATGGAAAATAGGAACAAACAGGCTATAATTCTTTTTTTTATAATAAATAAAGACTTAATTTAAACGAGTATGATTTGTATACATAGAGTCATGGACTGGAATATTCAAAGACAGATAGACTTAAAACATATTTGAAGCAAATAAAATTAAAAAAAAAAAAGAGAAAAGAGAAAAAATGGAAGGCGAAGACCACAAAGAAAGAAAACAATAGTTTCAGAAGTAGAAAGAGGTTTTCCGTTCCGAAACGATGTCCTCCATGGCCATCACCACCAGAGACAGAGATCGAGAGCTTCTCATCCCCGTCACCGACAGCCCCGCTGGCGATGCCGCCGTCTCCCCTTCCCCCAAGCCATCGTCGTCGGCGTCGTCCCCGCATCATTCCGGCCGCGAGGTGATCTCTTCCCCCAATTAGGGTTTTCAATTCTCCACCGCAATTCGTTTTTTTATTCCTCTTTTTTCTTCAATTCGCTCAATCTGGACTATATTGAATGTGTTGGGTTTGCGGATTTACTCGAAAGTTTCTCCTTCACTTGGATTGAGGTTTTTTTGGGGAGGAACCAGTTAGGAATTGGGGAATTGGGGAATTGGTAGTTTCTCTTTGATGAGCACTGTGTATCATAATTCATCAAATTGTATTCAAAATGAAAACGGATAGTAAAATTGGCTATGAAGATATATATATATATATATATATATATATATATATATATATATAAGTAGAAAGAATTTTTTTTAGCTGTATATATTTGAAGTGAATGTTCTTTTTTGTTTTCGTGGTTTTGAATACGGAAGAAAGTTATCTAACTCTTTTAGTTGCATATATTGATAATTTACTCTGCCTTCATGACTATTTGTCTCACAGATTGCCCATTTTTTATTGTTTTTGTCTATTTGTAGACTTTTTACAAAGTTGTTAGAAGCTGGGCATCAAAAAAGTTTATGACTGGATGGTACGCTATTCTTTCTTCTGTCCAATTGTCTTGTAGTCAAGTATGGATATATGATACCTATTGTGTATTCATACACATGATCTTGATTGTTTCCTGAATGAATTTACCCTTTTTATGCCTTATATTCGTTGAAGTGTTGGTTTATTTTCTTAATTTTATTACTTCATTTTATTTCTACTAGCATCTTCTTTTTTATTGTGTTGCATTGCACTCTGAAAGTTAGAGAGAATAATAGCTACTGAACTATGGACACCATGATGGAGAAATAGATAGACTTTCCGTCATCAATGATGATTTAGTAGTGAATACTTGCTCCTAAGAATATTTTTTCTTGTCCAGTATACCCCTCTCTGCTTGTACATATCTAAGATTTGCTGCATTATATTTGGACCAGTGGTTGCTTTGTCTTTTTCTAATTCATAAGGTCCTTTGTTTCTTTTATTTTTATTTTTTATTGCAAGGTCCTTTGTTTCTGTGTTGTTGAATTGGTGATATCTCACTGCTAGTTTTTTTGCAGTGTCATTCTCTTTCCAATTGCAATCACCTTCTATATAACATGGTGGTTTATTCATTTCGTGGATGGATTTTTCTCTCCTATCTATGCTCAACTTGGAATCGATATTTTTGGTAAGTTCTTATGTTTTATGATATTTCACAATTAACCTTTACTTATGTAAAGATTGTAACAAAGTTCTTTTTTTTTTGTCAACAACTTATTTTGTCTTGTGGCAGGGATTGTTTTAAGAAAATCATCTCTTTTTCACTTTAGGCTGCTAAAAATATGGCTATTTAGTACTCTGTTTCTTGGATGCATATTTGAATGAAGTTATATTCATTTTTTTGTCTTCTCTATTTTTGTTTTTTTTGCCCAGGGGAGGGTTGGATTATTTCAAGTTGAAATGTACAATAGAGCAACAAAACTTTTTTCAATTGATTTTACTGTTTGAAACATGTTGAAATTATTTGCTAAAATTTGGTCAGGTCTTGGATTCATAACTTCCATAACTTTCATCTTCTTGGTCGGGGTTTTCATGTCATCATGGTTGGGTGCATCTGTCCTGGGCCTTGGGGAGTGGTTTATCAAGCGAATGCCACTTGTTCGTCATATTTATAGTGCCTCCAAGCAGATTAGTGCTGCTATCTCTCCAGGTGTGTGTTTGCCAACATTTAACTCTTAATTGTGATACTGGCATGAATGAAATATTGGGTGAGAAAAGTTTATATGCTAAAATGCATATTGTCACAGATCAAAATACACAAGCCTTCAAAGAAGTAGCCATCATTCGGCATCCACGTATTGGAGAATATGCATTTGGATTCATCACCTCATCAGTTACCCTTCAGGTTTCTGTGATACTTCCATGTTTGGTGGCTTTTAATTTCAGAACATTTACTTACGTCATTGCTTGAATTGGAGTTTCATTAAGATGCCCTGGTGTTACTACTTTAATTAATAGTTTATTGTTACTTATAATGTAATTTTAGTTATTTTCTGATGGAGATGTGTCAATCTGGATGGAAGAAAAATAGTATTGACTAATTTTCTTGCTTCATGCTTTCTGATAGAGTGATAGGATGCTAATCTTGGTCTTGCTTGGTTGATATACAGGTTCAATGGTCTTTACTTTATGAATAATACAAAGTATGTACAACTAATGCTTGTTTGGCTTGATTTGATAAATAATAGAATTATTATTTTACATTTTACCCATCTATTTATGAACAAGAACTCTTTGCATGGCTGAGGCAATTATCATTGCTCCTTATTGTTGCATTCCTGGCATCCAAGATCCATTATTCTGATGTTGTTGGTTGCTATTTAGATTTTGGCATTTTTTTTCTTTCAATTATTGTGCATCTTTAAAGCCATATATACATTAAGTTATAGGAAAGTTTCCATATGGATAAGAACTTGATGCTGTGAGTTTGATGAGACTGGTTTGTGGTCAACTGTTTTTGATTATCTGTGTTTATAAAGATTTTACACAACATAGCATGTTGAAATTATTTCTCTTTTTTTAATAAAAAAATATTTTTTTACAGAACTATTCTGGAGACGAGGAGTTATGCTGTGTCTATGTTCCTACAAATCATCTTTATATTGGTGATATATTTCTTGTCAACACCAAGGATGTCATTAGGCCAAACTTATCAATTCGTGAAGGAATTGGTGAGTGGTTCTTTTATATTTACTCGAAGTCTCAAATAATAGAAGTCAAATCAGGCATATTTATTTTGAATTGTGGTTATGTTACAAAGATAGTTTGTTTACGGAGTTTCCTTTCTGTGGTTCTCTCTCTATTCATGGTGCACTAAAATTTGAACTATAGGTTTTTGGTCTTTCAAATTTGGAATATATAGGGACTCAACAAGTAATAATTGTTTTACCTACACATGGTCTCATGTTCTTCACATACTTTTTTCTACATTTTCTAGATGGCACTCTGATCCTAGTACAACATACTATCTAGATTTTATGCGTATCTATCATGGCATGTATAATTATCATTTTTTGATGTGTAAGTATCATTTTCTAGGCTAGTTTATGTACTTCCAAGCTGCAGGCAATGATGTGCATATAAGGTTGTATGTGTGTGTTTTTGTTGGGATATCAATGCTCTTGGACACACGCTAACTACTACTACTACTACTATTAGGACTAACAATAATAAGGCTTAAATATGTTTTTGGTTGGAAGTTAACATTTTTTCATTTTTATCCTCGTAAGTTCATTTTTCTAATTTTAGTCCCTGTAGTTGATGCTTTCCAATTTTAGCTCTTTTAAGATTCCAATTTTTTCATTTATAGTCTCCATAAGTTTGTGTTTACCGGGATCAAAATTGAAAAAATACAAACTTAGAGGGACTAAAAATGAACAAAATATTTTACAGGGATCAAAATTACAAAGATCAACTTATAGGGACTAAAATTAAAAAAATAAACTTACAAGGATCAAAAATGAAAAAGTACTAATTTATAGGGACCAAAAACATATTCAAGTCTAATAATAATAATCACAAGGACTAAAAGAAGAACAAGAATAACAATAACATTAACTAATAAGAATAGCAATAGCAATAACAATAATCCACTGCACTAGTTTCAACATATGCCTGAATTTGTTTCAAAATTGTAGAAATTGTTATTTCATAATAATAATAATAATTCGTTCACTCTAGTTTCAACATATGCTTGAATATGTTTCAAAATTGCAGAAATTGTTGTTTCGGGAGGCATGTCAATGCCACAGATCCTATCAACGATTGATTCACGCGTCAGACCTGGGGAAATAAGTAGAATCAACAGAAGCTGAGAGTGAAGGGCATGTTAGTTTTTCATGTTATAGTTCCTCGGTATCTTATGAAGCCATCAGAATGACAATGCAATCATCGTGGTTTGGATGCAAGTATTGAATATACGTGATTGATTGCTCTGAGAAAGTTAGACTCTGATGGCTTGTGTAACATTCGTTTGAGTAAGAATGTAGAATTTAGCATTTGTTTGACAACCTTACATAATTCTATTCTCTGCTTGGGAGTCTCGAAATTTTACCTGTGTATAATGTACTGGTTCTCCACTCGTTATAGCAATTCAATTTTGTAGTGCTGATTGATTGATGGTTTTCAGCCTAAGGCAGTGTTTCTATGTTAGCATTAAGATTTAGTTTGCTCAAAAGGCAAGTAAAAAGTTATAAATTATTGTGCTATAATTTGCAGTGTGCCTAGAGTACATATTGTTATAAAAAAGGTGTATCAATAGAGCAAAAAAGCCGAAACAAATATCACTGATGCTGTAATAATATAATAAGCGATTTTCTTTTGGTTCATGTATTGTAAACGCACCTTAATTAACAAATGTGCATACATTAGTAATATCTATTGACTAAAATATTCGAAATTACGAACCGCAAAATGAGTATATAAGCATAAGTTGGATACATTGTGCCTAATATATAATCAGTGAGTCTGAGAAGGTTTTTAAATTAGTTTATTAATCTTTTAATTTATTTTTTGGGTTTCATTTGATTCTTTAATTTTTTTATTCAATTTGATCTTATCATCTAAATTGGGTTATCGATATTAAGAAATCTTATTATGTAATTGTTTAAAATCACTTAGTGACAATTTTAAACTATCACAAAATATACATTTAAGCGGTATGACCAAATTTAGACAGTATGACCATTCAAATTGAATTGATTTTTGAAATTAAATGACCAAATTGAACCCATAAAAATAGATGACCAAACCAAATGTTAAAAATGAATTTGTAGAAACAAAAAATTAATTTAACCTTTAAAATTTGATCAATGTCGATTTGACTATAAATAGTTGGATTTGAACTAGGGATGACAATGGATAGGATCTTATAGTAACCATTCTCATATTTGTGTTTAAAAAAAATACTCTACCTAATTTCATGTTCATGTGGATATTGATTTTAATTTTTATCCTCGTATTCACTAGATCTTTATATACTCATATATGTACTCATACCCTGCACTTTACTTATGTACAAGGTTAGTAATAATAAATAAAAAAAAAAATACTTAAAATAATTATTACAAGTAAATTAAAAATTTATTCTTAAATAACTCAAACATAACATTAAAAACATATAAACATAATATTGAAAACAAGCAAATTCAAACTCAAGTCATAAATAAATAAAATTACAAAGATATTCATCCAATGTAACAATATACTTTCAGCAACGTGTCACTTTGGGGCGGGTCAGTGGGTGTGACGGACGGGTCAAAGAAACGGATTAAGCCAGTTAAACATGGTTGGGTTTGGTAGTTATTTTTGGACCCATCGGAAACTAACCTGACCCGAAAGAGCTTTCACTTACCATCGGTTAATTAGGCCCAACCCACTAGCCCAGTTCCTTCCCAATCAGATCTAGCCCTCTACGTCACCCCGCGCATACTGCCGGAGCCACCATCAATAAAGCCTCGTTCTTTCTATCATTGTCGTCGTCTCGGTTTCTTCTCTTCTTCCCCTGCTTCCGAGAAACTAATGAAACACTTTATGTTCTATTTTGTTCTGTTGTGTGTTTGTTTAGTTTAGTTATTATTGGTGTCTGTGAGTGTTTGGAAGGTCAGAAACCGAACCGTCTAACCCGAACCCACACAACCCAGATACTATAATCGGTCTGGTTCGAACCATATATTTCTGGTTTACTGCTAAAATCCTATGTGCCACTAACAGAATCAGTCTTTACTATCTTGCAGACTAGCACTTTTTTGTTTATTCCTAAATACATGGACACTGATGCTACTGGAGATCCTGTTGACAAGCTCAAGGCTATCCAAAATGATGATGTAGAATATCAAGACGAAGATGATGATTTTGATGACGACGACGAAGAAGAAGAACAGGACCCTATTACTCTTGGTTTCGTTGACAAACCCAAGAATGAATGGTCTCTTCGCCGTCAATATTTCCCAAGCAAAGCTGGTGGTGTCCCGGTACTTTACCATCTCATTGAATATGTTTACACTTTGATTTTGTCTTCCTTTAGTAAGCGAATGCTAGAGTTGTTTTTCATGGTTATATTCTGTTGTGATGTAAATAATAGGCTTGGCTTGACCCTCTGAATATACCATCAGGGAGATCATCTGTGTGTGACATTTGTGGAGATCCTTTACAACTCTTGCTTCAGGTATGAAGTTAATCCCTCATATCATTGACATATGTATGGTTTGTGTTGTACCTGTGGATTGTGATATAGTGTGTTAAATGCTTGAATTGCTAGGTTTATGCACCAACTGACAAGGAAACCACATTTCACCGAATGTTGTTTGTTTTTATGTGTCCCTCCATGAAATGTCTTCTTAGGGATCAGCATGAGCAATGGAAACGCCATCCAGAGAAACCATCTAGAAGGTTAATGATCATCTTCTGTGAAACAAACTTTTCCATTGTTTTATTTCCTAAGATTGTTGATTTCTGATTATGTAATGATTTATTGAAGTGTGAAGGTTTTCCGTTGTCAATTACCCCGCATTAATCCATTTTACTCACCTGAATGCCCTCAGTATAATGAGAGCCACAAACCTGCTGGCAGTGGAGGTTGGTTTACTCATCATAATATTTTTGCTTCATTTGCAGAAAATAATCCCATCTTACAAATATTTGTTGTTACCATTTATGTAATTATGTAAATCCATGGTAAATTCATTTCTGAGTTTTATGAATTTTTACTTGTTTGAATCCTCTGCTTTGGTACAGTGAAGAAAGTTTGTTGTTTCTCTTTGATCTTTATTTGCTGGCTTGTGTTTGTGTATGTTGATTTGTGAATCTAGATACCCATGATTGTCTCATTGTGAGTACCGAGTACTAGTGTTAGGGAGGCCTGCATGAAGTAAAAAGAGTTCATGATCACTTGTTAATCCTCCCTTCTGTTATTACACAGTGACACCATGCTTTTATCTGGAAAAGTGATGTCATTCCCAAACATAATTTGGTTACCTTGAAGCTGAACATGCCATTTGCATAGTTGCATTGTATTCTTATTTTTGTTATTTGCCACATTATTTCTACAGTTATTATACTTAACATATAGGTAATATATGGCATGCTTGCCCATTAAGATAAGCTGATTAACACTTTTGATGATTTAGAGGTGTTGAACTAAATGTATGTGCATTCTATAACACAAATTTGTTCTGAATCTACCTCCATTTTGATGGAATGTCTTCTTACTTTCAGCTGCTCTTTGTGATTGGTGTGGCACCTGGAAAGGAGACAAGCTTTGTAGTAGTTGCAGACAAGCACGGTATTGCTCTGAGAAACACCAGGTAACTGAATTACTTAAATGTGTTATGTATCCTTATTTTTTCTTCCACAAATTTGATATCCATGACATTCCTTTTCTCTTCCAACTCACAGGCTATGAGTTGGCGCACAGGGCATAAAACTGCTTGCCAACAGATGAAAGTTTCTTCACCTGTTTCTGGAACCAACAAAAGTGGAACCACCTCCTTGGAGTCTCATAAAGGTCACTTTGGTTTAAAGTTTTGTACTTTTATTACAACATCTATTTCACTTTTAGATGAAATATAAAAATAATAAGACTAATGATAATATTTCTCATTGCTCATGCATAACAATCTAATCCTCAATTTGAAAAAAAAAATCAATGTGAAAAGATATTTAAATTTGTATGTGCGAAGAAACTTGAAACATGCTTGACACCATTCCAAAATAAAACATAGACATTACCGTATAAAATTTTATGACATCTACTATTTAGCTTCCTATTAGTTTACACATGAGATCATTCTTGATTACCATACAGTTGGAAGCAAGAATCTGTGGCCTGAATTTGAGATCACCATTGAAGATGAAAGTGAATATAATAGAGACATATCTGAGGAAAATAGCTTAGCTAATTCCTTGATCTCAAGGAACAGGACTGATGACACAATGAATTCACTTATGGATAACTTTAAGGTATTTTCTTTCTTTTTTATAATAAGAATATATAACTTGTATAAGTCTATTATTTGTTAATTATATTGTTTATGAACAGGGTGATGATGACAAAAAGAGCTGGGCCTCCTTCCAGGAACGCATTGCCAAGGCCCCTGAACAAGTGTTGAGGTGATTATGATTCAGCAGAATTTGAATGTTTAACTATAGTGAATTTCCTTATGTGCCCTTATGGAGGTAGATATACTAAACCAGTTGGGAGAAAATGTTGGGCTAACCTACATTTGATACATACCAGCCAATTTGAACAAGCTATGTCTGCATGATCTGATTATAGTAAATGTTGAAATACGGGTACAAAAGGTGGAATTTAAATTATGCTTCTTAATTGCCCTCACAATCACATTATAAAAGGTGCATTGCTTTATAATCACAATTTGTGGTGATGTGTGATAAAAAATAACCATGTATAACCAAATTGATGGTGTTGATTTTATCTACATGTTATGTTTAATTACTTAGTTTTGGTAAAACAGGTATTATAGGAATACTAATGCCAAGCCAATATGGCCTGTTTCAAGTGGTCGACCATCCAATGCTGATATCCCTAAATGCAGTTATTGCAGTGGACCAATGTCTTGTGAATTTCAGGTAGTTATTTTAGACATCAGTGGTTGAAGCTAAATGGCATTCTGCATATAATACTATTTCTTTTGCATGTTCAAGCAAATGTTTGCGTAATTCCTTTAGATACTGAGTTGCTAATGTTGATGGTGTAGATTTTGCCACAACTGCTCTATTACTTCGGCGTTGACAACGAAGTGGACTCTCTGGATTGGGCTTCAATTGTGGTGTATGCGTGTGAAGCCTCTTGCGAGGCAAGTTTGCCTTACAAAAATGAATTTGCTTGGGTACAAATTTATTCACTTTCCACAACCTTATAGAGAAATGTCTTTTATTTATTTATTTATAATTATTATTATCATTTTTAAATTTTGGGCTCAGAAGTATATTTTATTCTTCGTTTGGCTTGGTGGAAGTTCAAGGGAGGAATTTCTTTATCTACTTCAACCATCAATTTTGAGGATTGACTGTTGATTATGTAATTTATAGGCTTGTTTCGTCCTTGCTACAATCTATTAGGATGTGTATGTTTTTCACTGAAAAAATGATAATTAGTTTTGCTACAATGAACAAGGTTGTAATCAAGTTTCACCGTCTGAATTAAAATAGAATTAGGGAGTGAGACAATTTTTGGGGTGGACTAAAGCATTTTACTCAATTTTAATCACACTCATTTATCTAAATTCAATTTTGATGCACTATTTTATTCTGTTAATTCATTAAATTGATATAACTTTTTAATTAATTATTACCAAAGTCAATTATTTTAAAATATTTTTTCATATCCGTCCATTTGAATTAAATTCACTGTTCTCAATTTTTTTTATTTGGTATCACCTTAATTAGGACCTTAGGTTCTCCAATGATATCTTTAGATATTCTCAAGTTTCTGTCCTTTAAATTGACTATGAGATTAATTTTTAATTAGGATTTAGTCTCATTTAAAGTTTATTATCTTTCTTTAAGATTCTGTTTTAAAGGAATCAAATTCAAATTCTCAATTACATTACAGATTCAATATGTATTCTCAAGCAGTCTCATTTAAGTTATAACAATGAAAAAGCAGGATAAATGAGCCCATTCACCATCCCAACCATGAAAAATCCCATCTATCTTCACCCACATTTGCTAGAACGTTGTCTGGTCGTCGAAGAAAGTTGTGAAGCATGATTTGTACAAATTGTATGAATTGTGTACTACACATGATGATTTGAATTCTTTTTAATTACTAGTTACATATAATAATGATTCATTAATTTTTAAATAAGAAAACAAATTTTACTCAAATGTCAGTTATAGAAAAGATTTTTTTTAAAATTATGTAAGCAACAAAAAAACATTTTCTTTGTGGCCTCAAGTCTAATGTTCCTACGATTAGTATTGTGTAGCTGATCGTCTAAAAAAGTATTGAGTAGCTGATAATTTGAAATTGCATTTAATTAGTATTTAGATATATTTGAATTTAGTTACAAACAAACCCCATTTGATTCACTTAAATTTATTTGGATATCTTTAACCTTGCCCATGAATCTCCCTTAGGTTTTTAATTCACTTAAGTTTTCTACTTTTAGATTCGAATCTCAGAAAAAGAAAAGCATGAAAAAACTAGAAATTAATAATTTAGAAAAAAATTATGTAATATTTTAGTTCAATTATTATTAATATAGCACAAAAATAATGTAAGACACCGTCATCATTCTTATTTTGAATAACTATTAGTTGACATTCCTCAATTTGATTTTTGCATATATATGCAGCTTTTATTTTTTATATTAAATTTTTATACCAGAATATTTTCATTCTCTCATGAATTATCTTCCTTTCGTTGTGTTTAATTGTGAATGTTTTTTTTTTCAAAGGGAGTTTACTAATCAAGGAAGATTTTATCGAAGAATTTTAACTCAGTTGTTTAAACAATTAAGATGTTGGAGAGATTAAATGTTAGATTATTTGTTATAAGTATGTTTCAATGTAAAGACAAAAAAATAGTAATAAACTTCATTGAATATAATTCAAAGAAATCAAGTAATAAAATAATATATTTCAACATACTTTTAACACAACTACTAATTTCCTCTAAAAACACACAACTTCTAATTTAAATAATTCACTATATTAATCTGCGCATTGCGTGGGTCCATATCTAATTTCTTTAAAGATTAGATTTAGTACCCTTGTAATTTTATTTTATTTTTGTAATATTTTTAAAATTTTCAAAATTTAAATACGTACTATTGTGAAATATGAAAAATAACTGCATACTTTTTATGTTTTTTATTATAGAAATAAATAAGTCAATTAGTTTAGTCTTTTAACAATTTAAATTTTCTTATTTTGTTGGTTTCTTACTTATAAATGTCTTTCTCATTTTCAAGTGCACGCAGTTTTCGAATAATGCATGAAATAAAAAGATTAGAAATCTAAGGGTAATTGGTTTTTTCATGTTAGAGCAATATTATTTTATTATTTATTATAATATTATGTAAAACAAAAAATTTACCTGTTAAGACAATTTTGTCATTGATCATCTATGGCATGGTTTAAGATGTATCTATAAAGAGGAGTAGGTTTTGAAAATATTTAATTAAATAAAGTAGTAAAAGATTTGTAAAGAATTAAAAATAGTTGAATATGTTGCATTGAATGATATATATATATATATATATATATATATATATATATATATATATATATA
>CM023956.1:7717421-7746580 GCA_013407115.1 Glycine latifolia | reverse complement strand
ATATGTTAGTGAGTATTTATTAAAATAACGTAACTTTGAAAATGATTTTAAATGTTACTATATTTAAATAGTTTTAAAATGTATTTAAGAGGAAAAATATTAAGTAAAAGATTTTAAGGGAATCACTTTCCTAGGGTATGTTTAGCTTAATGTATTTGATTGAAATTGATTACAGGCTTTGTGTTGAAATAAAAATATATATTTTTAGCGAACTATTGTGCAAAATAATTTGACAATGACATAAACTTTGATAATGTTATTTTTTATATATTTATACGGCAAGAAATATGTTTAAAATTTAGAAAATATTAAATACCATAAAATAATAATTTTATCAATGGATAAAATTTCTTATGCATGACAAATATAATGTTGAACACTATTCAGTAAAAAATATATATTATCTTGGTATCATTTTTAATAAGATGCAACCTGGAGCATTTTGTGTTATAAAAGTATTCTAAAGTCAAACTAAAGCTGGAAGTGTATTAGATTATGATTTTAAAAGATTATTTAGTATAAAAAAGTTTTGTAAATTTTAAAGATTATATAGGAATATTATGATTTATCATTTTTTTTACAAGATTTTTATGATGGTTTGAATTTTAATAGATTTATATCAAATAATTTAAAATATTTGAAAGGACTTTATAGATTTGTAAGATTTGAAAATATTACGTAAATTTTCAAAAACACATTCAAAATTACAAGAGTTAGTAAAAATAATAATAAGAAATATGAAGTTTGGATAATAAAAAGTAAAACCAATATAGTGTTTTTAATCTTTTAATAGCTAAATTGATTCTATCTTTATGTCTTCCTATACTAATCCTTCTTGCAATGATATTTTCTCATTCTCACTTTTGAATTTGAACAATAAATTTAAAATTATACATTGGTTTTCTAATTTTTTTAATTACTATAATTATTTTTAATTTGTAGGTGATGAACATAGTTAGTATAAAAAAATATGATTAGTCTTAACACATAAGACAAACATTAATTTAGAAAGCAAATAGAAAAATGCATACGGGAGGAGTATATTTGATACTTTTTAATTCCAAAAGAATAGGAGAAACATATATGGTACATACATCTTGAAGAATATTAAAAAGAGAAAAATGTATGTGTGATGAGACAAAATAAAAGTCTAGTAACCAATATAAAAAGAAAGAAAAGAATCTAACAATATTTCAAGGGTTTGGGTGAAATTGTTTTATAGATGTTTTATACTAAAAAGTCTGATGAAATCCATCGAAACACTTCTTGAAAAACAATGTATTGATATTTGTATAATTTTTGAATACCAACGAATTTTTTTGCTCTCGTAAAAAACTGTAAAAGTCTTAATTGAATATCATAAGACTTATTTATATCATTTAAAATCATGATTGAATAATAAGATTTTTTTTATAAAAAAAAAAGTCTTTTAAAATCCTAATTCAATACCCCTTAGAAATCATATTATTTAATATATTGTGTAAAGTAATTGATTAATTAAATTTGTATTGAATTAGGAGTATATAACAACTAAATTTCTATTTAAATTTAGATTTGTTATTGTTGAAAAATATGATACCCATCATAATTTGGTAGTGAAAAAGACTGTAATAATATGATATGAGAGTTATTAATTATGTAATGTTGTTACAAATTATATGAGTAATTGATTATTGTAAAATGTAATCAATTAATAGTTACTTAAAAATATATAATACTGTATGACTCTTTTTTTACTATAACCTAATACTTAAATATATCAAGAAATTAATAAATATAAATAGTATTAAGCCATTAAAAAAAATGTTCATCTCCTATCAATTTCGCTAACGTATGTTGAATTTGTTTTGGTGGGGTTCTAAAAATAGTTCTCATAAGGGAATCAGATGGATGAAGTCGGAGAAGATTACTGTGCAAAAGGAGGAAGGTGGACTAAACTTTAGAGATTTACACGATTTTAATATGGCCCTATTAGGAAAGCAAGGATGGAGACTAGTGGATAGACCAGATTCATCGATTTCTCATATGCTAAAGGCGCGTTATTTCCCAAATAGTGAATATGTGGTTCCTAGTTGGGTATATGGAGTGCCAAAGAGATGATAAGGGCACAAGGGGTAGGTGGAAAGTGGGGAATGAGACATAGATTAATATTTGGAGGGATGTTTGGCTGCGGGATAGTGATTCTCCCATTGGGAACACCCCTATAGTTGACTTGAATAACATGTTGTGAGTGATTTGATCAGTCACAGGTAGGAGAGGTGGGATAGGTCCATCCTGAATGTGGTGTTGGAGACAAAGGAAGTCGACGCATCCTTCAGAATCTCACTTGTAAATGTTCATGGAGAGTCTTAGCATAAATATAACTGTTATTCAAGTTACTTTGTTATAAGTTAGTTATTAGTTTGTTAGAAGTTAGTTATTCTTTTAACTAATTATATAACTCATTGTCCTATTTTTCTCTTGTAAGCTAACACTCATTTTCTATGCTAATCAATTTTTCCTCCATTCTCTTTTCTCCTTAGCTTCTTCTGTTTGTTTTCTTCTCTTCCATGGAAGTCTTGGATTCTGTTAGGGGTGTTTGCGGTCTGGATTGGATCGTTTTTGAAGCAAAAAATCATCCGATCCAATCCCTTCGGTTTGGTCATTTGATCATCCATTCGGTTTGAAATTTTTTTCAAATCTGATCCAATCCGATCCAATTTTTTTCGGTTTGGATTGGATCGGTTTTCGGTTTTTTAAAAAGTCTAAAAATAAAACTCATGAGACTTATTTTTATCAAAATAAGGAGTATCTAGCATTAACAAACACATTCATTGGATAAAAACAAACATCATTTTCTAATTTTCATTGGATAAACATGTTCATTGGACAAAATAAGGAGCAAGTAGTTATTAATTGGACAAAAAACAAACACCATTTTCTAATTTTCATTGGACAAAATATGATGGGGAATAGGCCCAAGTAGGTAAAGGGTAAGGTAAGGTTTATAATTGGATCGGTTTGAATTGGATCGGTTTTCACCAGTCAATCCGGAAACCGATCCAATCCGATGAAAATTTTCGGTTTTTTTTCGGTTTTCGGTTATTTCGGTTTTTCAGTTCGGTCACCGCGGTTTGCATCGGTTTGGATCGGTTGATGAACACCCCTAGATTCTGTTATGGTATTAGAGCTCTTCCATTAAAGAGCTATGCTGCGCAACTCTTTATCTTTGCTTTCTTCTTCCTTTGTTCGTGTTCTTCCACTACTTATCCTTCATTATGGCTAGCGATCAACCACAACAATATTTCTCAAAAACATTCATAACCCATATTATCTTCATCCAGGAGAGAATCCAACAACAACATTGGTTTCTCCTGTTCTCAATTCATCGCATTATACTTCATGGAGTCGATCAATGCTAACTGCATTAAGTGCAAAAAATAAAGTCGAGTTCGTTGGTTGTTTTATTCATGGATATGCATCGAATCATTCTCTTCATCCAGCTTGGAAAAGATGTAATAATATGGTGGTTTCTTGGATTGTTCATTCCGTATCTCCTTCAATCAGACAAAGTATTCTTTGGATGGATGATGCCTGTGACATATGGAAGGATCTGAAATCAAGATATTCACAAGGTGATTTGCTTAGAATAACATAATTGCAACAAGATATGTCTTCTATCAGACCAGATGATAAAACAATAACTAATTATTTTACAAGACTGTGTATTATTTGGGATGAATTAGAAAGTTATAGGCCTGATCCAGCTTGTACATGCAATCCAAAATGTACTTGTGATGCTCTTGCTAGTGTTATGGAAATAAAGAAGCAAAGGTGAACTTGTAGTGTAAATTCTTTAAATGGTTACAAATATTTTCTCACTGTAGTATATGACTATTCGAGATTTGTTTGAATTTTTCTTATGCACTCAAAAGCTGAAACACAAAAACACTTAAACAATTTTGTTGCTATGGTTGAAAGACAGTTTGATACAAAGGTGAAAATGATAAATCAGATAATGGATCAGAATTCATTTTGAGACAGTTTTATGATGAAACTGGAATTATACACCAAACTTCATGTGTTGAAACTCCTCAACAGAATGGTATTGTAGATAGAAAGCATCAACTCTTGTTTAATGTTACCATATCTTTGCTGTTTTTGGTCTTATGCTTTAATTCACTCTGCTATTCTTGTTAATTACATACCTACTCCTTTTCTTGGTAACAAAACTCCCTATAAGAAGCTTTATGGAACCTCCTATGATATCACCTCTTTAAGAGTTTTTGGTTGTCTGTGTTTCACTAGTACCTTAACTGTCAACAGAAAAAAGCTTGATCCTAGAGCTGCTACTTCTGTTTATTTAGGTGTCAAGCCAAATACAAAGGGATATGTCACCCTTTACCTTAAGACCAGAGCTATTTCTATCTCTAGAAATGTCATTTTTTATGAAGACGATTTTCCTTTTACTATCGAAAATAAACCTGATCTCATTACTATCTTACCTGTATCCCCTCTTTCCTTAATACTACCATTGATCAATTTGGTGATTTTCCATCATAATAGTGTTATAAGGTTCAGTAACAAGATGATCAGTTGGTAACTTTGATGACCAGTTTCCAACTTTCCCCCCTTTTTACTTTAAACAATAGTTAAAACTTGTAATTTTAGAAGCACCCAACCCTGGCTATGTCTCCATATGAAACAGAACATCTCAAATTACTTAAAAATCACAACTTTTTTTTTCTTTTCTACAAACAAAGTGAGCTTAATGTGTGCAAAACAATAGTACAACCACCAACCAATTCTCCAAACCCAAAGCATTTCTAATTTTGTACATTTCTTGAGATGTTTTCTCTTTCTTATTAATTCATGGTTGCCAAGATCCAGATGTTGAAACTCGATCCTTTGCAGGTGCAGTTGCAAGAGCTACTAATCTTGCACATATCCCATTTTGAAGAGGACCAAAATAAAATAAAATAGATTTGCAAGTAGGGGGAATGGGGGGTGCTTCAACATATCACGAAGTTAATTCATCAAGATGCACATGTCGATGTGTAGGCTTCAGGTTTTGGATCTGTGCTCAATTTAATGGAAACAGTAATACATTAATGAAAGCAAGTAACTCAATGGACGATTTTGAATCATGTTCAGCCTTTTTAAACTCATATATATATATATATATATATATATATATATATATATATATACACACACACACAAATGTTTATAGGGACAAATGATCCAACAATTAAATGAGAGATACATCAAAGAAGAAAAACAAAATACTTTGAGCATCAAATCCAGTAAGATATCCAAGCTAATTAGTAGTTTCCAGAGGTTGTTTATCAAATCAAACTTAATTTGCAGGCTCAGTCAGTGTGCATTTCTTCTCATGTTGTGCTCAACACAATGTTATGACCTGAAAAATGTTTCATCATGCAATAATTGATCACAAGATAGCATGCCAATGCAAATGAAAGAACAAGTGTCAAATTGTAGACAACTTGGTTATCTATTGTATGCCGAAGGAAAGTCAGTTTTATGCTCAATCCTACTGTTTCAACCAAAACGAATACGAGAATATGTCAAACAAAGTGATATTCTAGAGATTTTTTTTTCCAGTTCTGTACTTTAACTAACATCAATTTCTATGTACGTACCACCAATTCTGCTCTTAACTCATAATAGTGACATCTAACAAATTCTTGTGTACGTATGTCAAATAATTTAATAGTAGTACATGTTTAGAATAAGTTCACATAATAAACTACCAATGACCAAGTCAGCAAGGGTATATGTATCATGCACTTAAAAGAGACGAATTTGATAATTGAGTTTAATTTTCATTTATTACGAGTGTAAAGATTTTTATGCATTGTAAATATATTGTTAATAAATTAATAAATTTTATTTTTTAATTGAACGTTATAGGTGCAAAATGTTTACTAGCTTTACTAATAACTAATTTTCATTGAATATTTAATAGTCTCTTTTTTAATGGAGTCTCTTTTATTTATTTTTATCCACAAAATTCAACTCAAAATAGGATGGAGAAGAAAGAAACAAGTGAGAAATAAAAAGGTGGGGGTGAGTTTGGTTAAGGAAAAATGAGATGAGAAAAATAAAAAAGTATAAATCTCACTAATTATTTTAATTATATTTCTCATTTATTCATCTTATTTCTTATTTGTTTATTTTCTTCTTACAATAGGACCGTTAAGGAATTCAAGTTTAGTGAAGGTAGTATTGGTAAATTAAAAATTATTTTTAAAGAGGAGTGATATATAACATGTAATTAATTAAAATTTATTAAAAATTATAGAATAGAAGAAATCATCAAATAAGACTCAAAAAAATATAAATTTTAATATATTTTGACTGATAATCAATTGAGTTCAAAATAATGTGCTAGCCTTTTCTTATTCTAAATTAAATCATTAAATAGTCAAATTTGTTTATGGAAGTATGAACTAATCATAAATTGATTTATGAAAGATGAAAATTTTAAATTTAATTTTTAAATGTGAAAAAGTGAGAAAAATAATCCTCCAGACAATTTAATGATAAATTGTTAATCACATTAATCACATTCTTTAAGAAAAATAATTAATTCAATTAATTACATTAAATTGTCAATTAATTGTATTATCATTCCAAAATTCCTTTTGTCTTATCTCTTTAATTTGCATTCATTAATTATTTTTTATTAATTTTAAAGATAATAATTAAGTAAAAGTGTGTAGAAAAATAATAATTAATATATCTAGAAATTAAAAATGATTTTATTAAAATGGATAAAGAAATTTCTGAATGGATCTTTAAAAGAGAATATAATTTATTGTCAAATTTATCTTCAAATATTACAACTTAATCATAAAATAGTTTCATAAATTTAAAAACAAAATCAATTTATCCCACATTTTATCCATAAAACTGAATATTTATATTTTTCATAGGAATTATTCGTTCGGAGACGAATTTGATGAAAAAGAGGTGAGGTGACAACATGCGCCAACTGAGACATAGCAAGTGTATCTCACAGACACAAATTAACTGACTGAATCTGGAAAACAACAGACGTCGTCGTATCAATTCAGTTATCAAATTCATTCTGTAACATACTACTGTATACGGTATCCGACACGACACCAACTCCCTACAACTCAAGTAACACAAATTCGTCAAATCAACAACAACAGGCAACAGCTGTGAATGAATCACTCATCACTCTGTCTCACTCTCTTCCACATTTCCATTTCACTCTCACCTTTCCCATGATCCCAATTCTCCACCACCCCAACACTGAATTCTGCAATTTCCCTCAACCATTTCCAGTTCCCTCATCTGGCCACCGTTAAATTTCCCATCTTGCCACCGATATCTCATCTGGGTCATCCATGGCGCACGCGAAGACCGATTCCGACGTCACGAGCATGGACACGTCATCGTCGCCAAAACGCGCCGTTTACTACGTGCAGAGCCCCTCGCGCGACTCTCACGACGGCGACAAGTCGTCGACGGAGACGCACGCGACGCCGGCGTGCAACAGCCCCGTGGACTCGCCCTCGCACCATTCCTACGGGCACCACTCTAGGGCTTCTTCTTCGAGCAGGGTCTCTGGCGGGTCCTACAACATCACCTCTTGGGGGAGGAAAGGGACCCGCAAAAACAAATTAGGGTGGCCTCATGAGTGCAAGGTCATTGAGGAAGAAGAGGAAGGGTATTATGGGGAAAGACAAGGCTTTTCTAGGAAGACTCAGATCTTCGTTGGGGTCCTTGGCTTTGCCTTCATTTTCACCCTCTTTTGTTTCATCATTGCTGCGGCTGCCAGGCCTTACAATGTTCGGATCAGTGTTAAGGTACGTTAATTAAGTCAGGTCAGGGACATGTTTTGTTTACTTTAAATTCAATAAAATAAATGGTTGACTTTGAAGGTGTTTATGATAATATTATATAAGTCCATCAGAGGTTACATACCATCAGAGATCAGAGATCAGATCTTTTAATGGTTTTATAATGTAGTTAGAAGGAAACGATTATTTATATGTATTTGTGGAGATAGTTGTGCCTATATATACCATCAGAGGTTGGGTTGGAGGTATTCACATTTTTGTGTCAACTTGCCTCAAACAGTATTATATATCTGAGTCTCTTGGATTTAGGATGATGAATGAGACAGGAAGGAATGTTGAATCAGGCACTCATGTGGTGTGTTTTAGTTGAACTGCAGTTATTTGAAAGGAATCCTTTAGCTAGTGCCATGTTAGTATGCAGTTTGACCAAGAAATTGCATACCCCAAACTTTTTTGAACTTCTGTTACCCCCAATTTTTCATGTCATTGTAGATTTCTTGTTCTGGTGAGCTAAATTATAAATTGAGTCTGATTGCACGGGGTACTTTTATGCACTTTGCACATCTGTTTGATAATCACATATCTTAAGAGAAAAAGAAAGGCATTGGGGAGAAGATTGAATGGAACTTGAGACACTTGGAATTATATGTATACCCAAGGACATCGTTTGAGTTCACAATCATGCAAGTTGTGTCTCCTTATTGATTCTTTCTAATTATTCATTCTCTTTTCTATTTTTCCACCTGACAATTTGTTTCACACACTGATAATAAGTGCCTTGTTGAAAATTTTATTCTTCACCTATCCACTGCTGGTTATATAGCCTTGTAGGTCATTGATGTAAAGAGAAAAACAAATTCAAAATTTTCTCTATCATAAATTATTAATGAACTTTCGAGGTAACCTAATGATTCTTTCCTTCCAGAGTTTCACAGTACACAACTTCTTATTCGGAGAAGGGTCGGATATGACAGGAGTTCCAACCAAGATGCTGACGGTAAATTGTTCAGCGAGAATGACAGTGCATAACCCTGCAACCTTCTTCGGAATTCATGTCAGCTCTAAAGCAGTGAATCTTGTGTATTCTGAAATGACAGTTGCAACTGGTGAGGTAAGAATGAAATTTAATATCAGACACTGACCTCTTTGACTTAGAAGGATTAGTTTGAGGGTAATATATGCTTTGTTTCTGCTTTTGATGTTGATAATGATCACCAATCTTAACTGTTAAATTCCATGTTCACATACATACACGTTGCTGCTGCAGCTGAAGAAGCATTATCTATCGAGAAAGAGTACCCGGACAGTGTCTGTGAACCTGCAAGGAAGCAAGGTTTCTCTATATGGTGCTGGTGCAAGCTTAACTGGCTTGGTGGACAATGGAAAAATACCAATGACTCTTGTCTTTGAAGTTGGATCGCGAGGGAATATTGTTGGGAAGTTGGTGAGGTCCAAACATCGAAGGCGTGTCTCTTGCTCAGTGGCTATTGATTCCCACAACATCGAACCCATCAAACTTAAAGAGAATGCATGCACATACAATTGAGAGGTTTTGGTCTTAGCAGTAACCAGTTTCTTGTGTGCCTTTTCAATTCATTCGATCTGCTGGCTTTTAGATTTCCCGTGAGATAGGTAAAATTGTGAAATAAATACTATTAAAGAGTTAATATTGTAGATGTTTTACAAGTACAATTTTTGGAGACATGAGAAATGAAAATTAGTTATCATGTAATGCTATAATTCTATTTCCCCTTTCTACTTATTGCCATGTGCTATTTCCGTTACTGTCTTGCCTTCACTTATGCTAGTTTTCTGAGATTTTAAAACCAAAGGGGACCGTGATTGACATGAGGATGAATTAGTGATAGTTAAATATCTACTTTATATTATATTATATATAATATTATATTTTAATTTAAATTGTGGGTTCGAATTTTATGAATGTAGTCGTGTTTAAATTCTGTGGGGACTGGGAGGATTTTGTTAGTCTTAGTACTCTTATTCAATTTGAGTCTGAATAAAAGAATCAAATAAAATGTTAAATTAAATTAAAATAATCATATAGCTTGACATCGTGTTTTTATTTGTTAAAAGATATTTTTAATTTAACTAAAAATAATAATAAAAAATTGAAAAGCTGTTTTTTCTTACCCCCTTAATAAGTTCTCTTATCAGTTTTCGTATTAACGAAGTTGAACAGACTAAACGCGTAATTAGTTTACTAGTTTTCTTGTCGAATCAACTGGTGTGTTTTTTTTTTTTCAATCAAGCTTTCTTTCCTGTGGTCTACGAAATTAAGCAAAGAATGACATACAAATTACAATGCCCATGTGAAGCGACAAAGCGAGAAACAGCGTAGGCAAGCAAAGTTAAACTTGACTTGAAGCTGTCAAACATAGTATATATAGATATAGATAGGAGTGGAACCAAATTATTTGATAACTCCATGAAAGCCTCCTTGATTGTGTTAAATTGACAGTAGCATTTGTTGTGATCCAGTTCTACATACTAATTTCTCCTGTTGTCATTCATCTCGAATCGCCCTCAATAATCAAACTCGCTTGTGTTGAAGGTATAGTATGTTTACAACCAACTGAATTTTGCAAGAGTATAGTAACGGGCAAAACCCCCTCTGCTATATTTACTGGTGGGTCCTGAGGGCATAGATAAACCATATTTCCTACTCCAAGTAGATGCAGAGCCGAAAAGAATAATTGCTGTGTTGTTTAATATTCTAGGCTATAGCCTATAGGTGGGTGTCCTAATTTCATCTGGCAGTCTAGAGGGACAAAAGAACAAAAAGCCTAGTAATATTCCCCCTCAAAGATTTGGAGTAAAAAACCACGTACTAAACATATTGACAAATCTGAAGATTAAGTGGAATCAAACAAACCAATAAAATCATAAACCACGCAATTTGTGTGCACAAAGTCAAAAAGTTTTCCAATGCATTGTGACCAATTCTGAAGATTCAGCAACTAATCTCTCAAATTCTTTATCCCAACGTCTAATGAAGCTAATATTAGTCACATCACAAAGTACATTAAACATCCGCAGCTAATACATTCCTCCAATTCTATCTCGTCCCATTCCACGCCTATCATCTCTTGCACGATGCATGAACGTATCCCGACGATATTCTCTTGGTGGTGGGCCACCTCTTATTGGAGAGCGGCTTCTCTCTCTAACATCACGAGCCCACCGACCACCACGATGGTGAGGAAGTGATGGCAAAAGAGGCACAGGGGGTGACAGTGGTCTCCTTTCAAATCCTTTCCTTTCATCAGAGAAGCCATCTCTTCCACGATCTCTATTATCCCAGTCCAGTGGGGGTGGCCTATCAAACTTGTTTCTCCCCCGGTAAGCATCTTCTATGAAATCCATACGCTCTCTACGTACATGGGGATCTGGAAACCTGCTTTCATGCCTGAGTGGCGGTAGAGCAGCAGATCCATATTCTCTAGGGCCATCCCTTGCCAACCCACGAGGAGGAGATCTATAGCCATTCAAAGTCCTTTCAGGAGAGCGATCAATCAGAGGTCCAGGAAAGCGTCTAGGAGGAGCATGAAGTGGTGGAGGTGCAGGATAAGACCTCCGAGGACTTCTAGCAGGTACATTACGAGACCTATTACAGCTGTTACAATGGTCCCGCCTAGCAAAGTTAAGATTATTACACCTGCAAGATAGTAAAGCTAAAAGATATAATCTCCACAGAATGATCTTAGCTGTTTGGATGTTTAACAACCAGAAGTCTAAATAACTTACGGCTAATTAAAAGATAGGTAAGAGCAACAAGTAATTCCAATGAAAATGGATGTCTGATCACAATCAGAATTCAGAAAGAATTGCACTTACAAGGGATCAGGACAAATCCAATCTCCCTCCCTAGGACGCACATTGGGATTATTTCTATTGTTGCCTTCCCCTCTAGCAAGTCCAGAAACGAAGCCAGGCCCATCAAAAGCTCTACCCATTGGCCTGCCCCCTATTCTACCTCGACCATACGGGGATCTTCCTGGATCTCTCCCACCACCATAACCACGGCTTCGCGACAAGTTATTATAATCAGAACCAAAACGGTGATCTGCATCTCTTCGGTGAACTGGAGATGAGGAACCTGCACGAATTCTATATCCTGGAAAAACAAAGACAGTGAAGTATGAAAATAAGTGACTTACAGGAAGTGAGAGAAAATTCAGCATTGCAATCTACACTAGAATCCAATAATATTGTGATCATGCAACTGTCATATAATCAGATTGACATTCCAAAGGGAAGGTTTCCACCACACAGGGCTTTTCCACCTCATGGATATGAAAATTAAAAATGTGTGGAAGAGCGCAGGAAGTTTATATGATAACACCTTCAATGCCATTTCCCAAACATCTGATCCATATTACCGCAAAGTAAACAAGTTCTATGAGCAAGGTTTTCCACTAATAAGTTACCTCCTTCATATCCTTGATACCAATTCTTTCCATCTCTGATGCAACCACGATATAATTAAACATACAAATCATTTAACCTAACAATCTGAAATATCAAATCCAAATTCACATTTTGAAGCCACCGCAACCTAGGCATTGCAGTATAAAATAAGAACCAAGTTCAAAACCTGGTTAAGAGTATGGACTAACCCCCCTACTAAGAACTAATCCAACAAGACAAACAATAGACCAATGTTATTTTTACCCTTTGGAAAGTAATCAAACTCAGGAGCACAATATCCAAATGTATACTCCACAAGAAAATAACAACCAACAAACACCACCAACATACTCCCCAAACTTAACACCCCAATCAACCACTTGTTTGACTCTTTTCGGAACAATCTCTGTCAGTACCTATGACAACCAAAGGTAGATTCAAGCAACATAGTTCACCAATTCGCAGAAAATCATACAAAGGAATGGCTCAGCCAGATAAACCCCATAGAAGCCATGTGCAACAATATCAGCATCCAATTCACCCTTTTTTGGGATATACTATGCCCCCAAGTAACTTCAAAACCACAGGAGAAAAAAATTGGACATAGAGAAGAGCATTCTCTCATTTTAAGAAGATATACATCCCTTTTCTGTGCCATATTGGTGTACCCAGTCAATGCATCAGCATGAAAAATATCAGGATTCAGCAGAAGCTCTACAACCATGTTGATATCAGAAATTCCTAAATTCCACTTGTGGAATTACTACTCTGGAAAGCAGTCTTCCAAGTTGTAAATAAAGAACCATCAGAATCATCCCTACTGATGAAGAAAACCCATAGAAACTAAAATGACAACCATCAGCCCAAAACGATCATCGCAAGGACTATATTTGAAAAGTTACCCAGTATCTGGAATTGAAATAACCATGTGGAATTACTACTCTGGAAGAACCATCAGAATCATCCCTACCGAAGAAGAAAAACCATAGAAACTAAAATGACAACCATCAAGCCAAAACAATCATCGCAAGGACTATATTTCAAAAGTTTCCAGCCACCTTGTATGTTGTAAATAAAGAACCATCTGAATCACCCATAATCAACCAACCAAAGAAGAAAAACCATAGAAACTAAAATGACAACCAGCAGCCAAAATAATCATCACAAGGACTATATCCAAAAGTTACTCAGTATATGGAATTGAAATAACCAGGAGTTCAATGACAAAAATACCAAATATAACCAACAACCCTATGAAGTTATCATCAGTAAACGTTATCTTTGCAAAATGTCAGGTGAGCTTCCACAAAAGTAGCAAATTAGAAATTCATCCACCCACAAACACATCTTGTGGCAGAACCTAGATATACCAGCCAATCATTGGTAATAACTGTAGGTTATTCACTGAAAACAATTTGTAATGGTCAGTTTCAGTCCCCTACAATCCCTGTGACCATATGGATGTTCTAGCACATTGTCCACGCTGTAGCATGTATGACAATAACTTCAAATTGTATCCCGGACTGCATTGAATTCAACAACATTGTTTTAACTTTCACAAATATCCCAAACCAAACATATGACCCTAACTCTGCAAAAAGAAAATCCATGCAACAGTTTCTGTGCTGCAAAAGCCCCAAGTTCATGCAGAATGGACTATTTCCATCATCCAACCCATTTATTAACCCTTTAAATAAAAAAAATCCCAGAACATGATCCAATGCTGAGTTCACGGAAACATGGCTTCCTGAAGGCCCAAGTTCTTGCAGGCAACATCAGAGCTGTAACACATAAATTGCAAAGTTTATTCACTGTTGACACTCCATAATTGATAGGAGAGCCATATGTGTGGCATGTACATAATGAATACACAGCAGATCTAACAAAACCCACATCTGTACAGATACAATCAGTCAAATGCGGAAAAGACAAATTACAAAAAAGAAAACTGGCAATTTTTATCTCGCCTAACCCCCAAATAAATCAAATACAACAAATTCAAGCAAACATTTTGATAGGATTAGGAGGTGGGGCAAAATGTATAAAAGGAGGGTCAATTAGTAAAATATAGTTAGTTAGTTAGTTATACTAACTGTGGGAGGGTCAGAAATAGATAAATAGGAGGTGGTTGGCTGAGGAAAGGGAATCCAGAAAGTATTAGGAGGGTGGTGAACCTCGAATTCACTATTGTACTGCAGGAGATATTCTCCAAGATTCAATAAAGATTCATTCTTTCTTCTCTTAATCTGGTCCAGTTCCTATCACATTTCTACTTGAAATTTGAATACTAAGCTTTCACTCGCCCACATATGGTTGGGACTAATTCTAGGAAAATAATTGCTAATTGCTTGTTTTTCAAAAGTTCTTTCAGAAAGTTGACTTTCTCCAACATAAATTAGACAATAACTTAAAAAATGAAGACTATGGGCAGCAAATGGATTCTCAATTGCTCTCTCGTTTTGTTGTTATCAACGATCAAATAACTATATTATTGGGGTTATCGATAGTCAAGTTAATAAACTAATCACATCCAATGCCAAATTCACCAAAAAATCCAACAAGGTTGTCTTTCAGATGCATCAAAAAGTGAAAACGAAACATATAACTTCAAAACAATAACAACAAAACAGATCCAAAGAAGCCACAAACTCACCAATTTCGCACCGTTTTCAAGCATTAATCCAATTTACACTGCACCGTATCCACAAATTTTTTTCCCTAAACCAATTTAATAGTAACAGGACAGACAAAGCAGCCAAGCCAGCTTCTAAATCAATATTCCGAAACGAAAAATTGAAAAACCTAACTCAATCATCCGCATCACTAGGGTTACAGAGATGAGAGATGAAACAAACCAGGATCATCGGGATATCGATCGGAGCGGGAATAAGGGGGAGGAGGATCACGGTGGAGTTCGCCGGGCTCGAAATCGGCGGCGGCGGCGGCATCCGTATGGGAGGGGCGGACGACGAGGCTGCTCAGAAGAGGTGGGTGATGATGCGGCGGCGCTGGTTCCTTGTCCCTCGACGAAGCCATCGGAGATTAACGCTTTTCTTGATTCTAATACAACTGTTTGTTCTTTTCGATCACCACCACCTCGTGCAGCATATAAACCCTAGATTCATTATATGCAACGCAAGCATTGCCGTTATGTTTTTATTTTCAATTGAAATTACGCAAAACGACAACCGTTTATTACTAAATTTGTTTTTTTTTTTCCTCTAGAAAAGCTATTTTTTAAGTAGAGAAATTGAATATACCATTTGTTTTGTCGGTTTCAATTTTCATCCATGCATCCGATTAGCAAATTATAATTTCAGATGAATATTCAACAGCTCAAATTTAATTACATGATTTAAGTTTGATTAATATAAAATAAAATATGAGCAGTTCAACTTTTATCTGATAATTTCACTTTGTTAATCAATCGTATGAATGCGTAAAAAATAAAAGAGTTTGATATCTAATATCTTCCTGGATTTTTAAATTTAATTTATTCAACTCTAGCAATAGAAAATTTACAATTTTCTTTCACATATAAAGGCTTTGTTAGGGTGTGTTTGGAGGGGGAAGGGAGTGTTAAAATGTTTTATTATAAACATTTATTCTGTAACTAATCTTGTAGTTAAAAGAAGGCTGCAGAAGTATTTACTAAAGTCAAAAATAGGATTTGAAAATGAATTGTGATGTGTTGTTGGACTTTGAGAAATTTAATTTCAATGAAGTTAGATTTTCCGGTGAACAAAAAGGCATGTTAGGAGAGATTGTTGCAAGTGTTATAAGGAGATTAGAGAATTTAATAAGTTTGTTGTAAATTTGCAATAGATTTCCCTTTACTGGGGAGGAAATGTACGTGGCTAAAGTGTACGCTAAGCGCTTTTACAGCACCAAAAAATTTCTCTAATGCAACTTAACAATCGAACAAATATTGGTGCAACAGCAGAAAACATCTAAAATACAAATATTGACTCGTGTAAAAAAAAAAAGAGAGATAGACGAAAAACATGGTGGGAAATGATGCACGTTGCACGAGGACGTTGGCGTGAGCGGTGAAAGCAAGAAAAAGAAGACAAGATCAGACCACTAGTCTCCGTAGTGGATCCCCTATTCTCTTACGCAAAGAGACTGATACTTCATTTAAAAAGACGCCATCAAGGACACGTGCCTTCATCGTAGGCCCTACACGGAATCGGGTTCGTTCCACCGTCTATTCCCTTCTCCAACTCCCACTATTCCGTTTTTCTTTATTCATAAATATTCTCTAATCTTCAACAATTAATTAAGGGTTAAAAATCAAATTCTTTTCTCATGTTGTGGCTTGAAAGATAAAAATTTTAATTTTAATTTTTATATATGAAAAATATAATAATTTAGTCTTGTAATCAAATTTGTTATATTATTTTATCATAAACTTATAATATTGAAAAATAAATTTAAAAATAAGTTATATTTTTCAATCATTAATTTAATACTAAATTGTAAAATTTAAAAATTAATTTATCTCGACGGATGATGACAACTGCTCCCATAAAGTAAAGTATTTTTACTTAAATATATTAAATAAATATTATTTTCCCTATAAAAAATGATCTTGCCTACAGGATAATTTTTTAATAAAATAAATATAAATAATTTTGAAAGATTAAAGAAAAAATAAATTATTACTAATTTTACTTACTTTATTCTTTTAAATTTTACTGTTTTTAATTATTATTATTATTTTTAATAAAATTTATATAATTTTTTGTTTGAAAAAATATTAGACTATTTTTTTTGTTTTCACTGAAAGAAATTTCTGGATCCGTCACTAAAATTGTCTACAAATAAATTTATCATATTCTTTATTGATCAATTTATCAAGTTTTTACACTTTATTAGAAGAATTTCACTGTTTACCCGTTAATGAATGTAATTTAGTTGGTTAATAATAGTACTGTTTCTTCAGTTAGTGCCGTCTCTCGTTCGCGTTCCTTCTTTTTCTTTATCCCCTACAATTCTTCAAAGAAAACAAAACAACGAACCCGTATTGATTGGATTCCTTTTTTCTATCTGTTTACTTCGCACACCAGCAACAACCCCCGGCGCACGATAGCGCCATCGCTTTCGTTCCGCGGTTGGTAACCGTCTCTCTTTCATCACCGTATTTATTTCCATTCACAGAACCAACAACCTCTCTCTGTGATTCTCTTCACTGTTCTTTCTCTGAGCAAAACCGAGGATCCGTCATAGTATTGGTGCGTATTCACTTCAGCCATCACTTTTTCAGCTCAGATTTCGTTTTCTTTTCTCTTTTTTGGTTTTGTTTGATCTCGATTCAGTTTTTGTTTTTCTTCTACGTTTTACATTTTTTTCATAGTAAATCATAAACTCTGCTCTGTTGCCTCTTTATTTTTTGTTTTTATTTATTGCCTTTTGTTTCTGAGAAGAAGAAAAAAACAGGGGAACTCGTTTGCTGCTTAGGATCATCAAATTTTCTTTAGTGTTCTCTGCTAAAAACATATGTGAATACGTGATTAAGGTTAATGATAATGATAACGAAGGAAACAAAGTGTATGTTATTTTTTTCCCGCGATGCTTGAACCAATTGATTGACAGAGCAATCGTATTTCTAGCTTTAATGTTTTTTTTTTGTTGTGATTTTTGTTTGAATAGGAAGGATAAACTGATGGTACTGTGGTTTGTAAGTTCTGTAGTTTGTAACACATTACTGAGTAATGTTTGAATCTATTTGATGAATTTAAAATTGCAAAATAGTGTTGTGAGTGGTTGAATGCAGCATCATGTATTTTTATGCATGCAGCACGTGCCCGAGTTTGGGTTTAAGCTTGGATAGAATGGAACTATTAAGATTTTACTTTGCTTTGAAGAGTTTTCATGTGATATATTAGTTGAAGACTTTTTTATATTAATAAAAAAAGGCAGGTCAGATATTGGCTAATGTGGATGGGGCATTCATCTATGTACAAGCGCACTCCTTCGAGAGATAATTCAAACATGGAGGACGTGGAAGAAAACTCAGGTATGCACCCTTTTTTGAACCTTTACTGTTGTACTTCAGGTTGTTTATATGACATCTTTTAATTCCATTATGTTGTGAAACATAGCATCTAAACTAAAAACCTTCTCAAAGAAATTTCCTTCGTGAGAATAATCCTTTCAAGATTTCATTATTCAGAACTCAGAAGAATTGGCAATTCATGTAATCTTGAAAGCTACAATAGCTATGCTGTTGCTATTGTCTCTATTATCGGTTGTTGATAATTTACAATTGAATGCAATTCTGAAAATGATAGTATAAAAGATAGCCCGGGTTTATGATGTACTGCAAATTTTTTGATGTCTTGAATCAAGGTGATAATTGACCATGCTGTTTTAAATGCCTGATAGATCTTTTAGACATCGGCCTGGACAAGGGAACCTCAAATCCTTCATTGATGCTTTCTTTACCGCATGTACTTGTGGCGACCATTTCTTCATTCCTTTTTGGATACCATCTTGGGTTTGTTTCCTAATTTCTTCGTCTTGGTGCACTCTCTTGGATTCCTTGCTTTAATCTAGAATCTGTTGAAGACCTAAATTTTGATCTTTTGCATTCTATTCAGAGTTGTTAATGAACCACTTGAGAGCATTTCTGTGGATCTTGGCTTCCGTGGAAATACATTGGCAGAAGGTGACAAAGAAGATTCTGAAACCTTTGCTTAATTTCATTTTCTATTGTAATTGAATGAATAGAATTGATTTTTCCCCTTTCAAATGAAGGTCTGGTGGTGAGCATATGTCTTGGTGGTGCCTTGATTGGATGTCTACTAAGTGGTTGGATTGCAGATGGGGTGGGGCGTCGTAGGGCTTTCCAATTGTGTGCTCTGCCAATGATAATTGGTGCTTCTATGAGGTTATACTTCCAGTACCGATATAGTATTGTTTGAGTCATTTTGTTTTTCTCATGGAATAGATGGAAACTGTCCTTGCATTTTATTCAACCACTTTGTAGGTTTCAATTGTTTTTCTCAAGGTTTATTTGTTGGCTACCGTGGAAACATATAATAGTTTATTACTTCATTTTTGTGTCCTCTAATGTGATAGCATATTAACATATTTTTACTTCTTTCTTGCCAATCTTAAATGTACCTGACTGCCATCTTATGGTTTCCATATGGCCTCTTCACCCATTATGATATTTTCTTGTTTCTTCGTTGGTTCTAGAAAAGAACATAAGCCTTTCTTCTTTCATATATTTCCTGCATATAATGTCTATAATAATAGAATGACACAGCAGAGCATTTCACCATTTTTATGAATTTCTAGATTACAGGTGAGCAGTAAGCAGACCTTTAGTTTTGATCTAAGGCCCCCCCCTAGGTTTAGATTTCTTTATTATTATTCATATTTCACTACACAGTATGTGTATTTCACTTTGGTCAAATGACAGTTTTTTACTTTTATGCTTTCCAATATAAATTCTTATGACTAATTTCTCATTGTAAAATTGTGCATTTTCAGTGCGGCAACAAACAACTTGTTTGGCATGCTTGTAGGAAGGTTGTTTGTTGGGACTGGCTTGGGCCTGGGCCCTCCTGTTGCCTCTCTGTATGTGACAGAGGTATGTAAATCACTAAATTGGTGCATCTGTCTGATTGACTAGACTGAAAATTTACTTGATTATTCTCTTGAATGGCAGGTTTCTCCTGCTTTTGTGCGGGGCACCTTTGGAGCTTTCATCCAGATTGCAACATGCCTTGGTCTAATGGGAGCTTTATTTATTGGAATCCCTGTCAAAGAAATATCTGGATGGTATCATATGAATCTTACTTCATGTCATGATGTTATATATTATTTATTCATGATGTTTTAAAAATTCACCCTGAATTTTTTCACATAGGTGGCGGGTTTGTTTTTGGGTATCTACCATACCAGCTGCTATACTTGCCACAGCTATGGTCTTCTGCGCAGAGAGTCCACATTGGTTATACAAGGTTGACACCTAGTCTAATATTATTTCATCTTAGATATTATCTCTTATTATCTTTTCATTTGTAACTTACTGTTTCTATATTAGTTTGAAACCCTCGACGTCTCAATGTTAAATGATGCTAACTAATAGTTTGTTGAGGATTTCCTTGTCTTCTGCATCCATCTCTTTTTATGTCAACAATTAAGTGCAAGTATCAAGTATAACAATAGAATACTCCGGAACATACAATTCCTAGAGGATTGTATACATATTCTTTTGGTGTTGCATGTTAAACCTGTCTATGCTGATTTACTTTTTAGCTTGTTTTTATCTTCTAGTGATTGCATTTAGAATTTAAACTGAAGTGGAATCAAGATGGAAATAATTGCTGTTTACTTGGTGGTCTGCCTATTTTTTATATTTATTCTCTCCCCAATCCCTCATCTCGCCCTGTTGTTTTTTAAACTTGCCAGATTTAGTCTCATGGTGTAGTATGATTGTTTTGGACTTTGGGTCCTGATTAGTCTGCCAAAACAATGAAGAACAGTCATGTCTTATGCTTTGTTTGGTAGAGTGGAGATGGCGAAGAAATAGGGGAGAGGGAGAAATGAAAGAATTGGGGTTGTTTGGTTGTGTGGAAATAGGTGTGGAGAGGCATGGCGCAAATTCTGTGGCAGTTTTTCTTTTGCAATTCAAAACCGCTAGAAAGTGTGCATTTATTGACTTTTTTTTGTTTGTGGTGGTTTGAAACCGCTGTAAATTGAGCATTTAGTGACGGTTTTTAAAATGAGCATTTAAAACCACCACGTATAAAAATCATTTTTAAAAACCATAATTGATTTCATGTTTCTCATAATGGATTATGTGAATAAAACTTGATTAACAAAGGATTTTTTTCATTCTTTTTCTATTTCTCTCTTTCCTATTTCTCTCAAACTAAATGCATGTAAATCTACACACTCTTTTCTATTTCTCTCATCCCTACATGGCTACATCCATTTAACTTCTGGTCCTTTACTTAATCCTTGATTATTCCTCTTTGTTGTGATGCAGCAAGGAAGAACTGCTGAAGCAGAAGCTGAGTTTGAGAGGCTTCTTGGTGTATCAGAGGCAAAATTTGCAATGTCGGAGTTATCCAAGGCAGATAGAGGAGACGATGGTGATAGTGTGAAGCTGTCGGAATTGCTTCATGGTCGTCATTCTAAAGGTATGCATTTTTCCTGGTTTGTCTCTAGGATAGTTGTGACTTGTGAGTGTATTTGCAATTGTTGTTATCTTGTCACTGGTTTCCTTAGGTTTCAAAAAGTTATTTTTTATTCACAAGTTCGTTTTGCAGTTGTTTTTATTGGATCAACCATATTTGCTTTACAACAGCTATCTGGTATAAATGCTGTGTTTTATTTCTCTTCAACTGTTTTTAAAAGTGCTGGAGTGCCATCAGACATTGCAAATGTCTGCATAGGAATTGCCAATTTGGCAGGTAATGTGATCTTCTGGTTGCCAGGTTTTAAATCTTAAGTTATTCTGTTATTCTATTCTCTAATGCTAACCCCTCCCCCCGCCCCCCAAACTTTCCTCAGGATCTATCGTTTCAATGGGTTTGATGGATAAGCTTGGAAGGAAGGTTCTACTTTTCTGGAGCTTCTTTGGCATGGTAAATTATGTATAAATGACTTATAACACTAACACTATTGTTTTTTTTTTTCTTTAATAAATGTTCTATTATGTAGTATATCATTATAGGGTGATTATCATGCACTTAAAAATCTGGGACACAGGTAGTTGTACTATTTTAAATCCTGACTTGGTGTTTGTAGTAATGAAAAGAGGGATGTTGTTTGGAATATGAACTAGTGCAAGTGCACAACAATACAAAATTGAAGGAAATTCCTTTTTGGTTATGGTGTTTGAATTGCCTATGAGTAAAAGAAACTTTGCTCTTAATAAGGAAGTTGTTTGTTTTATTTTTTACTGTATAGGCAATAGCGATGATCCTTCAAGCCACAGGAGCAACTTCACTTGTATCAAACGTGGGAGCTCAGTACTTTTCTGTTGGTGGCATGTTATTGTGAGTATGCAACTATGATTCTACGAATATGGATCTTGATAGATGCATTTATGATGCAAATTATTAATAAATTTAAAATAATGTTTCTACTTGTGATCTTAAGGTCTCTTTTAGGTTATGGGTGATCTTTCAAAAGACAATTATTAAGGATATCTTCTATGTAAATAAATAAAAAATATTTAGGCAGTCAAACTCAAGTAAACAAGTGGGAAGTGTAAAGGCAATAATATGCTGATGATTTTAGTTGAACTTCTTTATTTCAGCAAGAAATATTTTAGTATTGATATCATTGTCCGAGAAACCATGGTGCTCTCTGCCTGTAATTAACAATGTTTGGTAATTGTCATCAGCCAAATTCATCAAGTATGAGTGTATGACTGTATGAGAGCAGCATCTTACTCTGTATAAGTCTTTGTATACATGACAAATGAGGATGAAATGACAATAAACTGAAACTTCTTTCATTCGTCCAATTATGTAATGTCCTCATTGTCCATGATCTAGCAGCTCTATGAAGTGTACAATTGTCGCTTGGAACAGTCACTCTAGATTATGAGTGCATGCAGTGCCTTTTGGGAAGACACTGCTGGGATATGAACACTTAATTTATACTTACTTCATGCAGGTTTGTCTTAACATTTGCTCTCGGGGCTGGCCC
The DNA here is from genome assembly GCA_013407115.1 of Glycine latifolia. Taxonomy (NCBI): domain Eukaryota; kingdom Viridiplantae; phylum Streptophyta; class Magnoliopsida; order Fabales; family Fabaceae; genus Glycine; species Glycine latifolia. Next base: position 7,723,640 of record CM023956.1, on the reverse strand, counting down.
AGTTCCAGGTCTCCTTCTACCAGAAATCTTTCCTAGTCGAATAAGAGCCAAAGCCATGGCAGTCTGTATGTCAGTGCATTGGGTAATTTTCTTCTGCCGTTGCCTATTATGAAATGGTATCAATTGGCAGGTTATGTTCAACGGTTTTGTTCAATTATATAATGTTGCCGGATGGTTGAATCAAGAAAATGTAGCCTGCTGAAATTCCCTTTGCAAACTACTGAAATTGTTCTCATAATGACTTAGAAGGATGGGAAACCTCATAATATGGAATCCTTCTCTCATTTGGTTAATGGTCTTGTACAGGTGATAAATTTCTTTGTTGGACTACTGTTCTTGCGTTTGCTGGAGAAACTTGGTCCACAGCTGCTTTACTCTATGTTTGCTACCTTTTGCATCATGGCAGTAATTTTTGTAAAAAGAAATGTGGTGGAAACCAAAGGGAAGTCACTTCATGAAATTGAGATCGCACTTCTACCCCAAGACTAGAGCTTCTTATGAAGCTCTATTCATTGATTTCTCTAATTTTGCATAGTTCCAGCTGAGCAGATTGTGTTTCATCTATTATGGTTGACCTTAACAGTACAAGGGGAAGCTCAACGCAGGAACTATGCATTGTTTTGCTGCAATATTAGTACGAAGAGGTTTAGGTATTATGGCTAGCTGTGATGTAGTAGGTGGTACTATTAGCGGCTTACGACACGACACCCTTCTGTTGTTACTCGAGGCTTGTGATTCTCTGATTTGGCATCCTCGTATAGGGAGACATAATTCATCAAGGGGGATCTATGCATCCCATAATATTCGATAAATGTACTACTTTATGTAATATTATATACGTTTCTGTACGTCACATTATTTTTAATCGCTTGAATTTTGTCCCATTATGGATACGAAGTAGTCTAGCATGTAAATTCTGTTTGCTGAGTTTATCGATGGGCGGAAGCTTCGTGTGCTTAAAAAATAGTTATGATCCGTAGTTCACCTCACGAGATTGACTTATGTAAATCAAAAGTTGCCTCCAAGGTTAATTGGTACTTCCACGAAATTAGTGGAATAATTATAAGAATCCCGAATCTGAGTTTGGTAGTTTAATTCATCATTGTATTCGGCTGTTTCATCAAAACCCAACCTTTTCCATTGAGTTTGTAAAGAGCCAAGTCACTGAGGTTGTGCATGAGTTAGCTATGGTGGCACCATTTTTTTCCTAGTCTCAATAGTTTTTATCTTATTTTTCCTTGTATTGAGCAATTGATTAGCAATGAAATGAGATGAGTATGCTTATGTCAAAAAAAAAAAATTATAAGAATCCTACTTGATAATAACTTCTAAACTCTTTAAATAATAGAACTCATTAGCTGAGGTAACAGATCAATAGGAAAACAAAACTTGTATTTTTGGAGGTTACTTCTCTCGCAATCAGTTTATTTATTTTTTATTTTTGTCGCCCAACTCTAACAATAGCTTTGAACCTTATTTTGGGACTTGCTGTTTGCTTTCCCTTCGGTTTGAATGAATGAATTAACAACACAAAATAAAGAATGTAAAATTCCCATTTTAGCCTTGAACTACAAAAACCGAAATATTTAGGTAAATTACTACAGCTTATTTTTACATTTTAAAAAATTAACGTGTCCATCACTAATTTTTGAAGGGACCAATTTTTTGAAAAAATAATTCCTGCATTGAATTCGAACAAGTTGAGTTAGAACTTGTCGTCTTCATTTCATCATTCGACTTAAATTCAAGGTAGAATGTTATTCCTTGATCCATAACTTAGCCTTCTTTCTTGTTCCAATTTTGAATTGTAAACTTGTAAAAAAGCCAAAAAAAAAAACTTGTGTTGCCAGAAAGAAAAACAAAAGACTCAAGCACGTTGGTTGAAATGGGGTTGTAAGGATCTCTTGTCCCTCTACCGGGTTGCAGATATTTGGCACTTAGCAACAGTTTTACATCATCAAGGATAACATTACATGGTAAAACAACATATATATTTTTCAATTATTTATCATTTGTTCACAATTCTTGCAAAAAAAAAAAAATTCTTATATAAAAATCCAACCGTGGATTTCATTCAGCATATATAATACCAATCGAACAGCACAATGGACAAATTCTGTCCCAAGAGTAAGATGCACCTTGAATTAATTATTTTTTATATATACTAATAATAAAACAAAATTCAAGGTGCATCATATCCTTCATGTTCAAGGAATCTGTATAGATAAATCAGAACCAGTTGTGGTGATATTCAAGGTGCCAAACTCCTTCAAATCAGAATCAGAACCCATTTCATTGTGCCCACCAGGGGAATACTGGTCTTGTCCATTTCTAGCCAAAGGAACCCGCAATCCAGAAATTGGAACAGGAAGAGGTTCTTCACTAAAGTACTTGTCCTGAAGTAACTCAATAGCTGTGGCTCTCTTTGCTGGATCATAACAAACCAATCTTTGCACTAGGGAAACTATATTTGGGGAGCATTCGGGCATGCATGCTTCAAGACCACTAGGATTTTCCACATTACCAAATGAGATTGATCCATAATCCGGAAGCTTGGAACAACCAGGCCAAGTTTCCTCATTAATGTTCCCCAATACACTTACAATTCTGCTGAACTGATGTACATCACTTGTTCCAGGAAACAATGGCTTCGATGTTAATAGCTCAGCAAAGACACATCCCAATGACCAAAGATCAACCTCTAAACCATAGTCTGTAGATCCATAGAGTAGCTCAGGAGCTCGGAACCACCGAGTTCCGACACATGATGTGAGACAACCAAGTTCATTCCCTCCCACCTCCTCAGCTTCATACGTAAAAGAACCCTTGCAAAGATCATCATCTATGTCGCTCATTGTGCATGTTGCAAGACATGAGGTGTTTCCATCATAGATGTTTGTATCCTTATCAGTGTCATATGAGTAGCTCTTGGTTTTCATCTCATCCAAAACTCTGAAATATTCTTCATGACTCACGGTTCCCTGATTTGGATTTTCATATACCGTTTGGTTTAAGTTAACTAATTGAGAAATAGCTTCAGGATGTTGGAGTGAGATTTCACTATTTGAAGCATCATTTTCATATGGTGGCGGGTTCTCCTGGGGAGCATCAAATCCAGACTCCACTAGTATCCTTGCCTGAAAAAGTAGTAAAATTTAACATTCATATATATATATATATGGAAACAGACAAAATAAAGAAAGTAAAATGTGTTTTAAGTCTCTTAAAAGTTGATCAAAATTGATTTTAGTCCTTATATTTTAAAACTGATGACTTTACTCCTTGTATTTTCTGAAATGTGGTAAATCTCTTCCCTGGTTAAGTCAAAATGAAGTATAGGACAACTGAACAAGGGACTAAATCCACAACAAAAGAACCAAAACCATTATTTTTTAAATATAGGGATTAAAATCAATTTTGATGGCATTTCAAGGGACCCAAAACAAATTTTATACTAAAAAACTAATCTCAGATTTACATAATCATAAGTCAATCCAAGGATTAGTCTCCCACCAAGAAGACCAAACACACCAAAAAATTATACACACCAAACTTTCCACCAATAGAAAAACACCTTTCAATCACAAATTTTTGTATAATAAGATAAGATCTTGCATAAAATTATAAGTTTGCTGATTTTTATAATATGTATCTTAAAAGTTATATATAAGATGAATTTTGATTGGTTAACATGAAAATTAACCTCTATTCCTTTTTCCTCGATCAAAATCCAAAACTTTTTGGGAGAAAGAGAGAGACAAGAGAACCACCAACTAAAAGATTCAACAACAAAACAGAAATCATCTACATTTTCAACCATGGCTAGAAGTCAATGCCCCAGAATTGCGATCGATCACCCACGATTACTGATCAACCCAAACCACATCACACAAACAAATCCAAAAAGTGAAAAAAAAAAAAAAACAAAGCAAGTCACGTAACAATCAAGTAATCAACCAACACACTCACACATACAAAGCCCAAAGTATAAAAAAGTAGTAAAAACTAAAAGGATCTTGCTAATAAGTGATTAAGAAATATTTATCGTGGGCATGGTAGTGGAGATCGTTGGAGAATGTAGAAAAAAAATCGTGAACATCGTAATTTTTAAAAAATGAAAATATTTCCAATGTTCATAGGATACTGATTAATATTTGTGAAGCTAAAAAAGGCTCAAAACTGGATTTTTTTTTTTTTAAAAAGCTTAAAAAACTTGAGCCCTTAAATTAAACCTGTCCAAAATCCGCTAACTTGAGCACCCCATCATCAGAAACCAAGAAATTCGCGGGCTTCAAGTCCCTATGCACGATCATGTTCCTATGACACTCATCCACCGCACTCAGAGCCTGCACCATCCACCTCTTAGCCTCTGCAACACCGACACCACCTTCTCCGATCACGGTGGCAAGGTCGGTTCCGAGAAACTCGAGCACGAGAACCGCGTCCTCGTCCTCGCGCCAGAAGAACTCGTGCAGCACGACGATGTTTCGGGACCCTTTTAGAAGCCTCAGGGCCTCGATTTCGCGCGAGGCGGATTGGGAATCGTGGACCTCCTTGAGCGCCACCGCGGCGCCGTCGGAGAGGCGGCGGGCGCAATAGACTTGGGCGTAGGCGCCCGACCCGACCCGGCTGAGAACCTGGTACTTTGCGGTTATCTCGGAACGCGTGTGGATGCTCCAAGTCTTGGATGGAGGATCCATTGATGTTTCAATAGAGAATTTGAAATCAATGACTTTGACGATGGCTGTCCACAACAACACAGGAATGAATGTTTGCTTACTAGACTGTATGGATTTTTTTTGGATTTTAGCTTTTTTTACTTGCACACTCTTTATTTTCTTGGTAGCACTGTAACTGCAATAAAGTTGTTCTGTCTTGTAATTTATTGATCATATATTTAAATATAAGATTGCTTAAAATATTTCTACTCCTTATTTTCATATAAGGAAAAATCTATTGATAATAAAATATATAATTTTTTCTGTTTTTTTTTTTTGTTTTTATATCTTTTTCTATATTAATAATATAGAAAAAGAATTATGCACAATTCAATCATAACTTATATATATATATATATATATGATAAATTTATTAATTTTTAAATAATTATATTAAAATTATTTAAATAACAATTTTTAATTAAATAATAATAATGTAAAAGAGTCATTAAATTATATCCTAAATTGTTGAATTTAGGATTTAGGTTACGTTTGGAATTGTTTCCTACTTATTTCGTTAATTGCACTTTTTCAGCACCCAAAGCCAACACGATTAGAATCTTTGAAGAAAGCTGTATCTTGAAAAAAGGAATCAGCATGAATGGTTATGGTGCTAGCTAGTTTACTCAATCACATTGTTCCACACACTCTTATTTTTGCTTCTCCACAAGCTCCAGCAATTTTGCGTATATTTAAAGTACTGTACCCAATTTTTTTGTATTTAAAGTATCTTTTTTCCTTTAAAACACCGGTTAAGGAATAAAAATGAGTTTTATTAAAAGTGTTAATTATTAATACAGTTTTACTATGGTTTTTAATATATTATCAATATGACTTTTAATTAAAACTTTTTTGTGTGAAAACAATGTCTTTAGAACCCTAATTAATAAAATCTCAAAAATATATTACTAATACTTCTGATTTAAAAATGATTGTTTGTGGTTTTTAAAAAGTAGCGTTGAAACATGCTATTCTATTAAATAATTGATGCGAGTTATTGATTAATAGTTGATTTATGATTGGTAGGTATATGTCAAAGGTATAGTATTTCAAGTTTAGAAGCAATATAACTGAGTAAATAAAATGGATGGTGTTATAAATTAATTAATCTATTCCGTACCAACATATAACTGATTAAATTAATGTTAAAATGGATAAGCAAAAATTGATGGCTTTTTGTATTCAGTATTTATTTTATTCAGTAAAAAAAATTGATGGCTTTGTCAATTTTGCATGCACATGACAGTTTATTTATTTTGAAAAAATCGGAGGCTAATGTACTCTGCGTTTAATTAGTTTTTATGGTGTTGAATTTTTGTCTAGATTATTTCATTATGTTTTTTGTTTTGCCTAATAGTTATCCTTTTTGCAAAAGAAGCTCGGTTGATAGTTAGTTATCCTCCAACATCAGTTTAATCCTAAACAAGTTTTTCACACTTATCGAATTGAGCCTGTAACACCCCGGACGTGTTATCATTAATAATATCATAAGCGCGCTATC
>CM023956.1:7681900-7717021 GCA_013407115.1 Glycine latifolia | reverse complement strand
ACAAGACCACATCGGTCATACATCAAAATATGTACAGAACTATGGGTATATTCCTCCCTTTTATCTCTGTTTTAGTTTTTATATTTTCTGCCTATGTTATCTGTATCAGTAAGAGGCTTGTTGATGATGTTTGTATGTGGTTTTATATTCCATGCATAATGAAATCAAGAAAAAACGATTCCTTTGCTTCCGCACTGCGTTTGTTTAACGCTGATAGCGCGCTTATGATATTATTAATGATAACACGTCCGGGGTGTTACATTTAATGGTATCAGAGCGGTTCTTGATAGAATCATTATGTATGGATGATGGTTGCTTACTATTGTTGTTTGATCTGACATGAGTATTACATATGGGTACACTATATGTGGGCCTGATCAACTCACTGTTTTGTGTACATGTGCAGTGTCATGCCGAGATCCAGAAACAACAGTAGGGCGACCAGTGCCCAGTCTGATCCAATAGCTGCTGCGATGGCGGCTCTACAGCAAGAGTTAGCTGCAAATAGGCAGATTCAGGAGGATATGCAGCGTGAGAGAGCTGCTGATAGAGAGAGATATGAGGCCTTGATGAAGGCTCATCAGGAGTTGTTAGAGGAGGTCAGAGTCCAAAGGAGGGATGACAGAGTATCCCCCACACCTCCTAGTTATGAGGGCGAAGGAAGTCGCCATCAGATGGGTGCAAGTCACCTGAGAGGGGACCAGATGTCCCATATGGAGACAGAGATGGATGTTGCAGCCCGAGGGAAGATGCTTATCATGTTTCGTAAGCATGACCCTTCAGCTTTCTATGGTGGATATGATCCAGTTGCCGCAGCAAGGTGGCTACAGGCTATGGAGAAGATCTTTGAGGTAATGGAGTGTCCAGACCACCAGAGGTTGCTGTATGCGACCTACATGTTGCAGGGCGATGCCCATGAGTGGTGGATGACCACAGCAGCACTGTGTTTGTTTAACGCTGATAGCGCGCTTATGATATTATTAATGATAACACGTCCGGGGTGTTACAGAGCCATTCAATCACACTCTGCAATCAATGTTACTTTCCAGATAGTCAATTAATTACAGTATATGAAACTAGAATCCCATACCAAAAGTCACTTTTTTTTTTTATTGAACCAAAAGTCACTATTTATCTAGGAGGACCTGACCGTGTCATCAATTGGATACATATTCAGTCATTACAAAAGTAAAAGTTAATTCAACACATTATTATTTGGGGAGAAAAAGAGTTACAATTCTAGAAAGATAAAAGAAAATGGCATGACGCAGTTCTTAAAGGATATGTTTGGATCTAAATTTCTTTTGAAGCTTTTTTGAAAAAGAAAGTAAGAAAAAAAATGAAATATATTTTTTTATAAGTTAAAATGAATTTTTTATTAGTTAATTTGTAGATGTCATCTCTTCTTTTAGAGAAGTTATATTCGTAAGTTTCTAAAAATTAATTAATAGAAAACTTATTTTTATTTATAAAAAATCTATCTAATTTTTTCTATTTTCTTTTTTTTTTAAATGTTTCTAAAGAAACTTAATCATAGATGTGCTAATTATAATTCTATAATTATCAACTTACTGCGATTTGGCTTAGAGGAAGGATACCAGGTATTCAAGACCTGAAACTTGAAAGATATAGATACTCTAAAAGAAGTTTCTGATTTGATTTCTGCGAAAAATATCTCCTTCGCTACAATTTTTTGATAAAAATAAAATACTATAAAGTGTGAAGTAGTTTTAATTTAATTAACAATATTGGTTTCAAGTCTTAATGTATAACTTTGGTATAAAAAAAGTCTTAATGTATAACTATATTAAATATTTAGAGAAAGGATTTTATCACTTTATAATAACTTTACTAAACTAGAATAAGATTGTTTTTTTTTTGTCATATATCTATTACTTGTATAAAAAAAGAGTATAATATTACGTCTTAGTCACCGCACATAGCTTTTTGTTCTTTCGGATAGTTGCTTATTTCACTGTTTTTGACAATTTCCTCTGTACCCAAAAACCTTTTATTTTACCAAACTTGAAACTAATACCAAATGATGCTGCTTTTCAATATGATGTTCCCTGTATTGTTATTTATGACACACCAATATCATATAATGACAATTGCATCAATGTGTGGGTCCTTGGGAGCTTGCTGACACATCAGCACGTGTGACAGAATTCTCCCCCGAAGGTGCCACAGGCCCACAGGCCCCCACTACAATCACATGGGGCATGGGCTCCTCGACGTTGTAACAAGGGATTGCCAAAAGCCCACAATGATATGGCTTTTCCAAATCATGATAAGGAATACGTGACGAGAAAACAGACTCTGCTGGCAGCAGGAGATCCAAGAAGGATACTCTTCAATTTCTCATTAATACTTAACTAAAGTACCATACTTTATAGTAATAATAATCTTCTTCTTTTAGTTTGATTTAACAAAAATAATTGAGATGATAAATCACCTTCATTGCTCATTGCATCTATTTGGATGATGCTCTCCCCAAGGTTTTGAGACTGCCTGATCAGAGACAGACTGAGAGCTTCTTCTAATTGGTGAACTTATCTAGTCCTAAAATCAAGAAACATGAGCATACCTCAACTATTTTTATTTTTCAGAAATTTCTCAAGTAACTTCTTTATGTGTGTTTTCGAAGTTTTTTATTTTTATTTTTATTTCTCAAAAATATTCATTCTTGGATATAATCTTCTACAATTAAGAATTAGAGAGGTCAAAATTATAATTTAACTTATTTTATTTTATATATAAATCATATTCCCCTCTTTTGAATCCACGCATGTGTGAGGTAATTAGGTTATGGAACAAATACCTCTAGTTTTCATTAGAATAAATATTCATGTTCACTATTTTCAAATAAAATTACCTTCATTTTATGAACGATAATTGCTGAAAAAAATAAAAAAAAGGTTACTATATTGGATAAGGTAATGAAGGGACATTTGGTATGTGCAAACTGAACATATCGTTTAGTCATATATCCACATATGTCAAATAGTACATCTCGACCTTTAACATGTGTGGACAATGAGCATCATTCGACCGGGATTAACATCACTAAATCCACTTAAGGATAATCGCTCAATTAAAGGTATCTAAGCATGATTAGGATGAGTATTACTCAACTGATAATCATGATGTAACAGACCCATAGACTCCAAGTCCAGCAAGGTTAGTATAAAAAGGGATGAATCCCCAGATAAGGAAACTAATTCATTATCACATACTCATTATATATCATTGATAACTCTGAGTCGAATATTCACTTGAGCATTGAATTGTCTTTTGCAGCTTCCATCCTCTTGGCTTAGCCGAATACTCACGCACCCAATACCTTGACAAAGAACATCAAGAAGATGATCCTTTAGCTCAATAGACCCTTTGACACAGTAAAAGATCATTTGAAAGAAAGACGAGTACCCATTTCATTTGTGACAGAAAACAAGTATCATGCAAATTATTGAATGGATTAACTTATACAAAACTTTTCTTTGATACTTGGATGAATTTTTCTCAATTTGTATATGAAAAAAGTTTCTCACAAAATTCACATGGAAAAGTGATATATACCTTTACTCACCTAAATTTATGAGGAAAAGAGATTAAGTAGTACTTTATCATGTCTCTTAAGGACAAATTCATGGTTTGCAGGAAGCTGCTATTAATAAATACCACACATTACATTTACAGAACTGTATTTTATATTCAAAAGACTAATGTGGGCATACACATGCAGCAAAGTAAATTATTAAGCATGGACTATAAATTGATTCCTAGATTCCTAGATTGTCGATGACAAGAAAATATAAATTGTTGCATGAAACATGTTTTATATAGTATGTGTTTGGATTAATGTTGATAAAATTGATTTTGAACGAAATTTATTTCAATTAAAATTGATTTTTTAAAGTAATATAATTTATATTTAAATATTTTTATTATAGAATCGAGATAAAAATAAAATTCAGTACAAATCTTTTAACTACAGCAAAAGTTACTCAAAGTAACATCAACACAAATTCAAGATTGTTCCACTAAATCACATTAACAATGTCAAACATATTAATCAAAGTCATAATCTTATTAGCTCTAGACTCAAGTTTAATGATTTCAAATGTGTAACCAAACAAACTCATAAATTATTGTAAAATGGATTCCTAAATTGCCCATGACACAAGAATCAATAAGGAATCCGGGAACATTTTGGGATATATAAAAAAAATTAAAATTTAAAATTTAAAATTATTAGTTAAGAAAATAAAATTTTGAGTTGATATATACTTAATTTTCTAGTACTAGATAATATATCTGATTTTACATATAAAATTAATAATAAATAATTTTATTAAATTTATTATTATTAAATAATTATTTATTAAAATTAAATAATTTTGTAAAAAAAAAATTCTAACCCCTTTACTACACCTTTACTACAGGTACGTCCTGACGAGAATATAAGTAGTTATCTGAAACATGCTTCGATACCATTCATTGTTGCTCACATAAAGAGATGGCGTGATTATGTGGTCTTTAGCTGTGATGAAAAGACGAGTCCGAAGTCTTAACCATGTCTCTTAAGTAGCATATCTTTCACTTAGCATTAAGATGTGTCATGTTATGTCTTGCAACGGGCATAGTTATGTATTAATGAGATATCTTTGACTACCAAAATAATATCATATATTTTTCTTCACAGGCTTTTTAAATTGAATATATATATATAAGAGTAAAGTACCAGATTAAAAAAAGCATTACCTCTTCTCCTACATGATACTTGAAGTAAAATAAATTATGTAGGCTGAAACATATTAAATATTCCTGCTAAATAATCTCTTAAATATTAAACTCTTCAAACTAGTCCTGCGAATATATCAACTTAGAGATTAAACTAATAAATATTCAACACTTCAAGAATTACTTAAACTAGTTAAATAGGTTATAACTAAGTTTGAGAACAAAATTTCTTATTTACAAACTCTTTAATATTCTAGGAAAAATACATAACCATTTGTCTTAGTTACTTCATAAAACACTACAAACTACTAAATTAAGTTTTTTTTATAATTAGATCTAACTTGATTAAACAAATTTTTTAACTAGTTAAATAAGTTATACCTAATTTCAAAGTCTTTTCAATCACACTCTAATAGTGTGTTTAATTAGTTACACATTTGGGATGTGGTTATTCACATTTTCAAGGAAAAACTCTCGGTTATAGCTTAAACATTCTTTAGCAAATTGACGTGGTTTCTCACAATTGTAAAGTGTGTCCACACACACACACTCTCTAATAAGTTGCTTCATAGTTCACTTTTTGTTCTCAGTTAGTTAAGTTATTTAGCTGTTTACCCTATTTCACTAAAATCATGCATAAATATTCTACCTTTTCAACACGATGTCCCCACACACATTGTTATTTATGACACCAACATCATCAATCCGATGAGGTTCAGTGGGGCCCTTAGGACCTTGTTGGCACATTAGACATAACTCCCCGAAGATGCCAGACCCTACAGCAATGAAGACATGTGGTCACATGGGCTCCTCGAAGAGGTAAAACCAACTAAAAGCCCACACTTACCTTTCTGCCACCCTTTCAAAATCACTAATTTGGACCAATGACACGTAAAAGCAGGCTTTGCAGATAGCATAAGACGAAAGAGTGATACTCTCCTTCATTGACTGTCTCTCAGTTCTCATTTACACTTCTCCTAACTAAAGTACCATACCTACTGCAATCATAATAGCACTCAGATTCAATACTCATAACAACCAACACATGAAAATGCAGAACCAACTGCCGACTCAGAAAGAGACATAAATGGATGTCTTTTTTATTCTAATGCAAAATGTCAACGAATGAGAACTTGTTCTTCATTGTTTTCTAAATGGCAAATGTTAACCCTTAGGATAATTCTTAAGAAACTAAAAAATAAAGAGTTTTATTGAAATGCGGAAAATTACATTTTCATAATTTTTTTTAAGTTTTTCTATGATTTACATAATACATCCTTTCATCTTTTAATTCCTGAAGAAAAGGCCCTAAGTTAGTAAAGACCCTTTATAAATTGGCAGGAGAACAAGTCACTTTTCATTTTTTCCCCTTTACAAATGGATATATCTTGAGGATTTTGGAATGTTGCTGAGAAATCATAACCATCCATTTGAAAAGTTTTATAGGGGTATGAAGAAGCATTTCAGGGAAAAAATAACAAAAATTGGTAATATATAATAAATACATAACACGCCTAAGTAACAACTGAGAATGAAAAATTCCCTTCACTGTGCCTTATAGGGTCCTGTAAACTGTAAAGTGGAAATAACTAGATATTTCTATCTTACACCAGTTACAATACAAGCATAAGGATACATTTAGATATTGTGATTAGATGTCAGGGTTTCCACACTTGGACCTTGAAGCTTTTGCAAAACAGCATCCATATCAAAAGTAAGTCACGGTGCAATTGATGTGTATTAAGCAGCACAGCCTCCACACATAATACTTCTGTCAAACAGTAAATATACGTGTTAACATATATAGTCAAATGTTACTGGTGTGTGACGAAATTTCAGCATGAATGGTCGGAATTTGCATTTCAAATAATAAAAATACACTTTATGATAAATCATGTGTTTCTCCTTTCAAATAATAGCAAGCTTAAGTAATGATCTAATGTCAAGGATTCAAGGGCATTGACATATTCCTAGTTGAGACTCAATTTAAACGGGTTCACTTTGCAAAAATCAATGACTGTAAGTACGATTCACAGTATAGGAGCAAGGCACTTACACAAATGAGCAACCAGACCTTCTATGCCTTTTCTTCCTTGCCATTTCTTTCCTCCTTGGAGGTTGGAGGACAACCTTAATTGCAGTGTCAAACACTGCTTTGACATTCTAAATCATGAAAACATAACTTTATCAAATTCTGTGTGTCATATATGCTAAGTTTATTGATTTTAATAATAAATATTTTAAAAGCGATAATTTCTTAATGACAGAAAATATAAAAGTTTACACTAATAGTGAACAAAAATTCAACTCATTATACCTGTTGAGTCTTTGAACTGCACTCTATGTAAGCTGCTGCACCAATTTGTTTCCTCAGTTCTTCCCCCCTATTAGCAATGTGCCACGATTAATAAATGACATCCTTTTCTTTACTTATATATATACGTAATACATAAAGTGCTTCATACTTATCAAATAGAATAAAATGAAAGAATCTAATGTAAAGAATATAAACCTCAGCAGATGTTACGACACTAGATCCCATGTGATCAGCTACATAACCCCGGTCTTCACGAAGATCTAGAACCAACAATTCAATACTTTATGTCATTAACTTCTTCCCTTCATTTAGTTAGAAAATCAAGATAACAAATTACCAAATTTTGCATGTGCTGCTGCTTACCTAACTTTGTACCAACAAGAACAATTGGAACATTAGGTGCAAATCTACGCAATTCCGGCATCCACTGAAACAGAAAAGAAAGAAAGCAGAAATTAGTAACTCCCAATAGGGGGGGCATAAATGCAAAAGTTTAAGAGCGCATAAATGCTATGTTGAAAATTGTCCATTATTGATAACTCCCAATAGGCTAATACAATGAAAACATGCACGCTCCATAGTAGTAAAAGTCACAGGCCTAAACAATAATATAACAGCTACTCCTTGGTTAGGCTTTGTTGGAATATGGGAAGAGAAAATTAGAGCAATAAAATAAGACAAATTTGTTTCCTTTTCTAAACTTTTCCTCGTAGTATGAGAAAATATTATCTTTAGAAATAAAATCTCATTCAAATATTTTTTTTAAATTCTTCGACGAGACCCTTGGCCTTGACTCATGCTCGATCTGAAGTTTAACTTTTGGAATATCAAACCCACATTTTATAAACCCATGTAAAAAGGACAAAACTGGAAGCCGTAGAATCAACTACCACTAGTAAAAAAATATGTACAAAAAAAATAGTTATAAAAAAAATGTTGGACATGATATCAAACAGTTATGAAATATAAAATTACTGTTTAACAATTAAGTTGTATCTTGCCATAGTACCTTACTGGCTTATCCAAAGTGAATTGTCATACACTTAGTGCTGCTAGTTATAATGTTTTAATGTCATGACGTCCAATTAATGATAGACAGTTTACATTATAAAATAATGTATCCATTAAATGATATATTTTTCCTTTTGGATCAGATTGAACTGTTTGTTCCCCCACCCTCATTCTTACTGTCCTGTTTCTTTTCCTCTTTAGTTTTCTAGGGTGATTTCCTTTTCCTCTCTCTTTATGTAGCCATCAATAGCCAATATAGTCAACAAAGGCATTGTGGCAAAAATCAACCAAAGACCCTAAGAGGAGAACATCAACCAGTGATCATTGGAGCTCCTTTCAACCAAAAACTCTCATTATTCAAATTGATATCTCTGGCCTGTGATCTTAGTTGAATATTAAGGCCGTTAATATATGTGGTACATTTTCAAAAATTAAACTGCACACTTTTACATTTGTAATTTGTAACAGGATACTTCCCAAATATTGCAAACAACATTTTTCTATTAAAAAAACAAAAGGCAAGGAAGACACAGTAAAAAAGAAATTGTTATCCTTCATTTCGGTTTTATGTACTACCAAAGAAAATGATTTTCATCATAAACTTTCTTCTATATTTTCTATTTTCCTTTCATCCCATCTTATCCCCTCATCCACAGGAAGCCTAAAGGAAAAAGACTCTCACTTTCAAAAACTTGAATCCAAAACTAGAAACAAGAGAGAATAATATGCAAAACAAGAGCAAGAAGAGATAGATATAAACCTTCTTGAGAACATTTTCATAGCTAGCTCTGCTAATCAGTGAGAATGCTAAGACAAAAATGTCTGCTCCTCTGTAACTCAGTGGCCTCAACCTGCTGTAGTCTTCCTGGCCTTCAAAACAGTGAAAAATGCAATAAAAAGTTTGAGAATGATGAACAACCAAAACACAGTTTCTGGACTACACAAGCTCAAGTGGGAAGCTCCTAATACCTGCTGTGTCCCATAGCCCCAAATTGACAATGCTTCCATCCACAGCAACATTGGCACTAAAATTATCAAATACTGTTGGTATGTAATCCTGCAACCCAAAAAATAAAAGAGACAAAAAAAATAAAAACAGTAGTGAGCTAGATGATAAAAAGAGAAGGGTTTCATTTCATCACCAACAGTTGAATCTTAGACAAATCAAATCAGAGATAATGAAACACATCAACACACAGGAACAAGAACCCAAATACTAATATTGTGTCTAACATTAAACCTAGGTACTATTCAACCCCAAAACCTTATCTTGTTCATACAGTGTGAGTTTGAATATAAAACACCATTCAGATGAAATACCTCCAAAGTTAAAAAAAATGGTAAGAAAACAAGGCAACTTAGGGGATAAAAGAAGCATCTTTGATGGATGGGGTCTTATTTTTTAAAGGGACTTACAGTGGGGAACTTGTTGCTGGTGTAGCAAATGAGCATGCAGGTTTTCCCAACAGCTCCATCTCCAACAGTAACACATTTAATGAACTTCGAAGCATTCATCATATGAACACTGTTAGCTAAGACTAACTCTGGTGTTTTTAATATAGAAAAGACCCTCAAAAGTTGAGTTTGAAACTAAGAAAGTGGTATTTTGATTGTCTCTGGTCTCTCTGGGTTACATTCAAGGGTGTGAGATGAGATAAATAGAAAGAGAGAAAAGAGCCTTCTTATAGTTTCAAGAAACAAGACATAAAAAAAATAGTGAGAGAGAAAAGAGTTGAGCTGCAATGCATATAGTGTAGTTTAGTCGAATGGTGTTCATTGCTTCACTTTTTCGTCCCACTCAATAAATTTCAAATCCAACAGGGATATTTTTTGAATTGCACAAATGGGGCCCTCTCTCAAACGGTACCTATGCACAGCTAAAGCTCTTCATTTGTTGGTTTCCAACTACATCTCATTAGTGACTGATAATTGCTCATTACTTGCTCCACGATACAATACTTACTGCAAATTAAAGTCAGTGTTTCGACATTCCAACTGTATCCTGGGCCGGCTAATAATCATGTTTGAAATAATTTGAATATCATGCTATTTCTGTGAAAAATTTGCTCTACGTATTTGAATGCATGATTGAACACTAATAATCCATGACAATAAAGTTTAGATAATAAATTCTGCATTTTAGCTATACATATTATTTATCTATTTTATCCATGGTATTGCAATTGCACAAATTCTCATATTTTATCCACCATCTTCTAAGGACATTATGCTCTCACGTGTTCTATTTTGATCTTTGTAGTCGGTAGTATTAATGAAATAGTCAAAACAATATATATATATATATATATATATATATATAAATGAGAGCATCTCTCATATCATAAATTAGTCTAAAAAATTGAGTTAAACTTAAATCCAAAATTTAAAATAATATTAGAGTCCATTTTAATGAATGCTGTTGAACCTATTAAACTATCGGTTATCAAGTTATTATCAAACCACTCATATATGTATAATCTTGTAAATTTCATATTTCAAATGCCTAAATTTTAGTACGAAGAGGTGTGTTAGCGATTCAATATTTATTAGTGTATATAAATGAAGGTAAACTTTCGCCTTATCCACACAGAGAGCTTTTGAGTTAGTTTTCAAACACAAAATTCTAATAATCCCATTTTTATCATTCAGCCTTCTCCCTCTCTTTTATTTAAAAAATAAAAAAAATAGACACAAACACAATAGTATGTCTTCCCACTACTAATAATAATTATGCGTTGAATCAAAATTAAACTCACAATTATATCGCAAAAATTACAAATAAATGTTGTACTGTTGTATTGGCAATCTCGCTTATGACTCATTATTACTTGGAGAAGAAGAATTCCAATTTTGAGACATGAATAAAGTTGTGACAGAATAGAAACGACAAACAAAAACGCAAATATTTCAATACTCAACAGTCAACAATAATATAATAATGGTCACTCAAGTGAGCACTACAGTACATGACTACATATCATTAAAAGTTTAAAATATTTGTTTCGGTGCATTGATAAATAGTAATTTAGTCCTTAATCTAGTTCTACTGAGAAAAAAAGGGAAATGGATGATATTCACAAGAAGATGGTTAAACAAACATAGGATAGAAAATGTCGATAGTGTGTTGTCTCTGTTGATGAACGTGCATAACATTGGGAAGGATGGACCCACGTGTCTACTACCCCACCACCACCAGGTTTCCAGTTACTAATAAAAAAACTCACATCCCGACAGATTCAAATTGTATTAAACCGTTTGAAGCTGTTGTTTTGTTCGAATCTGAACATGTATCTGTCTCAGAAATTAAAAGCAACCTAAAGTACCTGAAGGTTAGGTAAGTTCTTCATATCCCGAATTAATCGCATGGATGAATATATGCATGATGATTTTCGGCTATATTTTCTTGTTTCTACGTGCAAACATGTGATGTGACCATATAAATATTTGTTTAACTACCGAGACTAACTCAGTAAATAACATACGTTGAATTATAGAATAAAATTTGAGTTTAATTCTTTCTCAATATATTTTTTTAGGAGATATAAGAAATTGAAAGTAATTAAATTTTAGATCGATGATTAGTCTTATAATCGATTTGAATTAAAATTTGTAGAAATATTTTGGATCCATCAAAGAATCGAAGTTCTTAATTATTATTATTTCTTTGGAGCATATAAATGCAAGTTTCGTCGAATGTGAGTCAAAAAAATCAAAATTTATAGGGATATATGGGATCCCACCAAAAAATTGAATATCTTAATTAATTATTTTTTTATTTGGAGCATATAAATGCAAGTTTGTCAAATGTGACAGAAAGAATCAAAACTTGTAAAAATATCTCATATCCCATCAAAGAATTGAAGGTCTTAATTAATTATTACTATTTCTTTGAAGCATGTAGATGCAAGTTTGTGTTGCCTTACTGGTTAAGATAACTCCTTAACTAAATTATTATCATTTATGAGAAGAAAATAAAAAATAAAAAAAAGTTCAGTAGCATAGTATTTTTCAATCTAGTGGAGAAACTTTTAGCCATTCTTGCTCTCAAATTTAGAGTCCTGAAAAGTCTCTAAGATGGGGTTGTTAATGATCATCAAGCACACTCGATTGGATTGATACCACTTCTCAATTTTCACCTTATTAGAATTATCTATGTTGGGAATGGATTGATCTAACTTAAGTGCCATATATATTCAATTCCAGGCAGCTGAAAACAACCTGAATTAACCCCTTCTAAAGTTTAAAGTTTGTAGCATTCAATATTGGAATACCATGAAGGACATTAGCAACAATAGCAATTGAAACTAAATAAGAAAAAAATAAAAATAAGTTAGATGTAATCCATATTGGAAAATAAAAGACCCAAACAAAATATTAACACAATATAATTAAGGATTAAAATAAATACTTGAATTCATAGTTATTAATTACTTGATTAATGCGAAAGACTTAATCTAATAACAATCATGAACAAAAGGGTTTGTTCTCATGATGTTTTTTAATTAAACCACTTTATTCCTTAAAAGGACCTTTATAACCTTTTAGGAGTGTGTTTGGTTTAGAGACTAAAAATAGAGAAGATGAAAATAGAAGACAAATTTTTGAATTAAAAATAATATAAAAGGTGTGGGTCTATAAAAAAATACAATATTCCTCACCAATATTATTTGTCTTCCTTCCTTCAAAACATACCCTAAATGGAAAAAAGAGAAATAACTGTACAAGTTGATATCTTAGTTACTATAGTGAAAATCTCTTATTTATGAACTCTACTAAGATTCTTATTATGATGAAGTGGACTAATAATGGTATTCACTCATTATTTTCATATCCATTGGTAATCTAAGGAATTCACTTAATCATAAAACACAATACAGCATGCTAAATATAAATAACTAATATAATTATTATTAAAATGAGTTTACATTGTATAACGAAAGATACTAAAAAGGTTAAATTTAAATTTCTACAGAGTTGTTAGCAATGTAAAATACTAGTACGTGAGATCAGAATTTACACAATACTACTCGAATCCAGCTTAGTATGCTCACAAGAGCCAACACTATTAATCAATGTCAAATCAGGACATTTAAGAATTTTTTAAACTTATATTAAAGTGAACTAAGACCTGCAATTTCTTGCTTACTTTATAAGTTTTCGTTGTCATCAGAAATGCAACATCATTACCTATTTCCTTTAGCGTGGTTTCATTAAAAGAAACAGAAGAATGTTGACGATCATCCGAAAGAGTGGATTGAATTCTGCTAAAGTTATGAATATTCCTACAATCAAACATTCAAACCGGATTTCAACAGTATCCAAACAGACACACTATCTGACTTCCACAGGATCATGAATTACGAGGATGTTGAACATTTTTTTTTTAATAAAGGCTAACAAGGTAAATTCTGCAACCTGGTTCAATGAAAGCAACCTATTTCAATTGACTGAAAACTTTTTTAGATGAAACTATTCATGACAGGTTTCCAAACTAAAGTGCTCGTGGGTTGTCGCAACTAGCAATTAACATGCATGCGCACTTTATTTCCCCATGTTTGCGCTTCTAATGTTAACATGTCCAACTTTTGTTAGACATTATTACAGTGGAGATTGGAGTAAAGTTTGGGTAGCTAAAAGGCACATGCATGATTATAAAGTTCAAAATGCCATTTATGCAAAAATGAACCAAATATTTGGACCCATATAACAAAACTTTTTAGGAAATTATTATAATAAAGTACAATAAGCTGACATCCTGAACTATTCAATTGTAATTTATAGCCTATATATGTTTTTCACTTCCTACGGTTATGTAAAACTACATAAAAACCAAAAAAGGACTCAAGAGACTTAAACTAGAGAGGCAATAAACAAAGAACGTAGACTAATAAAAACTAGGATGACAAAGTTGAAAACAAGAATACAAAAAACATATAAGAATAAGAAAACAAGTTGAAAAAAAAGATTATATAAAGAAGTTGAAAATAAAAATAAGAGAAATTAAAATAAAAACTGCTAAATGAGTTACTAGCGTAATCAAAGGGTCGCACAGGGTGATAGAATTGCAAAAATAATAGAGAAAAGAAGTGAGACACAAATGCAAGATAAGAGAGGAAAGAAGGAAAGCATAGGACAAAAATATTTTGGACACTGAAGTGTCTACAAATAAAGAGATAAGTAATTAATATAACAGTGATGTACTAATGTTATAAGAAAAATGAAAAGTGCCAAATAAACGTTTCATTTATTTGGATATCCAAAAATCATCACATAGTTAATTATGAAATATGAAAGAGTGTTTTTACAAGGTGAAACATCTTTTTACTCAAAATCCCAAAATTACCAACATCAAATCCTCTCTAACATTAATATTAGAAGACATTCTCCGGATTTTGAACACCTACTCTACTTAGCCGTGCTATAGCGCTGTTGCAGACGCTACAATGAAGTACCATAACAATGCATTTAGCAGCAGCAGACGCTACAATGAACAGCCATAATAATGCCGCTATAGTACACAATTGACAAATGTAAAAATGCAAAATTTATATCGACCCGTCTTGGGGGGCACAGCAATTAATAGGCCAAATATTGACCAGGCCTTTTCAGGTTGTACAAGTATCCAATTTACCTTTCTCTTATGTAATGAAGAGTTTACTACTATTTATACCAAAACAAGCAACCATCAAACTTGGCAATAATTGACAGCATTTGAAACAAGAAATCTTATTTATTTCCATAATATGCACCATATCATGGCCCTTCCCAGAGCACATAACACAATTACATCTATGAAAAGGGAAAGGATTCTAGTATGTTCTGGCATCAAAAGAGTCACACCACACATTAAAGACAGCAAAAGAGCAAACAAGAGGATTCAAGGGTTTAGAGGGCCTTGATGATCTCTTCAGCACTGGAGATGGTGAACTCTCCTCCACTTTCAACATTTGCAACCTTCACCTTGAGGTCTTCCACCAGCAACGCAAACCTCTTTGAGCGGACACCAAGACCCTTGTCGGTGAGGTCCAGCTCAAGACCAAGGGCATTGGTGTATTTGGCTGCACCATCAGCAAGGAACTTAACATGCTTATTCTCTGGGAACGTTTTGGCCCATGAGTTCATCACAAAGGGATCATTCACTACAAAATCAAAGGCAATTTCAGATTAGCCATTTAACAAACAAACTATCTTCAAGACTTTGATTACTAGCACCATGAGTAGTTTCTTTTGTAGGTCATAGTATGAGTATTGTCCAACACATTTTATTCACCACACCACACAAAAGGCCAGTTCAATCCATGGAGAATTCTACCAATGTTAAAAGCAAATCAACAATCAATACCCAATAATTATATTAACAATCAAGCAACAGACTATTTGGAATCCATGTCTAAAAACAATATGGAGGCTCAACAAGTGCAAAAATGTTGGTAAATTTCAAGGCAAGTACGTACCTTGGAAGTTTAGATTAAATCATGCAACAATTGAGAAGAATTTTCAAACACAAGTCAACACATACCACAGTATACATCACTTGGCCACCATCATTATCAATTGATTGAATAATCGACTATCCCAAGTCAAATTAATCAACAAGTACACGCCTTCATATTCTTAGGCTAACATTAATTCGAATTACACATAGGGCCTGTTTGGATGTAAGCTTCTCTAGAAGCACTTTTAGAAGAAGAAAAAAATGAAATGAGTTTCTTCATAAGTTAAAATGAGTTTTCTATTAATTCATTTGTAGATGTCATTTCATCTTTTAGAGAAGCTATATTGATAAGCTTCTAAAAATTAAATAATGGAGAACTTATTTTTGTTTATGAAAAAATTCATCTCATTTTTTTCTTCTCATTTTTTTCTTTTATAAGTGCTTCTAAAGAAGCTTCCTCAAATAGGCCATAATGTGAAAATAACTGACTACAGGCACGCACACATGAAGGGAAAAATTATGAAATGTTTAGAGTCTCACCGCTGATACAGATTATTTCGTCCACACCCTTTCCTTTCAGCTCTTCTGCTCTCTCAATGAAGCCAGGCACGTGCTTCAAGCTATTACAGATTTACAGTTAGATCAAAATGTTTAAACACCACCATCTCTACTTTAGGAACACAAAACCCTAGTTACAATCGAAACAAAAACAAAGTACCCCAAAATTTGGGGATTCAACACTAAATCCCATAATATAAGCATCCTGAATCATGACCCTCCAATATCCAATTCATCATGTAACTCCCACGATTTTATTATTATTTTTCAATTTTTATCCCTAGGAAAACAGATTTGTTTTTTGTTTTTTTTTGCTTTCGTTGACACCAACAAATTTTACTGAAAAGGGAATTTTCACTTAAGAAAACAAAATTAAAAATAAAAATAAGAGAACTTTGAGAACCCCAGTTAAAAAAATTCACTTGAATCAACAAAGCAACAGTTCATATCTAAAAAAATAGAAACTTTAGGGGTAAAAATGCTGAATCTCCAAGTACCCATGAATCTGTTTCAGTTTATTTTCTGGTTAGAAAAAGAAGATTGAAAGTTGGAAAGTGAAAAGGGAAAGTAAAGACCTGCAAGTAGGAGTGAAGGCACCGGGAACTCCAAAGATGATGACTTTCTTGCCGGCGGCGAGAGAGTGAATAGAGACAGTTTGGGGTTTGTTTTCTTCATCCAAGTAAGCCAAAATGCCGTCTGGAATGACATCTCCCACTGCAATTGGAGCCATGATGCTGATGCTGATGCTGATACCTAAAATAACACTTTGCAATGAATTTTGTGTTTTGTGTTTTCTTACATCCTCCACCAAATCCAACCCAACTTATATAGCAAATTATCTCGTGTTTTAATTAAATACTGTAATATGTGGTATTAACTATTAAGTGGGTTTGAAGAAAATTTGAAATATAATTCATTAGGCTGTGGCTAGGGTGAACCACCTTAAGAGGTGGTCTATAATGAATTACAATTTTGAATCGTTAGATTAATCGAATCATATAGATTAAATTATAGATCCTCCACATCAATCCCAACTCTCTCACCAGTTCTATTGCCAACCATCGTTCACCGTTGTCAGAGACGATTTTCGATGGCGCCGTTTCCATAAAAAGTTATGTTCCTTGACAAAAAACTAAAAAACCTTCTTCCGAGGAAAACGACACTGTTTCGTGTTACCCAGGATTATTGCAGTTCTGTTGCTGAGAGTTTGAATGTTGAATTCAAACTCATGGTTGTTGACAAACCTGCTGTTGCTCCAAAGGTTGTTACACGAAGATTTGACAGAAGATTATGACAATTACTTAGTTATATATTTTGAATAAGTGATAAGTTGTTCAGTTTGTTAGTAACTGCTATAAAGTTGTTCTATTTGTTATATAATATAGTAACCAGTTGTAAAGAAAAAAAAACAATAGAATGATGATTCATCTCTTTAACTTTTATCATGGTATCAGTAGTCTTCTCTTAAGTTTTTCGCTGTGATTTTTTTTCCCTGGTGCGCCAGCTTCTGTCTAATATGGTTGAGCGCAATATTGAAGGCACTCGTAAACTCAAAGTTTCGGATCCTATGTCCCCTTATTTTCTCACGAGATCTGATCACCCTGGTGTCTTGTTAACTACTGTGTTGGTGCGTGGTGAACCCAATTATGAAAACTGGGCAAAGCTCGTGAAAAACGCACTCAGAGCAAAGAATAAGTTAGGATTCATTAATGGATCCATTATGAAACCAGACACACAAGACCAAGAGGACTGGTTTGCTTGGGAGAGGAACAACTCTATGATTAACGGCTGGATTCATAACACTATTGATCCCCAGCTCCAGCCCTTTATCAAGTGCTTTAATGATGCAAAGGCGTTGTGGGATGACTTGCAAGAAAGATATACTGTGACCAATCTTCCTCGCATTTACCATTTGAAAACTAGTCTATGTTCTATTAAACAAAATGACAGCAGTGTGAGTACTTACTACACCAAACTGCGTGCTATGTGGGACGAACTTGATGGTAGTCGGAGCTATAAGGCTTGTGCTTGTGGTGATGGATGTACTTATGCCAAGACAGTTGAGGAGGAACAAGAGTTGGACAAAGTTTACCAATTTCTAATGGGTCTTGATGATTCTACCTTTGGCACCTTACAAACCCAAATTTTGAATGGACCTCGCCTTCCTAATTTGAACAAATGCTACTCTATCGTGTCCTCGGAGGAGACTCATCGTGGGATGGCTCATTCCCAAGGCACGCAACATGATGCCCTTGGGTATGCTTCGCAAGTACCTACTCCTGCTTCTAATGAAAAGCTTGCGAAACGTCCCCCTTGCATCCACTGTGGACGTACTAATCATGAATCTGCCAAGTGTTGGCAAACATTTGGCTACCCTCTTAATCGTGGCGGTACGCGAGGCCATGGTCGAGGCAGACACAATGGCGGCCGTGGAGGTTGGAACTAGTCTCATGCCCCATCTAACAACGCTCACGCAGTCTCCATTGAGGAGCTTTCTACTCCAAATGGGCAGGTTTCAGCTACTGCCTATTATGTTCTTACACCTGATGTGATGCACAAGCAACTTTCCTTGACTGAATACTCTCCTGACAAATTATCTGGTAAGGCACACCAGTATATTTGGTTAATTGACAATGGTGCTTCACACCACATGACTGGTAATCTTGCTTTGTTGACAAATGTTGTTACTATTAATCCACTCACAGTTGGATTGCCAAATGGTTCTATTGTGCATGCACTCAAACATGGAGATATTGTTGTTACTCCAGCATTTGTTTTATCTAACGTTTTATATATGCCGCAACTTCAGTGCAATCTAGTTCCTGTTTCTCAGCTAGCCCGCCAAAAAATGGTTGATGTTGTTTTCACTTATAATTGTTGCATTTTACAGGATCGCAAGCTGAGGACGGAGATTGGACTAGGTGACCTGGTTGAAGGAGTGTACGTGTTGTGAGCACACCATGATGTTGCTTTGTCGGTTCAGTCTAGTGAAACAGCAAAACTATGGCACCAACGGATGGGACATGCTTCCACAGACATGCTCTCTAAAATTCATGTTATTGCACGTTTTGATTTTTCAGTTGTTCATAATAAGGCTTGTGATGTTTGTTTTCGAGCCAACCAGACTATATCTTCTTTTCCTGTTAGTGATTTTCACAGTACAGATTGCTTTGAGCTTATTCATTGTGACATTTGGGGACCATTTCAGACCTCTTCTTTTTGTGGTGCTCATTTCTTTTTAACCATTGTTGATGACTATAGTCGTGCGGTTTGGGTATATCTTATGCATGAAAAACATGAAACATCTACCTTGCTTCGTCAATTTATTCTTATGATTCATAATCAATTTGGTAAAACAGTGAAAGTCTTATGCACTGATAACGGTTCTGGATTTTTATCTCACAAGATGCATGCCTTTTTAAGTGATAAAGGAATTGTTCATCAAAAATCTTGTATTTATACTCCTCAGCAAAATGGCCGAGTAGAAAGGAAACATCGTCACATATTAAATATTTCACAAGCTCTCTTGTTTCAAGCTCACTTACCTGTTGAATTCTGGGGAGTTAGTGTTTTAACCACAACTCACTTGATTAACCGCACGCCAACTAAAGTTCTTGAAGGTAAAACTCCCCACGAAATTTTACATCGCAATAAAGCTAATTATGATCATTTGCGAGTATTTGGTTGTTTATACTATGCTTCTGCTCAACCTCGTTCCAGTGATAAATTCAATTCTCACTCCAGAAAATGTATTTTTGTTGGGTACCCTAGTGGTCAGAAAGGATGGAGGTTATATGATTTGGAAAGCCATGATTTTTTTGTTTCCAGGGATGTGCATTTCTATGAAAATATATTTCCATTTACTGTTGCACCAATTTCTTCTAATCTTATGCAGATTTCCACATCTAATATTGATTGTGTGGATCACTCGCTTATGTTTGTTGATCAAACTGTTCCTGTTGATGTTATTACTTCGCCAGAATCTTCAACATTTGTGCCTTCTTCTCATAACCTGGACGAGGAACCTTCTTCCCCATTAGCTGACAGGGAGAGTCCTATTCTTGAGGACGTTCCTCCGCATGATGATCCACATGAAGCTATTGTTGATACAGTGGCAGAAATGAGAGAGCAACTGGTTCATCCCTCACGTACAAGAAAGGCTCCAAGTCATCTCGATATCTATAAATGTTATTTAGCTTCTACACATACACTTTCTTCCAATGATCATCTAGCCAACTCTTCCTCAGGTACGCGGTATCCTATTACTAATTATCTCTCAATGCACAAGTTCTCTGAAAATTATAAAGCATTTGCTGCAGCAATTGATACAGGGGTTGAACCAAACACATTCAAGGAAGCTTTGCGTTGCCGTGAATGGGTAGAGGCAATGAGGAAATAAGTCTTTGCACTTGAGGAGAATAATACTTGGAGTCTCACCACCTTGCCTATTGGTAAACATGCTTTTCCATGCCAATGGGTTTATCGAATTAAATACAACTCTAATGGAAGCATTGAATGTTATAAGGCACGTCTTGTTATTTCTGGCAACCGCCAAGTTCCTGGTGAGGATTTCACTGAGACTTTTGCACCCGTTGCTATGGTGAGTGTCCGTACATTACTGGTCATGGCAACTGCCAAAGGTTGGGAGCTCCATCAAATGGATGTTCACAACGCTTTTCTCAATGGTGATCTTCATGAAGAGGTCTATATGGTTTTGTTCAATCAAATGCATATTATACTTTGTTTACTTTGACCCGTGGCTCCACTTTCTTGGCCTTACTAGTTTATGTTGATGATATAGTGTTGGCAAGAAATAATTCAAAGGCTTGTCATGATGTTAAAACTTATCTCAAAAGTTGTTTTAAAATTAAGGATTTGGGTCCTTTAAGTTATTTTTTGGGGATTGAAATTGCACATAGCAAAGATGGCCTTTTCTTATGTCAACGCAAATATGCACTAGATATTTTGAAGGAAACAGGATTGATTAATTGTCATCCAGCTCATTCTCCTATTGAGCAAAACCATCGTTTAGCTATTGCTGATGGACCAGACTATGGTGATCCTGCTAGATACAGGCGTATTATTGGCAAATTAGTCTATCTTACTCTTACGCGACTTGACCTCTGCTATGTTGTGCACATTTTATCTCAATTTATGAAGGCCCCTAAGGAGGCTCATTATGAAGCAGCTTTAAGGGTGCTCCGTTACATTAAATTCAGCCCGGGTCATGGCATTCTGACTGGGCGAGTTGTCCTCTGACCTGTCGGTCTGTTACAGGATTTTTTATTAAACTTGACAATTCTCCTATTTCTTGGAAGTCGAAGAAACAAGATACTATTTCCAGATCATCTGCTGAAGCAGAATACAGGTCTATGGCTGCCACTACAGTTGAGTTAGTTTGGTTAAAATCTTTTTTGGTGTCTCTTGGAGTTCGTCAACTTGGTCCTATGGAGTTATTTTGTGATAATTAGGCAGCTATGCATATTGCTGCTAATCCAGTCTTCCACGAGAGAACGAAACACATTGAGCTAGACTGCCATTTCATAAGGGAACATGTTCTTGCCAAGACTATTTGTACTGTCTACATCCGTTCTCAATCCCAGCTCGCGGATCCGTTCACTAAGGCTTTGGGCATGACCTCCTTTCATGACTTCCTTCCCAAGTTGGGCATGTTTAATCCCCACGCTCCAACTTGAGGGGAAGTGTTAACCAAGATTATTACAGTTCTGTTGCTTGCTGAGAGTTTGAATGTTGAATTCAAACTCATGGTTGTTGACAAACTTGTTATTGCTACAGAGGTTGTTACACGAAGATTTGATAGAAGATTATGACAACTGCTTTGTTATGTATTTTGAATAAGTGATAAGTTGTTCAATTTATTAATAACTACTATAAAACTGTTTTGTTTGTTATATAATATAGCAACCAATTATAAAGAAAAAAAAAAAGAAAACAATAGAATGATGATTCATCTCTTCAACTTTTATCATTTCGTCCATTATCTATAGGACAAAAGTGAAGTGGTATGGTAGTGGAGTACCGAAGTGGGAGACGACGTTGCAGAAAGGAGAAGTGGGTAGGTTTATTTGACGGTGTCATAACCAGACCCGAGGGTTTCTTCGGTGATGGGGTCCTTCATTTCCAGAACCGCCACTGCCACCGACGTTATGAAGTTTGTCAAGGTGTCAGATTTGTAATTCTATCACCCATTGATACACCTTCGTAACTCAACTCAATGTTGAACTGTTTAAAAAAAATTTATGTATATGAATGATTTTGATTTTCTTATAGTTTATTCATATGGATCTGAAAGCTTGCATTTTTTATCATTGCAGAAGGGCGTAAAAGGAATCCAAGGGTGGTCCTTTATGTTCATGGCGGTAACCTATCGTATCTTCTCATAACAGAGATAATGCCGGAGAGAAGGGTGGGGGTGGCAACGAAAAGAATGTTGTCATCGGAAATTGTCTTTGGCGGCAGCGAACGACAATAGCTGAGAGGAGACGAGGAATCTAATGTGAAATGATATACTGTAGCAAGATTAATCTAACGATAAAAAATTATTATTTATTATGGATTATTTATGATACTGAAATAAGGACCAAATTATTAAATAATAAAATTAAAAAGTAATTATTAAATAATAAAATTAAAAAGTAAAGTTTTTCATATATTAATTTCTTTCTTATTTCTTAGTTATTGTTTTGTTTAATAAAAATTCATATGAATTTTTTTTGTCCGTTATAATTTTAATTGATTTAAGTAAAATTGCCTTTTAACAAAAGATAGATATAATATTTATAAAAAGGAATTAGTACATGTATTTACACATTAAAATATATCACCCTATAGTTAATAAAAAATTGTCATATGTGAAAATATTGTTGCTTTTATATTATATCTATCTTTTTTTTACAGTGATATTATATTATATCTTTCCTAAAAATCATTTGGTTTTTTTATTGATTAACAATTTTTTTCATGGTTATTATTATAAAAATTATACTCTTAAAATACTTCACTTATCCTATTATAATTATCGTGTAAAAGAAAAGAATTATTCCAAAAAATTCATTTTAATTTTTCAAATGTAACATTAATTGTCTTTTTTCACTTATATCTTTTATAATATTAATTATGAAAACAAAATTTATAATATGAATTAATGATGATATAAAGTTAATTTTGTTTAATTATTACTTTTTTCATCTATTTGTTGTTTTTTCTTGGTGTAAAATAACAATTAAAGAAAGACATAATCTCACATTCTACAAATATTTAGTTCCAACAAAGGAGACGGAGAAAAATTATTTCCACTTACTCTCATGTTCCTTCATCATACATGCTTAATTTTTTTTTTCAACCCTGCAAATTCATTCATGTCCAATTAATGTCCCCATTTGATTTACTGCTGTCAATTTCATTCCTACAATATTTCTTTTTTAATAGGCAATTATTTCTCCTCTTTCAATTAACGTAATTGTCAAACACATGGGAAGGGAACAAGGATTGTAATGAGAATTGGTTTTGTGATAAGAATATTTTAATAATTATAATATATATTCTCAGGAAAAAATAACTCAACTAAACACATGTTTTAATCATCCCTAAGATAAAAAAATAATCTCAATCAATATTAATAGTTGACCAAACATATTTTTCAAGTAATACATAGAAATAACATTCTCAAGAAAAAATATTTTCAAAACTAAAAAAATTATATGCGAAACCATGCCCCTGTACAAATTAAAACCACTAAGTAAGTAGGGTAAAAGACCAATTTGGTCCCTATATTATAAAAATACACAATTTAGTCCACAATCATATAAATGTGTTGACAATTTAGTACTGCATGCAATCAACTCTTCTCCGTTTCCATTAATGTTTATGATGGCGTGACACGTTAAAGATGACATAGCCAATCCACGTGGTGAAAGTTGAAGGCACACACTGGATCAGACATATATATGTGAACCAAATTATTAGTTCGAGGAATAAGTTTTTTGACCGTTTATTAAATCACCACAAATTGACCTTTCACTAATATTCCTTTTTACCTTTTTGCGAGAGAAAGACTGAAGTGTGGGTTGCTCTGCTCGTTCCCGCATTTTGCTTCACAGATTGCCATGACGACGTGGAGGCGGATGGTGGCGTTTGGATTGCGGCCGCCATGTTCTCAACCTTTCTCATCGTCTGTTGAAGACGACGAAACAAAACTTCATAAGATAAGGTGTTTTAATTCTTTCGATTTCTCTGTGTGTTTTCATTACATTTCTCCCTGGACATTTCTCTGTGGTATTTTATGATGAAACTTGCACACATGAAACCAACTGGTAATAACTAGTAACCATTAAATGTAATAATCAGACTTAATATCAGCTTCCTTCTCATTATAATGGTGTCTAGTATCTCCTATGGAGTTTTCTTTTTCTTATCAGTTTCTAGCATATTAACTATTCATTGACTTTGACGTTTTATAGGCACATGTTATGCTTAGAATATTGACACAATTAATATTTAGTGTATATCTACTTGTTACATGCTTGTCCTAAAAAATTAAAAATGACTTTGACAATCTGAGCATCCTCTGATTTCTTGGTGTGGTTCATCACTCATTGATTTAAAAAGAACTTTAGATCTTGCTCATTTTTGCAGTTATTCCATTTTATACTGGTCTACTATTTCTTTCCTTCTTGGATGGTAAACTAGAGCTTGAGACATACACTGATATTGGCCAAGTTGCTTTTGGTACTGCTGGACATATTTTCATTTTAGTAAGTTCACCCTGATCTCTATTTTTATTTGATTTTAGTTGTTCTTTTTTTTTTTCTAAGTGTGAGTTGTATATTATTGGATTCTGCTGCTTTCTTGTATACTTTTTATATGTCAATATGTTTTATTCCTTATATAAGCATATGGGACTGCTATATAATTCAAGCTTCAACCCAAAATATGTGAGAGATGTTGGACTTATAAACCGTTTTGATTCATTTTTGCATTTCTTAAATCTGCCATATGTTATGTAGTTCATGTTAGATGTATAAACTTGTTGTAAACATATTTGCATTCCTTGGCGCCATATCTGCCATCTGTGTATTCGTTAGAGCCATATCTATTGCAGCCTTTATTTCTTCCATTGCTTTAGTTTTCCTTCCACCTTGTTGTTCACTTCATTCTTTCTTGTATTGATTGCTTCCACCTAAGTCGGGGCCATTGTCTAGTTTAATCACCCTCTAGGCAAGATTGTTACATAAGCATAAACCAGCATTTTTTTACCTTACATTTTCTTATGATAGTACAAAAGAAGTGAAAAACAAGAGCACATGCAGACCACCACTAAGTTAGATTTTTCCTAGTTAATCTATTTACAAAGCACATCACATTCTTGTAAAAAGTCATTTTACAAAATTTAGCACAAAACATAAGTTCTGCAGTGCATTCATTGTATACTCATCTATTTAATTGTTTTTCACTTGTATAGGACACACCAAAAGCAATTCTTGGTGATGATGACATTGGTAATTATTATAATAAAATAGAAATGACCAACCAAATTTCAAGTGAACCATCTCGAAGTGGAATTGCAGCTTCTAGGATTAGAGTTTCTTTTTTAAGGGATCATCCTTGAACCAATTAAATTTTATGAATTTCATTCCCATAACATGTTTCATTGGATTATTAGACAATTTTATGATAAAAGGTCATTTAGTTGTTATGTTATTTTGAAGAACAAATTACTTTCTTAAGTAATTTTTTGGGATTTTTGGTCTGGATAATATAAAAAATATTATGATTGTGTTTTGAGTCTTTTGTTTATTGTGAATATTGTCACAATAGAAATTTAATTAGTATTTGATAATGTATATAGACGTGTTTTTATAAATTTAAATAATTATCGTAAATGATTTTGTCATTAAATTATATTTATTAGGAGATCTTTTTGTTATTACAAATAAAAGTATCATCACAAAATTAAAAACAAAACCTTCTTCTCAACATAACCGTTACCTATTTTGTAAACTAATTTAATTCAAAATACAAATTATTGAAATGACATGTTAAAGAGTATAAACAAGATAGACAAAATTGGTCATCAACACATAATATATTGGGTAATGTTTTCTACATCAGATAAATTTCTAATACACCTGACATAAATAATGTAATACCAATTTTATGTTAAAAGCTAATTAATGTCATTATATATAACATTAAAGTTTTGAGTAAATTTTACCCGATACCTCTCATTTTTTGCACATTATTTTTACCTCCCTTTATTTACACAGTTAACTAATGTCAACTGAAATATGTGAGTAGACAAAATTACTCTTACATTTTAATTGTAAAATCCAAATTATCTCCTCCCAATTAGTTTCAGAATTTAGGATCCACATTCCATTTCTCTTCACCATTTGCGAGTGTTGTTCATCTTTCTCTTGTTGGCGAGTTCTTCTTCAGCGTCTAGGGGGTGCGAGTTCATCTTTCTCTCACGAAGTTCGTGTTCCATTCTTGTTCACCATTCGCGAGTTCTTCACTGTTCTTGTTCCAGTTCGCGAATTCTCCATTGTTTCTCTTCTCATTCGCAAGTTCTCCACTATTTTTCTTCTAGTTTGTGATGTTCATGAGCGTCTCTGTTTGTCTTCTTCTTTGACGTTAACGAGCGCTCTATTTTTCTTCCTGTTCCACAATTTTTGTTCACGCTAGGGTTATGCTTGCAAGTGAATCACTGAACCTTGTATATACGTTACTTTTTAAAATTATTTATTTAATTTTGATTATTTATTGTTGCCTATTTCTGAATGGAGTTTCAATGAGAGATCAATTTGAGACCAGTTATGATTTTTAAATTTGTTTATTACTGTTGATTAAAAGAGTGTTGATGTTTGAGACAACAGGAAGCACAATGGATGAACTGAAAATCATTTGTTTATTATTGTTGATTAAAATAGTGCTGATGTTTGGGACCACAAGAAACACAATGGATAAACTGAAAATCATTTGTTTATTAGTGTTGATTAAAATATTGTTAATGTTTGGAATCACAGGAACACAATGGATGAATTGAAATACATGGAATATATTATTGTGTGAACAACATTGCCAATAATTTAAACTTGTCACCATGTCACCCTTTTATTTTGTGGTTTTGTTCTACTGCTAGTGGTAAAATTCTTTCCCTTAAAGATTGATCATGATGTGCTGAAAATATTTGTTGAGAATCAAAATTCAGTTCATATGTATGTTAGTAGAACAAATGATGATAGGAAATGTGTTAACACTACGTACCAACAAAGTAGGTTCACGTTTAACAAAAAGTTTGGTTTATGTCAAATTATAGAAAAAAAGAAACAAGAGTCTTAAAATATTTTCAGGTTGAGAGGAAGAAGATGAGGATATTTTAGACATAAATTTTCATTAATAGTCATGTGACTAGCATTCATCTAATTTTTGTTAGATTATTAAATAATGTTTAGGAATGAGGGGGTCTAGGTGTAATGTGATTTAAACAATTAAGGAGTTTTTTGTAAGTTGTAAAAATGGAGGATATCAGGTGAAATTTGAGCAAAATACAGGAGATGTAAGTGTAATTTACTCTAAAGTTTTTTAATGCATATTTAATACACATATAAATTTACATAATAAGTTTTATAACAATTAATTTTTATCTAATAATATTTTTTTTACATATATAAAATTTTAAAGTATATAAACCTATGTTTTTATAAAATTAAAATTTTTAATATATATGAAGCGAATATTTTTTATTCAAACCTATGATTTTTAATTAAATCATGATTTTATTTTAAATCTATTGTTATAAAATATACATTATCAGATAAATGGCCTATTAGCTTTAAAATTATGTGTATTAAATATGCATAAAAAGAATTTAATATTATATATAATGACATTAATTAACTCTTAACATAAATGACTATCAATTCAATTGGTTAGAATATTATGCTTGTAATGACAAGGTTGCAGGTTCAACCCGAATTCGTAAGAATGACAATTCGACCTTTATGGATTCACCTTATGAATTATGGATTATGAATTTGTAAAAGTTCTTATGGATTACGGATTACAAACAAAATTGATATTGCACTATTTATGCTAGATGATTAGAAATTTGCATATTGTAGAAAGCATTACCCTAATATATTAATGAAGTTGGAACGGTTGGTTGAAAACCCGTATGTGTGTTCATTCCTATTTATACTTTAGGGCTAATACGCTTACAGGGTAGCGTCGGTGTTCCCATTCCCATTGGTGTGGTTGTGGTGTGGTTGCGGTGAAAGCCTAACGAGAAGGATGGTGCTTTCGGAGGAGGAAATCGGTCGTCTGTACCGAATAAGGAAGACGGTGATGCAAATGCTTCGGGACAGGGGTTTTCTGGTGGGTGAGTTCGAGATCAACATGTCGAAGCAGGAGTTCAAGTCGAAGTACGGCGAGAACATGAAGCGCGAGGACCTGGTGATCAACAAGTCCAAGAAGGACAACTCCGGCGACCAGATCTACGTCTTCTTCCCCGACGAGCCCAAGGTCGGCGTCAAGACCATGAAGACCTACACCAACCGTATGAACTCCGAAAACGTCTACAGAGCCATACTCGTCACCCAGACCAACCTCACCCCCTTCGCCCGCACCTGCATTAGCGAAATCTCCTCCAAATTCCACCTCGAGGTCTTTCAGGAGGCCGAACTGCTCGTTAACATTAAAGAGCATGAGCTTGTCCCCGAACACCAGGTTCTCACTGACGCCGAGAAGAAAACCTTGCTTGAGAGATACACTGTCAAGGAAACTCAGGTCATTCTCTTTTTTTCTTTATCATGCTTAGGGATTTATTTCACATTTTCTTAGTTTAAGGGATTCATGTACATTCAGAAACTAAGCTCGCCCTTCGTATGAGTGTTATCTGTTTTCATTTTTAAAGAAAAAAACAGAAAATAAGTGTCAAAATACGTTTTCTTAAACTTTAGAAAACATTTCAAAAACAGGTATAAAACTGAAAACAACAAATTAACTTTTTCTGGCTTTTTTGAAGAAGTGAAAACACGGTATCCGCCTTAGAGTATTTTCTTGTCTGTATATGTTCTCCAAATCTTGAAAAATTTGGAAATGAAAAATATTTTTCTTTTGGGAAACTCAATTGAATGAAACTAATGAGTCTGGGAATCAATTTAGTGTGTGTTACACAATTTTTTTACTTTATTTAACTTGAATGCATTGATAATGTAAAAAAAATTACTGTTATTCGATCATAGATCATTTTCTGTATGAGAAAACTGTTCTAATTGGTTGACAGTGAAAGATTTTAAAATGTTAAAAATGTTGAAGTCAAATTTCATTTTCTGCATTGGTTTGGATTTAGGATTGCAATTCTAGTATTTGCCTACAACTTTCTGCGGAGATACTGACACGGTGCTTTATTCCTAATTTTTGTTGGGGTGGTTCTCAGCTACCTAGGATTCAGGTCACAGATCCTGTTGCGAGATATTATGGATTGAAGCGTGGACAAGTTGTCAAGATTATCCGGCCAAGTGAAACTGCTGGCAGATATGTTACGTACCGATTTGTTGTATAAGAATTTGCTTTAACATATTTGGTTATACTGCCATAGTGATGGATAGGGATATACAGCCTTCTTTTTGCAAGGGGGGAACTCTTGATTTACAAGGAAGTGAAATGTGTTTGGTGAAACTTTTAGAATCAAAACTATATATTTAGATGATTATATCATAATTGGTTGACATATGTTGTTATGATTGGTGGTGTCAATGTGTTATATGGAATTTTGTTTCTGTTTATTACAGACTATTAAGTTCTTTTGGTAATTTAGTGATAAGGAGAGCAGAGAGAGGTTCATTTCTTTTGTCATTTCTGTGCATGTTGTCCTGAGTCTTTTATAATTTGGTGACTTGTTCCTGCTCCATAATTATCTATTTAACCATATGATTTAGGTGCAAACCTTACCGGAATTATAATAAAGTCATTCTCATGTCAATTGAGACGAAATTCCTTCATGAACGATCTTGAATTCATTTAGTTATACACACATAGAAGCATATTAAAAGTGAGAGTAGAAGGAATTGATTTTGACCATATTGTCATACATGGATAGTCAAGATTGGTTTTATTCAAATCTAATTTTGATCATATATGTCTGTATGTCCATTTGTAAAGAACCCTCTTCCAAGTATTCCTTGTTGCCGTATTTCATGTTATTGTGAAGGGAATAACCATCATGAACTGAAACAATTGTCAGACTTCAATTACCAGTACTAGTCTGGGAAGTATAGGTGATTTCTCATTGTAAAATTCAAAGTGTTACTCAATTATGTCGGTTCCCATAGTCCAACAGAGTGGCTGTTATGGCCTGTGGGCATTGATTTCTTATGTTGTAATATTCCCTGTTTGTTCCTTGCATATGTCTCTCTCTATCTCTGCATGTTTTAAGAAGTGTCAGCTTCTTGAACTGTGCTGCATTTTAACTTTTTTAATGACTAAATGTATCTTTTTTTTAGGGTTCACTTGGTATGAGAGAAAATGGGAGGAAAGAAAATAGAGAGCAAAGAAAACACGATTAACGAAATGGTTTCTTCTGTTTGGAGAGAAAATGGAAGGAAAAGTTATTTTTTAGATACAAAAATTTAAAATTTTCCTTCTTCTCATTTTCTTTCCAATTCAAAATTTAAAATTTTATTCCTTTCCTATTTTCCCCAATCAAACATAGCATTTATGTCCTTGATTTGGAGCAGGAGTGAACTTGAACCCCCTTTACAACTGTTTTGAATCCCATTTATTTAAATTAGTTCAATATGAAACATCTGGACTACAATATTATCTTCAAACGAACTGAGTTTAGCATATCAAAAAGTCTTAACCTGTTTGGTTATGCTTTTATTTTGAAGTACGATGGAGTACATACATGACATAGACCTTTGAATTTGTAACACATTATTTGCCCATCTCAAATAGAACTCTTGTTAACATTTTTTGAGAAACACATTAGAGCTACAAATTTAATAAGGAGATAAATCTGACAACAGTATCTAGAGCGTTTTGGGATGCTAACGAGGCAAACACATCTACTTCGTTGGACAAAGTAGAACCTCCACCAGCTAAATCAGATAGTGATCTAATGGCAATGAAGGGTTTCTTTTGTTGGAGACAGACTAAAGCAACGGCAGCACTTTCCATGTCAATAGCAGTAACATCAAATTTAGAGTGCAAAAACTCTCTATAAGCTTTATTGTCAACAAACACATTAGCACTAACCCCTTTCTCTACTCTCACCACAATCGGCCTTCTTGGCAAGCAAGTTGTATTGACACAATTACTTAATTTAACATTCTGTAGAAAATGAACAAAGCAACAACTCAGGTTAATTAGCTTTTATTTTATTATTTTTAAATTTCCTTTCAGAAATAAAAAATTATAGATGATATAGTCAAGAGGGATTGAGATTCACCTTGAGCTCTCTTGCAATCTTAAAGTAAGTTTTGTCAACTGAAACCCAAAAAGCATG
The DNA here is from genome assembly GCA_013407115.1 of Glycine latifolia. Lineage (NCBI taxonomy): Eukaryota > Viridiplantae > Streptophyta > Magnoliopsida > Fabales > Fabaceae > Glycine > Glycine latifolia. Next base: position 7,685,428 of record CM023956.1, on the reverse strand, counting down.
CTGCCTAACTTCAGGAGTTCCATTCACAGGGAAAATTTCCTCTGCTTGAAACCAGACGTTGTTCAGAAGATTTGTCGCTGACTTGGAATGTTCTGTGTTGTTATTGTAATCGGCAAACTTAAGATAACCAAATCTTCTGCTAAAATCTCCACTGGCTTCTAAAGCTAGTGCATCCTGAGGACCATCTCCAAATCTCTATTCAATTGAATAAAAAGAGTCAAATTAAGTTATAGTAGGCTTGGCTGGTTTAATATGCTAGTCTTTATGTCTATTTACGTATATAGTAATTGCTTCTTTTCTATAGATTTCTTCTTTTCTATTTATCCTAGAAAAGGTGAAAATAAGGGCAGAGGCATTAAAGGAAGATAGAAAATTAATCTCCACTTTCATTATTGTGTAACAAGTTGTGAACGAGAGTCTCAAAAGACATTAACGTCTTACCTGCCAATACCAAAGTCCCGTGTGCGCCCAATATTGGGGAATACTCACATCTCCAATTTGGAGTTTAGGATCTGCGTTTCCTGCAATTCCATAATGGATAACTCCTTCTATATCGAACAGAGTAAGCAACAATTGGGTAGAAATACCTGCATTTAGCTACACAAAGAAACAAACTGTTTTTTTTTTTTTGAAAAGCCAAGTGAAATTTATTAATAAAAAAACTTAGATGAGAGCACAAGATGTGTCCATTTTACGTTACACACTGATACAAAGAATATTGACAATTTTTTTCTTCATATATAACAAAAAAGTTTTAAGTAAAATGCACAACATAAACTCAGCTTACCATACTCAATCCTGTCATCACAACTATAACCCTCTTTTTTTCCAATACACCAATGCGAAAGTGTTTTCCTGCAAAGTATTTTGAAGTTTACCAAATGAAAAGAGATGAGAAGAGCATGCATGAAATCTTCAAAATTCTACTCCGGCAGAATATGTTTGATCTCTAGTGCTAAAGAGATCATCAAGCCTCTTTAAAATTCTACTCCAGTTGAATATGTTTAAATGATCAACAGTGGATTCAAATCCTTCACATCAACAAAAACTAACAAACTAACAACTAATATTTAATATTGGCTAATAAAAAACAAAACTATCCTTTTTCTCTCAATAAGGCCCCTATCATAAGCAGAAAAATCAATAAATCAGACTCAATTATAAAAAAAAGAAAAAGCCAACTTTGCAATAATCATTAACCATAAAAAAAAGCTAAGGAAGTAGCTTGGACAAAATATGAAGTAGAGAAAGCATATTTGGATGAATAAGAAGTGCAAAAGCTCTGTAGTTGATTTATATGGTTAAGAACATGTAGCCAGCCACTTTAGCTGCAGTGCCTATAGCTTAATTCCCAAATCTACTACTTCACGCTGAATCAACTACAACGAATGATTTTGAAGTTGTTGATTTATGGCTGATGTGCCTATTTTCTTGCAAAATTATCAATAATGATTATGGGGGAGTTGCAGAAAGAGTAAAAGGATTCAAGAATCAATGCAGATTCGTTTCAGTCCATGGTTACTAATTATCACCAAAAATAAGGAAATGAGATATAAGGTGGACTTAGTGGTTAATGAAAAAAGGAGAAATAAGAGATCCTAGATTCAAATTCTTCTAGTAACAAAAAATCAACAATTAACATTTACTGATATAAAAAAAAAATTAGAAGAAAGGATACATATTTGTATAGAAGCGTATTACAATATAATTGAACAATATATGGTTGCATAAGTTACCGGCAAAATCAAAGTAAGGAAATTTGTTATGTGGCACAAAGCTAGGTGAACGAAGAAGAGGATTCAGCTCAAAGGCATTTGGAACTACTATACCAACGTATGGTCCTTCCTTACTGATTTTGCTGATTTCTCTCCATGAAACTTCAGAAACTGCACCATTGGCACTGATGGTACTGCCCAATACCAACACAAGCAAACCTAATAACTTCATCTTCTTTCAATATATGCTTATGTCTTTCAAGTTTTCAAAAGTGAAATGGTTTGAAGTCCCTTGATATAGGGAATGGAAGTAGAATAGTCAACTAGCTAGTGAAAGATATATGATACTAACGTATAGAAGAAACATACAAAATGAAAAAAGTATAGCGTGTCATACAAAAATGTAAGTAAAAAATATGGGTCGCTGGAATAACTGCAATTGTAGGGAGTCACAGTTAGAGACATAAGAAAATAATAGGTTATTTTCCTAATGATAAATATATATATTAAAACAAAATAGTATAAGCATTTGAAGCTTTAAATTTTTTAGAATATAAAAATTTGTTTAAATGATAAAATTTATTTTAATAGCAATTTAAAATATTTCATTATGTATTTTGTTATTGAAAAACTCAAGTATTGATTAAAGTTATTAAGAAGTAAGGACTGTAGATTTTTTTTAAGGAATGGTTAATTAAAATAAAAACTTAACTTGATTTGATGTTAAAACTCAATTAGGAGAAATATATAATATAGGAAAGGCACATAACTACATGGTCAGGGATTTAATGTCAAGTTTATGTGTATCAAAAATAACATGCTTGAATAAATTAGTTATTTAAATAGATATCAATATTTTGAAAAATTAGTGCTTAGCAACATGCTGATAATTATTCTGAATTCATCCAAAAAAGAATAGATTAGCCGACTCTCAAACCATGATCTTAAATCCATTTAAAAAAAGAAAGATCTCAAAAAAACTTCACATGATTGCAACAAATTGCGCAAGAATTTTTTTTATAGAAGTAATTGATTTTGATTAAAAATAAATTAATCTAGCTTATAAGGGTGAGTTTATTTAAACTCAAAAAATAAATTTAAAATAAGCATTTTTTATATAAGTGTTTTTAAGAAGCAGATGAGATTTAATTCTTAAATTAAGTAAAAAAAAATATTTTTTAAACAGAAACAGTTTATATAAACACATTAAAAAAATGACTTATTTTATTTAAATAAAAGCTTATTTCAACAAAAGAAGCTGATCCTAATTTAATAATGAAGGTCCTAATATATTGATTATATGGACATAAGAAATGAATCAGTCTTTTAAGTTAAGCAATCCAATTTGATTATACTACATTAATATATAAAAATAATGTCCACTGATAGTGATGTATAATTAAAATAAATACTTATTTTAATAACATAAGTTTTTATTTATTTTTAATTTTGCATAGATTATTTCTGTTTTAAAAAGTAAATAATTTTTTATTTATTTTTAATTTTGCATAGATTATTTCTGTTTTAAAAAGTAATTTTTATAAGAAATATAATATTGATTTAATGATTAAAGAAGAATAAATAAAGAAAGAAAAGAAGAGAAGTCAAAAGTTCAAATCCTTTCAATTGATATTTTAGATCAAACTAACTAGTTAACATTCAAAAAAGTAAATAATTTTTTTTGTATTTTAAGAAGTAAATTCTTTTGATACAATATATTTTATTCACGATTGACTTAATTAACAAGATAATATAGTTTAATTTGATTGAATATTCTTTTTGGGTGGATTTTGGGGGGGGGGGGGGGGGGGGG